>JAYEVI010000480.1:0-370074 GCA_036346575.1 Dendrocalamus sinicus | reverse complement strand
AATATATATATACAGACGAGGGAGGGTAAAAGAGGACACTCCCACCTCTCCACTACCATCTCTCTCTGCTTGGTCTGAACCACAACAGCTTGGCGCCGTCCGCGGGAGGACGAGGACAAGCTCAAGACCAAGAAGAAGGATGGCACCGAAAAGCTTCACCAAGAAATGCTCAAGGGAAAGACGACTACCGGGCCAGAGCGCGCGTGAATGCTGTGGTTTCAGACGGCCGGCGAGTTTGGCATGCAGATGCGCAGTGGTCGCGGCATCGACGCCGCGCTACAACGATCGACTTCACCAGCCGCATAACGACATCCAACCCTGCCAGCGGCATCGCGGGCGACACCTTCGCCACCCTCGCCGGCAAGTCAAGGATCGACGGCCGGTAGCCGCAACGAACCACCCGGCGGATCTCGAGTTCGCGAGGCGATGGCTCCTCGCACCGACCCGCCCGCCGGGCGCCCGGCTGACCCGACAAAGACTGGTGGTGGAAAGCGGCCTACTAGCAGCTCTCAACGCTGCTCCAGCTGGGAACTAGGGGCCTTCGCGAGCCGGCCCGCGATATACAAGAGGCTCGGAGCCGCAGCCGCGCGCAGATCGCACCGAGCTCGCCGCCGAGAAGGCGACACCGCGGTTCCCACGCCCAGCCGCAGCAGCTAGATCCGAGTCCCCGCGGCGGGCCGCAGCAGCGCATGGCCCGCAAACTTCAAGTTCCTAGTGTCACCAACCCGCATAAAGGCGACACTGATCCTCGCGAGTTCGCAAGCAGGTAATGTAAACCGCGATCGAGGTCATGTGGAGATGACACCACCAAGGCGCGGGACTCCTCGCACCGCAAGGAGTGGCACTTCTGGTTTTTTACCATAGAGCCGGCCCATCTACGCTGGGAGCAGCTCGCACCGCTTTCACAAAGAATCTCCAAGGAAACTATGTCGAGCGAGTCGATGCAGTATTCAACTCTTCACGAAGCAAGGACCTCTGAGAAGCTCCGGACTACTTCCGCCGCTTTGCCAAGATTCGATGCCGTGAAAGACATCAATGAAACCACCGCCGCAATGCAGCCATACAGGGCTTTCGTCCGGCCCGGCGGCCGAGTACAACGCGCGGAGGCCAATCAAGACAGCCACAAACTCTTCGACAAATGGACGCAGTATGCGCGGGCGAGGAGGATGCGCGAAGACGCAGATCACCGCCTCGACCACCTGTGGGGAGCGCCCGCGGGCGGGGCGTAGTCCTCCTCGGCAGGTCGCGGCCGCGAGCCCGCGGGAGGCCCTCCCGAGGCGGCGACACCGAGATACAGAAGGCTCTTCAAGGAGCGGCGCAGTGCCTCGCGGCGCCACAACAGCAGACACAAAGTGCCCATCATGTCCGCGACACCGAGGGCACTGGCTAAGGACCCGACCCGCCTCATGGAGGGGGACCGGGATCGAAGGCGACTGACACGCGGCCAACCCCACGCAGTAACAAGAGCTTCGCACTATGGCAAGTGGTGCGAGGTACACGGCCACGGTGATCATTACACAAGGGCATGCGCCGCGCTATGGAGCCGCGAGGTGACGGCCGGTCTCGGCCCGCCTCAACGGAGGGCGCGCAACATCGCACCGCCGCCGCCATCACCCAGAGGCTCCTCCTAAAAGCTCCCGGAGCAGCCAGAATCGTGGATGCCGCCCGCAACATCACCTTCGACTTGAACGACGCTGTGGGTGTGGAGTACCTCACCAAGACCCCTAGTCATCCAGTGCCCACATAGTACGCCGTGACGCTGCACGCCCTGTCGACGGAAGCTCCGCGAATATCTTGTTCGCAGAGGCCCTCGATCGTACGGGGATCCCTCGGCCGCCAGAGCAAACAGAGCTCCACTTCAAGGCTTCGGGGTCAACCGAGGCCTTGGGCACGTGTCCTTCCGGCCACTTTCCGTCGAGGGCAACAAGGGTAACATCCGACCGAGCATGTCATCTTCGACGCCGCCGATATCTCGATCCCTACAACGCCATACACCGGGTCACCCCGCCATCAACTCTTTCGAGGCGATCCCACACTATGCGCTTGTGTGTGAAGCTCCCGCCCAGAGGGTGTTATCACCGCTTTCGGTGATCGTGACCGCCGACGGGCCGAGGTCCGGCAGCACGCTCGCATCGCCCGGCAGCATGCCCTCCTCCAAGACGCTGGCGGCGACGCGCCCTCCGCCCCGGATGGACGCCAAGCTCTCTACCGAGGGCGAGTCAAGAAGGTGTCACCCAAGCGAGGGGCGGTTTGTGTCCATCGGCGAGGGTTCCACCGGGTCGAACGGATCCGCTCCGAGTGCTTCGTAACAATGTTGACATTTTCGCATGGTCCCCGAGGACATCAAGGGCGAGATCGAGCAAAGAATCGAGCATCGCTAAGGTCCGCCTCCGACGCTGCTTCTGGCCAAGCAAAGGCTTCGCGATGTCAATGGATCGGCAAGAAGTATCAAAACAGAGGTCGCGCTTCTTCGCGCCGAGGTCATCCGCGAGGTCCACCACCTGCAGTGGCTCGCCAACCCGCAGGCAGCCGTAAGGCTGGGGCTCGGCGATGTGCATCGACTTCACAAAGACTCAACAAGGCGTGCTCAAAGGACACTACCCTTGCCGCGCATCGATCACCGGTCGACGCCATCAGCTGGGTGCGAACTCATGAGTTTCGACGCCTATTCTCGCTATCACTGTGCATACATGGCCGAAGACGACGAGGAGAAGACCGCTTTATCACACCACTTGGGACGCTCGCTCTGCCAATGCCCTTGGCTTGAAGAACGCCGCCGCTACCTTCACCCGCCTCGCCGCTATTGCCCCGCCGCCTCACCGGAGGAACGCCGGCTTATGTCGATGACGTGGTGGTCAAACTCGCCAGCTTTGCTCGCATGGCCGGACCTCCGAGAGACCTTCACAACCTCCAAGGTGGGCATCAAACTCAACCCCGACAAATGTGTCTTCGGGTACAAAGCAGCAAGCTCCGGTTTCTCGCCTCCTCGACGGGCATCCAGCGCAACCCGACAAAGTAGACGCCATCCCGGGTATGGAGCCGCCCAAGACTACGAGGGAGGTCCAGAGGTCGGGCGCCGCATGGCAAAGACTAAGCCGCTTCCTATCCAGTGGCGCGGAACGGGCTTGCCATTTTTCAAGACGCCCGCGGTGCGATGGATTTCGCTGGGACGAGATTGCGCAAGGCCTTCAACGAGCTCAAGGAGCACTCGCCGCCTCCTCCACGCTGGTCGCCCCAGCACTGCAGGCTCCTCCCGCCTATTCGGTCGCGGCCCACCGCGGCCGGGCCGCCTCCCGCTCTTAGAAGAAGGCGCCACGCAGCGCCTGCCTACTTTGTCTCCGGCCTCCAAGGTGCCAAGACAAGATACACGGAGCTCGAGAAGCTCGCCACGCTACTGGTCATGGCCTCCGTGAAGCTGCATTATTTCCTCGCCCACCCGATCACAAAGGCCTTCCTCATTCTCCGGCAGAGATGTCGCCAATAAGGAGTCCACAGGCGCATCGGAAACGGGTCGCCGAAGCTCGCCCCTTCTCTTGACGATGTTCGCGAACGCAATCAAATCCCAAGTCCTTGCGGATTTTCTCGCCGAATGGACCTCGGCCGCCCAACCCGCCCAGACGCACGATGACCCGCCTCGACGCCGCGATCGACGGCGCTACTGGCCGCTTTCGCACAAAGCGTAGGGGCGGTGGTCGCCACGCCCGAGGGGCGTTGCTTATACTCGGCGCACTTGCCTTCCCCGCCACCAACAACACGGCCGAATACGAGGCGCCGCTTCGCCCGACGGCTCAAGGCGTTGGCGCGAGACGGTTCTAGTCCGCACCGACTCGCGCTTGGTGGCCGGTCATGTGGACAAGTCATATCAAGCCAAGGACCCCGAGCTGGCTGGCACTCGCGGCGGTGAGGGCGAGGGAAAGACACTTTTGGGCGCCACCATCAAGGTCATCCTCGCGGAGAACGAGCAGCCGACGCCTCGCTAAGGCGGCCAACCAAAGAATCGCTTCGAGGGGCGTTTTACGAGGTACTAGCGCAGCGACCATCGCGCAAGACAACCGGACGCGCACTGGCCCACCGCATTGACCGCCAGCGATTGGCGAGCCCATCTTCAATTTCTTGCAAGGCATCGCCGAGCCCGACGACCCGCTGAAGCTTCGGCGCGCCTTGCAGACCGCAAGGTCCTTCCAGTGTTCAAGGATACTTACAAGAGGGGGTTTGCGCACCGCTCCCGCGCCGCCTCTCGACGAGGGGGAAAGGAGCTCTCGGCGGAGATCCACGCGCGCAGCGGATCCCACTTGGCGCCGAGGTCGTTGGTCGGCAAGGCTCTCAGCAAGGGTTCTATCGCCAACCGCCACCACCGACGCCAGACCTCGCCCGCCGGTGCCAAGGGTGCCAGTGATGGCGCGCATCATCCGCAGCCCCGACGAGCCTCAACCCCATTCCCGGTGTGGCTATCGCACGCTGGGCCTCGACATAGTAGGACCACTTGCCCGAGCCCGTGGGACCTCCGCTCGTGGTAGTCGCACGGAGTATTTCTCCGATGGCCGGGCGGTTGCCCCGGTCAAAGTAACTTCGCGCCATACAGCCGCTCCTATGGCAAAACATCATATGTCGCCTGCGTGCCCCGGAGCTCACGGCTGACAATGGCTCGCAGCTCGACGCCACCCTTTTCAAAGACTATTGTGGCGATGGGCATCACCTCCGATTCGCCTTGGTAGGGCATCCCCACCCAACGGCGGCCGAACGGCGATGGCGCCATCTCCGCCGCCATCAAAAGCGCTCGGTCGGATTGCCAAGGGCAAGTGGCTGCGAGCTTCACAAATGCTCGTGGTCGCCGCACAACGGTAACGCACCCGACGGATTCACGCCGCTCGTGCCTTTTTCGTGATGAGGCGGTGACGCCCGAGGAAATCAAGGCCGCCGCGGAGGGTCCTCGCCCAAGCACCCGAAGAGGAGCGCCGTGTGTCCTGGACCTCTCGATGGGATACGGCAGATGCAGCCCACCATGTTGAGAAGTACGCGCATGCATAATACGTACTGACCGCTCTATATACCCGCGGGGTTCAAGCCTCGGGATCTGCTTCGTGGTAGCGCCCAAAGTGAGACCGTTGGCAAGCCGAGTCCAAGTGGAAGGCCTGCATATCGTGATGGAGGCATTGCCGAAGGGCGTATCGCCGCCACACTCGAGGGACAAGCCCTCCAAGCACACATGGAACGCGACAAAGTTGCGCGACATTACGCCAGAAGCGTGACAAAGATGCGAGAGCCACCACCCTTTGTTATGCGATGCCCGCCCGCGCAAACGGGAGTTGTTGTTCCTAAACCATCCCCGTCCGCGCCGAGCAGTAACAAAGTCTACTGACTATAAATAAGACGTAGCGTTGAGCTCACTTCCGCACGCG
The DNA here is from genome assembly GCA_036346575.1 of Dendrocalamus sinicus. Classification (NCBI taxonomy): domain Eukaryota; kingdom Viridiplantae; phylum Streptophyta; class Magnoliopsida; order Poales; family Poaceae; genus Dendrocalamus; species Dendrocalamus sinicus. The sequence goes on along the minus strand of JAYEVI010000480.1, from coordinate 364,675 downwards.
AGAGTCTACGGACTATAAATAAGACGTAGCGTTGAGCCCAGCTCCGCACGCACCGCCCATCGACTATAAATAAGACGTAGCGTTGAGCTCACTTTTCCGCACGCGAGAGTCTACTGACTATAAATAAGACGTAGCGCTGAGCTGCTTCGCACGCGAGAGTCTACGACTATAAATAAGACGAGTGTTGAGCCTAGCTCGCACGCACCACCCACTCGACTATAAATAAGACGTAGCGCTGAGCCTAGCTCCGCACGCACCACCCACGACTTTAAACAAGACGAAGGCCGAGGTCCGCCCGCACGCGCGAGTCTCCGCACTATAAAGGAAGTCGAGCGCCGAGGTCCGCTCCACGCGCACTACCCACGGACTTTAAACAAGACGTAACGCCGAGGTCCGCTCCGCACGCGCGTAGTCTCCGACTATAAAGGAAGTCGAAGGCCGAGGTCCGCCGCGCACACCACCCACGAACTTTAAACAAGACGAAGGCCGAGGTCCGCCACGCACGCCGCGAGTCTCCGACTATAAAGGAAGTCGAAGGCCGAGGTCCGCCTCCGCTGCACCACTCCACGACTTTAAACAAGACGAAGCGCCGAGGTCCGCCTCGCACGCGCGAGTCTCCGACTATAAAGAAAGTCAGAAGGCCGAGGTCCGCCTCGCGCGCACCACCCACGGACTTTAAACCAGACGAAGGCCGAGGTCCGCCGCACGCGCGAGTCTCCGACTATAAAGAAAGTTGTAAAGGCCGAGGTCCGCTCCGCGCGCACCACCACGGACTTTAAACAAGACGCAGCGCCAAGGTCCGCCGCACACGCGCGAGTCTCCGACTATAAAGGAAGTCGAGCATCGAGGTCCGCCTCGCGCGCACTCCACCCACGGACTTTAAACAAGACGTAGGCCGAGGTCCGCCCGCACGCGCGAGTCTCCGACTATAAAGGAAATCGCAGCACCGAGGCTCGCCCGCATGCGCCACCCATGGACTTTAAATAAGACGTGAGGCCGAGGTTCGCCTCCGCACGCCCACCCACCTGAGTATAAACAAGAGGCTCGATCTTCCTTCGTGTTCGCGCAGTAACACCAAGTATGAGGTATTGCTTGGTTTCGTTATAAAAGTAAAGGGGTTACATGCTTACAAGCATAAGAACCAAGACATCCTCCGACCTACTCGACCAACCGCTTCAACCTTGGCCCAAGCATGACGTAACCCGTGTCGCCGCTGCCGCGGACACCGAAAGACTCCTTCGAGCCACTAGAGGAGGTCCTCTCCCATGCAACGCTCGCGAACGAACGACCCTCGCCGCATCTTCCCCGGCGACCCTGCATCCGCTGATGGAAGTTCTCGCAGCCAGGCCCGATGGAGCGAATGGCGTCCGACATGACCTCTCTCGTCGGCCGTGGATCCAGCTTGAGGATTCGCCACCATGGGTATGTCTACACCCACGAGTGTGAAGCAGTGGCGAGGGCGGCACGCACCAAGATAGCCGCAGTTGCTCGCCAAACGCTCGGGCGCCACGAAGAGCAACACCGCCTCGCCGATCAACCCGAGCATCTCCGAGCAGGCCTCCGCCCGCGTAGGGTCCAAAGACTGACGCACGATCTCTGAGGGCCTCGGTTCGAGACTCCATGGCCCGCCACGCCGACACGCACGCATTTTCCAAGACGCGGCCGTTTCGGCAAAGAAACTCCGCCACCGGGCGTTTCCCTTCTAGGACGGCGACCGTTGACGGTATAGGCGCTTCCTCACCGCGGCGCACTTGGCTTCCGGTCGCATACGCGCCGGGGAACGGGCCCGCGTCGCGAGGATAACACCCCGCAGGCTATCACCCTCCTCCGCGCTGCCGGAGTCCCGGCGGAAGCTCCCTCGGCCTGCGCTACTGGGCACAAGAATGCCCACACCGCATGTGCGATGACCCGCCTTGCTTAGCCGCTTTGATCGCGGCCTCGCGAGCCCGGTGCTCCTTAAGCGTGTACGGCCGAGGAGCGCCAGAACCGCGCACTCCGCATCTTCTAGCCGAGCCATCTGCACAGAGATTACGCTGGTCAAAGTGAGACCAAACAGATACAATAGCACATGTGAAACGTGACCGAGTGACTTACAAGGAGCGAGGGCTGGAAGCAAAGTAGATATGGATGGCTCGAACCTGCCCTCGCGGCCGTCGTCCAACATACTTCCCGGAGGAGAGTGGCGCGCCCCATACATTGTGAACTCCTGGCTAGGTCGCGCAGCTCATTCGACGGCGACACCGACAAGACTCGTAGCTGCGGTGTCGCCAATCTCCGCCGCACTCGGCCGCATCGTTAAACGCGATTGGGCCACCCTCGCATTGCATTCTCGCTTCTTGTCGGCCACGGGTAGTAGAACCACCGCCAGTCCAAATGACTCCCATTGCCCCGACGAGGTCGGGCTGGGAACAACGCTGCGCACGACGCCCGAGCACAAAGTCCACACCGCCGGTTGGACACCGCCCGCCAACCTTTCGGGTCGATAGCGCGCTGCCGTGGTAGTGTGGCGAATAAGCTCACGCTAGGCTCCACCCTCCGTCCGCACGCCCACGTGAAGACAAACCAGGCGAGTATTGCGTGGGGCGCCACTGGGCTAGCTCCAACTTGTAGGCCCGCAGACTTCGCCACGAACAACGTGAGGGTATTCAAGGCCGGCCCAAGAACGCGCAAAACAACGCTCCATTGCCCGGGCCGCCCGCCTCGCCCCGACGGGTAGGCGAGCCCTATCGCGATCCACGATCTTCGCCTCATCCACGAGACGCTGCAAAGATCCTTCGGCCATGTGGCTCTTCCCAACACACGGAACAAAGCAGCCTCCCGAGTCCTCCATGGCGCCCCACCACTTGTTGGCGCGCGAGCTCCCGCGGCACCGCCTTGTACTCCTGGAAGGATGGGACACTCGCCTGCTAGGCAAGGAACCACTACGGGATGGTAGGTGGCGCTGCCATGGCTAGCCATCGCTCTTCGTGACTGGAGGAAGAAGCAAGGAAAGGAGCAATCGCGCGGACAATTAGCACCTTATAAAGTCCGCCGCTCATATGGTTCAAGCGCAGCATGATCAAACTCGCCGCGATTCGGCTGCCCAAGATTTGGAAAGAGGAACCGCCGGACCTAGAGCTGCGGTGGGTAGGTGATCACGCAGACACAACACCGTGACGCCTTCAACACGCGCCCAACTTCCTCGGGAAAAGGCGAACGCCACGGCCACGCAACCGCCACATCCCACGATGCACCGCCATAAGGCGCCATGTGTCCCACCTACAGTAATAGTGCATCGCACGACGTGACAACTCGACTTCGCCAAAGCTGCATCGCCGCGATTCCGCCGCCATTAAAAGCGCACTACCAGCCGCAAGGTCACAACACTCAAGCGCCACAACATCGGGCGCCAAGCTTCAATCTTAGCTGGGACGCAGCGCGGCTGCTGCTCATTTCTACTAGGCGCCACTCCTCGCCACCCGTTGAAGGGTAGGGGATGGAGAGCGCGCGGCGCCATTTCGACCAGGCGCCACCTCCGCCGCCACCCGCTCAAGGGTAGGGACGGAGTGCGCTACGCCGCTGACCAGGCGCCACCTCCGCCGCCACCCGCTCAAGGGTAGGGGACGGAGCGCGCGCCGCTTCTACTTCAATAGGCGCCGCCCCGCCGCCACCCGCTCGTAGGGCGGGGACTGAGCGCCGCGCTCGCCTCGACCAGGGCGCCCTCCGCCGCCACCCGCTCAAGGGTAGGGGACGAGAGCGCGCGCGCTACTGACCAGGTGCTAGCCTCCGCCGCCACCCGCTCAAGGGTAGGGGACGGAGGGCGCGCGCGCTACTTCGACTTGGCCGCCTCCGCCGCCACCCGCTCAAGGGTAGGGACGGAGGGCACGCGCGCCTACTTGAGCAGGCGCAGCCTCCGCCGCCACCCGCTCAAGGGCAGGGGATGAGCGCGCACGCGCCTACTTCGACCAGGCCCCACCTCCCCGCCACCCGCATGGCGGGTAGGGGACGGAGCGCGCGCGCCTACTTCGACTAGGCGCCAGCCTCCGCTGCCACCCGTCCGAAGGGAAGGGGACGGAGTGCACACGCGTCTACTTCGAGTAGGAGCCAGCCTCCGCCGCCACCCGCTCAAGGGCGGGGACGGAGGCGCGCGCTATTTCGACCAGGCGCCGCCTCCGCCGCCACCCGCTCGGCGGGCAGGGACTGAGCGCGCGCGCGCGCTACTTCGACCAGACGCGCCGCCACCCGCTCAAGGGTAGGGGACGGAGGCGCGCGCGCTGCCTTCGAGTAGGCGCGCCTCCGCCGCCACCCGCTCAAGGGCAGGGACGGAGTGCGCAGGCGCTTACTTCGACCAGGCGCCACCTCCGCCGCCACCCGCTCAAGGGTATGGGACGGAGCGCGCGCGCGCCATTTCGACCAGGCGCCGCCTCCGCCGCCACCCGCTCAAGGGTAGGGACGGAGAGCGCGCGCTTACTTTGACCAGGGCCACCTCCGCCGCCACCCGCTCAAGGGTAGGGATAGAGTGCGGCGCGCTACTTCGACCAGGGCGCCAACCTCCGCCGCCACCCGCTCAAGGGTAGGGGACGGAGGCGCGCGCGCTACTTCGAGTAGGCGCCAACCTCCGCCGCCACCCGCTCAAGGGTAGGGGAGGAGGCGCACGCGCCATTTCGACCAGGCGCCAGTGCCCGCCGCCACCCGCTCAAGGGAAGGGGACGGAGTACGCGCGCCTACTTCGAGTAGGCGCCACTCCGCCGCCACCCATTCGAAGGGTAGGGGATGGAGAGCGCGCGCTGCTGACCAGGCGCCGCCTCCGCCGCCACCCGCTCAAGGGAGGGGACGGAGCGCGCAGATCTACTTCGAGCAGGCGCCACTCCGCCGCCACCCGCTCGGCGGGGGGGACGAGAGCGCAAGCGCGCTTACTGACCAGGCGCCGCCGCCCGCCGCCACCCATTCGGCGGTAGGGGACGCAGCGCAGGCGCCATTCGACCAGGCGCGCCTCCGCCGCCACCCGCTCAAGGGTAGGGGACGGAGAGCGCACGCGCCATTGACCAGGTGCCACCTCCGCCGCCACCCGCTCAAGGGTAGGGGAAGGAGGGCGCGCGCGCTTACTTTCGACTAGGGGCCAGCCGCCGCCACCCGCTTGAAGGGTAGGGGACGGAGCGCGCGCGCACTTCGACCAGGCGCGCCCCCGCCGCCACCCGCTCAAGGGTCGGGACGGAGAGCGCGCGCGCCTACTACTAGGGCCGCCTCCGCCGCCACCCGCTCAAGGGTAGGGGACGGAGCGCGCGCGCCACTCGACCAGGCGCCGCCTCCGCCGCCACCCGCTCAAGGGTAGGGGACGGAGGCGCGCTGCTCACTTTCGAATAGGCGCCACTCCGCCGCCACCCATTCGGGGGTAGGGGATGGAGTGCGCGCGCACCTACTTCGACGAGGCGCCAGCCTCCGCTGCCACCCGTTCGAAGGGTAGGGGACGGAGGGCGCGCGCGCCTACTTTCGACAGGCGCCACCTCCGCCGCCACCCGCTCAAGGGTAGGGGACGGAGCGCGCGCAGTCCGCCTTCAAAGAAGCCACCTTCCATCCCAAACCCTGCTCCCAACCACGAGCCCGGAGAAGTTCACAGCCACGGGGACTGAGGGGGCCAAAGGACTCTGCGACATGGCTTCGGCCCGTGAAGCCCTTCACCATGAGAGGCTCCTCGTCGTAGTGGTGGCCCCCAGCCTAAGCCCAAAGAGCTCGTTAGGAGGTTATAAGAACCAGAGTAGCATGTGCAATGACATAAGTGCCCCCAATGAGGAGATATGGGTGTAAGGGCATAATTGTAAAAGCATACTTCATGTGAATATATATATACAGGATGAGGGGGAGGGTAAAAGAGGACACTCCCACCTCTCCACTACCATCTCTCTCTGTTTGGTCTGTAACCACAACAACAGTTTTTGGTCCAAGTTTACGCTTCTTGACAATTGGCACGTTAACTTTGGCCAAACATCCCCAGGTGCGCAAGTATGAGAGAGTCAACTTCTTCTTTTCCCATTCCTCGAATGGTGTTACTTTGTTCTTTGTAGGAACTCTATTCAGACATGACATGCGGTCAATATAGCCTCACTCTCACCATTCCTTAGAAAGTCCCGCAGTTGTCTAACATGATGTTAACCAAATCGCTTAGAGTGCGGTTCTTTCTTTCGCAATCCCGCTTGATTCAGAGAATAGGAGGCGCCCTCTCATGAATAATTCCATGTTCCTCGCAGAATACAAGAAACTCATTTGAAAAATACTCTCTCCACGATCGCACCTTACCCGCTTGATTTTCCTCTCAAGTTGGTTTTCTACCTCGCCTTTTAGATCTTAAAGTAATTCAATGCTTCATCTTTTGTTTTCAATAAGTACACGAGCAAAATCTAGTGCAATCATCTATAAGCGCCATGAAATATTTCTTTCCCTTTAGTCAACACGCCATTCATCTCGCACAAATCGGAATGAATAAGTTCTAACGGTGCAAATTCCTCGCTCTTTGTCGCTTGTGAGGTTTAAGAGGTTGTTTCGATTGAACACACGTATGGCACTTAGAACCTTTGACCAAAGTGAATTTCGGATTAAACTCATATTAGCTAAGCGCCATACACCCAAAATTAACATGACAAAGTCGTGAATGCCAAACATTAGACTCATCATCATCATTACACACATGGTTCACAATTTTATTACAGAATCCATCAAAGAAAAACGGAACAAACCTCCGCTCTCATAGCCTTTACCAACAAATGTTCCATACTTAGACACGACACATTTATTGACTCAAAAGCAAGCCTAAACCATCTCTACATAGTAGAGATCCGCTAACGAGATTCTTCTTTATGGAGGGGACATGCTGCACGTTTCAACCGCACGGTCTTTCCCGGCAAACTTCAGATCGACCAGAACAACACCATGAACAAATGCATGCGATCCGCTCCCATCAACAAGGAGCAACCTCGACCGACTGATAAGATGAAAACAAGGAAATATCAGCACAAACATGAATATTAGCACCAGCCACAACCCACCACTCACGTGATTGACAAACAGTAAAGAATCAGTAGGTAAATAATTACCGCACCCGATGGTCCTCCAACACACTAATAACCATGTTGGCGCACTTCTTCGCTTATCCTGCGTCCGACAATCCTAGCGCAATGGCTAGAATCACCGCACACAAAGCAAACCGCCTGCCCTTTGCCTTTCTTCTTAAACTCGTGAGTAGCCTTGGGCTTGACAAAAGGCTTATTTTTCTTCTTGTTGTGGAAAGCCCGAGGATTCTTCTTCTCGCACCAAATTGGCGCTAGAACCTCCTCAAGAAGAACTTTCTTGCCACGAGTATCTTTTGCCCTCGCTTTTCTTCAACACCAAGAGTGCCAATGAGATCGAACATCAACTCCCGCCTCTTGTGTTTTAGAGAGGTAGCAAATCCGACCAAGAAGGTGGTAACTTAGCGATAATACCGCCACCACAAACTTGTCCTAGAACTCGCACTTATTGTTCTCGAGCTCCTTTGCCGCTCAATCTCATGAGCTTGTTCTACTACTGAATGGTCATCGACCATCTTGTAGTCATAGAACTCGCCCATGACATACTGACCATCACCAAGATCGGAACTCCGAACTTGGCCTCAAGTGCATTCCACATCTCTCTCGCCTCGTAGGCAAATGCATGTACACATCCACAATGTTGTCCGCTAGTATGTTGACAAGTGCACTCGAAACAAGTTATCCACGCATTGAACTTATGCTCATCCTCATCGCATGTAGGCTCACTGGCTTGCCTTGTGCAACATGAAAACATTCCATTACGCCATCTCTTAAAATTTGAACCATCAAACGGAGGGTGCGCTTAGCGACGCAGCAAAGCCAACTACCGAAAAGACCTATCAAGTTTTTGGATTGTTGGAAATCTAGTCAATTTTCGCATATTTTAATCCGAAATTCAGCATATAAAACATGACATAAACATGCATGAGTGATCTATCAACAATGTATTCATATTCGCTAACGAACAAGCTAACGTAAACATCTATTAACATATTCATAGCGCATATAAACAAATACACCGAAAAGTTTTAGATTTATACCTCAAGGGGCAAGGTCGAGACACCGGAGGCGCCATACCATCATCGACATGATGGCCTATTCGATGTAGTCGATCAAGGTGTGATGCGTGATGAAGCTTGATGCAGAAGATGTTCGCAGCGCGCTCCGCGAACGGTTCACCACCAGAAGTAGACGTCGAGATTGAGTAGTCGCGACCGATGCGCTCCCAAAACTTGATCGCCCGCCACCCGCAGTGTACACAAACGGACGGTTCCGAGGCCTACTCGCCGTAAACTTGTGCGCAAGGTTCGGACCGGAGATTGCGAGAGCAAAGAACAAAAACAGAGGAGAGAAAACTGTTCTTTCGTATGAAGAGGAGAACCTTCTTAGGCTTTGTTCTCTTGTAACAAAGAAATTGAAGAGACCAGAATCGCCGCCATTAGTCACTAGTAATCGCACCCATTACTCAAAGTAATCGCAGCCATAATCCACTAGTAATCAACCGTTATCGCCAATGTAGTCGCAGCCTTTTCGATTTTCGAATAGATAAAGAAAAACACGCCCGCACTCGACATGCTCGCTACAGACGACGCACGCACCGCACCGCACGCACGGCACGGCGTGGCGTGGGCGAGGCGAGCGAGGAGCGCGCGCTGGTTCTCTTCAATTTCACAAGGGGTTACCTGCTCCACCTTTTAAAGTGGTATAACTCCCATTGAATTCTCCATATGGGACTAAACAGTTTTTGCACATAGCACTAATAGTGGGCCTAGGAATTTCATTTGATTAATTGCTAAATTAAAATGGACCAAGTCCAATTAATCCAACAGAAAGGTGCATAGGATTTTGAGCTCATAAACTCGCTTAGATAATTCATTTCAAGAAACTATCTCATTTTAGATTTTCGGAGAAGCTAAAAGCTCAAAAGAACATAGCCTTATACATGCCACAGCATACTTATAGGGCCTGTTTGGTTGCTCAGATGAGCTGATGCAAACAGATGAGCGTGGCAGCCGAGTAGAGAAGGTCCTCACCGTGTTTCTCTTCACTGCTCCAGCTTGATTTTTGCATCCGCTGCAGTGCTCTCACCCCGATGCAGGCAACCAAACACCATCTTCCTGCATGCGCTGGTGCGAGCCACCCCGATGCAGGCAACCAAACAGCCCCATAAAGGTGGGGAGTTGCTCAAGGAGGGGACAGTATGGAGGATTGGTAACGCCGTAACGGGGAAGGCATTGACTTGTGGTCAGATCCATGGTTGCCGAGAGGCATGACGAGGAAGACAGGCGAGGCCAAGAGGCCATAGCATTCTTTGATGGGTGTCTGACCTGATTGACCCTGGGATGGGAATTTGGGATGAGCAGTTGGTGAGGCAAACGTTCTTTCCGGAGGATGCCCAGGTGATTCTAGCAAACTCCGATTGATATCGATGGGGATAATATACTGGCTTGGCATTCTGATAGTCAGCTGACTGTTAGCAAAGGCCAGATGTGAAGATAAGGTGGGTGTCAATGCAGAAAGCTCAGCACCAAAGCATGTTTGTCTCGCGTTCATCTGGATGCAAATTTGGAGTTTGGGTATGCCAAATAAAATCTAAATGTTTCTGTGGCATTTTGTTCATAATAGCCTGTCGGTTCGGAGGAACATCTCAAGGCGTGGTGTTGAATTTGAGACGCGTTGTCCCCGCTCTGTTGGGCTAAAAAACTGTAGCTTATAGCTGAAATTGCACTGTAGCAGTTGAAATTTTACTATGACTGAAGGTGACTTATTTAGCATAATTAAATTTAAAAAAATTAAAAATAGAAAAAATATGTTAGCTCATTACTGACAATGTGAACGAATATGGGTAAAAAGAACAGGCAAAAAAACTCAAAAAAAATGCCAAAGTTCAGAAAAGACGAAATTTATGAATAATGAAAAATAAGCTAGAAGCTGAAATTGAAATGAACGGGATGTGTAACCCGGTATGATGAGGATGCAGAACATTCCCTAAAATGCAAAGCGGTGAGAGAAGGATGGCTATTGTTGCAACTGGAGTCGATGAGGAATTCTTTGTTGTCTTGTAACTCAGCGAAGGAAGTTGTATTACGGATTTGGAAGTTAAAGAGTTTGATTGTGGTGTTCTTGTGGGCCTGGTGGTGAGCTCAGGGTTTTGCTAAGTGGCGAAAATCGTTTCTACCGAGTACCCCGGTTGGAGTACAAACCGGTCTCAATATTTCGGATTTAAAGTGATTTAATTTGATTTGTACCGATTCACTCCAATTTAGACCATTTTTATTAGAATTTTGAATTTTCTAGCCCGAAAACTACCGATTTTTTTTTTTTTTGAAAATCGATACTAACGGACCACAGTAAAAATTCTAAACCTATTATCAAAACCCTAGGTGAGCGTAACAAAGTTTATGCCAGCGAGGCTGCAAGGTCGGTTGCATAGGTATGTTATGCAATTGGGAAGTTGGTGTCAAAATATTAAGATGTTTTCGTAAAGCTTGATCTGTCCTTCTCATTTAGGCTTATGCTTTTACCTTCTTGATTTTGTTTTTCTTGCTTTTCTGGGTTTTTTATCTTTTCTTTTTTGAGTATTCCTTTGTATTATCCGAGACCGGAGAACCTATTTTTTATTTTTTTAAAATTTAATTACATCAAAAAATTTATAACAGTTATAGTGAAAAATCCTCAAACGATGCCAAATAAACCCAGAAACTTTGTTGTGAGTGCACTCACCAATGAATCCCATGGCATTTTGCGTGATTCGTTTGTTCAGGCCAAGGTTGCTTATTCCCCCTTGTACTTTCAATATAGTGGCGGATAAGCTAGCCAAGTATGGGTTGAGTTTCCAGGCTTCGGCTGATTTTGTTTGGCTTGATGTAATTCTGAATTTTCCTTTTTGGTTTGGGTGGACTGATTTAGTCATGCCCCAACAGCATAATAAAATATTCTTTTGCCCAAAAGAAAATTTTAGCACCTCAATCCTAGTACCTCCGTTCTTTCAATATGGTCTCTAATACATAATTTTAATTATTGTTTTTAATTATTTGTTGGTAAAAATTATTAAAAAAAAGAATGATGTAATTTTTTTATAGCAAATCTTATAATATCATTTTCACACGGTTCAAAACTTTAGCGGGCTGTCTCATTACAACCACGATTAGCATGAATAAAAGAGAAAGATGCCCCATCAGCTGTGGACTGCTCATTGTCGTGGACGATAACTCCAATCGGCAATAATCTATCCATTGTCCGTTGAAGGATTATTCAACTTGCGCACAAGATTCAGGCAGTCTGAGGCAAGGATACATAATCTTATGGAGCCCTTCTCCTTTGCAAAGCGGACAACAAAATGAGCCGCGATCGCTTCTGCTGTTTCAGGATTAGTGATCGAATCAAGGAGCTCGCACTTTAACATATTACATTATACAAAAGCTCGGCTCAAAAGCTCAGCAACTAGACTTTAACGTTAGAACATGAAAATTAGGAGAGAAATATATGAGCGGCAATTAGGAAAAGGTAAGTCGAGCCTTAATCACACTATTTTAAGCTCAAGCTCGTCTTGTTTAGAGTTCGAGCCGAGTTTGAATTGAGTCTAGAGCAAGCAAAAAAATTTTGCAGCCAGTGAGTGGTAGTAGTTTTGGTACTGCATCATGATCATTTCCGCATGCGCCTTGCTCTTCTCAGCAACAGGATGAGGATGGGGCATTTGCTTGCCATTTCTGGTATCATTACGAGCTTACCAAACATGCCGCACAGTAACCATGAATACCGTGGCCTCTTCTTCAGCCGCATTGGCAAGAAAGTCCACCAAGCAATGCTTGATATTGATAAAATTCTTCAAGGTAAGTTCAAGCAGAAGGACCTTTTCGTCTCATGCCAAACCTCTCAGAGAACTTTTTTTTTAAAAAAGAGGACAGGAGCTCTGCATTCATCATAAGGAAGAAGTTCTAAAGCAACAAAATATCATTCAAGTCTAGCGAGAAGAGAACTTCAGAAAGAAGCTAGTGACAGCTAGCAAGAACTACAAAGAAACAACGATCACAACCAGCAAGCACTCGAGCACAAAGAGAAAGGAGCTCCGAGCACATTCAGTTCTCATCCGACTGAAGAGCCTGAATGGCTCTTAATCTTTGATCAATGTCCTCCTGAATGCGCATCACAAAAACAGAGTGCAATTGCTGATAAAAAAAACTCTACTATTGCGCTCTTTCCATATATTCCAGCGTGTATAAATGATTATTCCATCAAGAATTCTTCGACGCTCCTTTCTGAATTTTCCTGCAAGAATTTCCCATAATTCAGATTGTCTTGTTAGTGTGTGTATATATCTTTACTATTATAAAGAAGTTGGTGGTTGGTCCGGCCTCCCACCCCTTCTCAGAAAAGCTGAACATGTGGGCCCCACCCTCCCACGAAACTCCCTCGCCTGCCTCCTGTGCGCTGCCTCCCCCACTTCCGCCCTCGCCTCCTCCCCCGCTGCGCCGAGTCTTCCGCCGCTCCCGCGCCGACGGTTCCTCCCCTCCCTCCCACCCGCACCAACGCATCCTCCGCCTCCTCCCCCGCGCCGGCGGCTTCCTCCTCCTCCCACCTCGCGCGCGCCGCCGCCTCCCCCGCTCCTCGCGCCGCCGCCGCCTCCTCCCCACCCCGCGCCGACGCCGCCTCCTCCTCCTCCCAACCCGCGCCGACGCTGCCTCCTCCTCCTCGCTCCTCCGCCTCCTCCCCGCCTCCCACCCCGTGCCGCCACCGTCTCCTCCCCCTCTCCGCCTCCGCCGCCTCCTCCCCGCCCTCCACTTCACCGCCGCCTCCTCCCCACCCCACGCCGGATCTCGGGTGGGGTGGCGTGTGATGGCGGGATCCGGACGAGGCCGCTGATCCGACGAGGCAGCCGCGCCATGGGTGGCGGAAAGGTGTCGGCGCGACGTAACCGGAGGCGACGCGCCGGATCCGGCGAGACAGCGGTAGGATCCGGCGGGCGGCTAGATCAGCGCCGAATGGAGTGGCATCGCGCGGCGTTACTGTGGCTCGCGCCGCCGCCCTCCCCACCAACTCCTCCCCGTTATCCGCGCCGCCCGCCCACGCTCCCTTCCCCCGTTATCCGCGCTACTACCTTCGACACCGAGCGCTCCACCAGCTTCTGAATCGCCTGCCACCAAAGGACAAGATCGCCGCCACTCGCGCCCACCACTGTGCACCGACCACCGACAAGAGGGCGACGGCTAATAAAAGCAATGCGCCAGAGGCGCGCTGGCGCGCGCAGCCTCCCGCAATCGTCAGTGAGCACATTATAACATTCTTTGTGGTTGTGTCTCGTGAGTCTATGTCGCATGTTGTAATGCTCATGTGGTCATGTGTTATCTCGCCATTTGCTCCGTTGTTGTCTCTGTTCTTCATGAAGCCATTGTTGCTTTCTCCACCACTAGAAACAGATGTTACTACTGGAATGCTTTTAAAGGATGTCGCTTATACAGCATTGGGCATGTTTATTATGAACTTTCTAACTACCTCAATTTTAATGAATGGTAAGTTCAAGAGCAACAATACTTCAGTATTTACTTGCAAAATGTTGGATGTTGTTTGTGTATGTTTAACCAATTTGCAAATGCTCCTAGATAACCATTTGTACGTTCTTATGCACACATAGTGTTAGCAACTAAGCATTTTTTTCTGACTGGACAACTAAGCATTGGTACAAAATCAATGGCTATAATGAATTTTACTTGAGTCTTTCCTTGTTTTTTTCATTTCTACAGGTTCCACGGATCTCTATCTATCGAAATTTCAAATGGTCACCCCAACATGCGTATCATTCGTAGAAAAGTTGCATTGCTACTTGGGCAATGGATTTCTGAGGTTCAGTTTTTTAACATTATTTTAGAAAAGCTAAATATTAACGTCGGAGTTTTATTTCTTGACAGTGTAGATTTCCCACATCTTTAGCTTCTAATAATTGTAGCTTTACTGATTAAGGGTGACACACGGAAATTGGTCTACTATGCTTTGGTTGGATTGTCACAGATAATGACATAGCCGCGTGGTATCTTTTGTGTTTACAATTCCTTGACTATGAGTGTATTCCCGTATATAAATCTACTTTGTTTAATAATTTGTTCATGCTGTTCAACTTTCACTAGCAACTTGCTCTTCTCTCGTGTTATCTTTTTCAAGAATCTAGCTTTCCCTGATATGTTGGACATGGTTCCTTTTGTGACTGGGGCTGGTGATAACCCTCCTCTTTACTTCTTGTATGCTGTGGTTGTACATTTGGGCATAGAAAATGCATCATTCTCTGGGCATTATATATGATACGTCAAAGATATGCAGGGACTGTCAAGTTTCCTTGAAGTAGACTAAGAACCTGTATATGTGTTGCTTTCAGAAATTATTCTGGACTCATGGAATTACATAGGTGTATATTTATTGTAAAACAAACATATTACGAGATTAGATGTCCAATGAGTCATAACATGCTCTCTTTCTCCTATTGCAAATTTGGTGTTAACTTACTATTTTGGTGTTAACTTACTATTTTGGTGCTTATGCCGATCGACAAGTTTCCTTAAAATCTGCTTGCATCAAAGAGCTTTGCGATGACAACAATTAGCTTCACATTTTATCAACATGTGATGTCCTTTTTTCTTAGGAGGTTGTTATGGGCTCATTTACGTGAAATGTGAAAAATAAAAAACTGAGAATTGTATGAGCTGATGTGGTAATTTGTGTGTTATTATATGCAGTGCAGGTTGTATCACCAATCAAGTTATGTCAAAAGGTGCATATATGCTATTCTACTTGAGGTACATCCAACTTTGTGATATGTGCACATCTAAATTGGCGATTCGAATTATTTCGTGTTTGCAGCAGTCTCATATTTATAAAACCTTATTTAGATATTTTCTCGCCCACCGAGGATATACATTGAAATGGGTCCATTGTCTGCTCCAACATCCGCAAAGCGCCATCCATCAAAATCCTCCAAGGGCTCTAAACAAGAGCGTAAGCATACATAATTACTCTTTGCTTCCAATGATAAACCTATGGTATTTATGATTCACATACATGATCAGCATGCTAAGTTGAGGTCCAGAAATTTCTATTATGTGGATGATGTTTTTGCAGACTCGATTAGCAGAGACTTCTCGGAAGCTACGCTAAGTGAATGGTCGCAAGTAAGCGAAGCGTGTATGGTAGGCATGGCCTTAATAGAGATGGTTTTGTTCAAACATCTGGATTTTGTCATATGTAATGGTCTACATTTCATAGTTTTGGCTGGAGTACGGCAACTGTGGTTAGCACTGCCGTTAATATCACCTCATGTTCTTTTATTTATAGCCGCATATCCTAGAGGTAGTTTTGTGGTTCAATGGAGCAAAGTAACTAGATTTTGTCTAGATGCTTATCAATTGGTTTGTTAATCTCCAAGATAGTCGCGCTTATTTATGTATTAAGTATACTACGGAAAATATTGTTTACTACCATTTTTATAGATATTGTTGTATGTGGTGCTTGTTCTATCATGCTTTACTAATATGATGCTTGATTTTTTTACGAGTATGAACATGTATGTTTTGCTTGATACATGATGACGTAAGATAAAATTGATGTTTATTATTCAGTTTGAAATCATATTTGATAGTATGCATCACTTTTATTTGGTTTTCCGTTGCAACGCACGGGCACTTTACTAGTATATATATATATATATATATATATATATATATATATATATATATATATATATACATATATATATATATAGGACGAGTGTTTCATGCACCTTGGTGCCTAGGCACCCATATTAATACCCGTTGATTTGCTTTGAGATTCATGACGTTTGATGTGGGTATCTTCATATACCCATAAAAAGTATATTTGAGATGTCAAACTCAAAAAATTAAATTCAACTTCAGTTTAATTAGTTTGAACTATTTTTATGGTATATACTCATCAGTAGTCGCATTGAACTCAAAAGTAGTTCAAAACTTACTTACCATAAATATATCAAGGGTATAAAACATTTTCATACCCAAACTCAAAAAATTATCAATCATACACGTGTATCGGATGGTTCTTGATGTGGGTGCCTTATGTAATTTTCCTATATATATATATATATATATATATATATATATATATATATATATATATATAGGAAAAATATTTTTACTCCCTGTGTAATTACACTGCCTCTAATATACCACCTAAACAAACTTGAAATACTCCTTTATCACTTTAGGTATAGTCATATACTAATTATAAGATACTCCAATATGAACCATACGAAAAAATTGCAAGGGAGTCTATAGTTTTTAGCTTATTTTATAAATACCTTCATGTACGCACATAAAAATGAGTATGTCAAAAAAAATATACATACCACCTCTGAACAATTGTTCATACTACCTATATGGTCTTAAATACTCGTATACTACATGTACATACCCTCCGTTACGCAAGATACTCCCTACGTTGTGAGATATGACATAGGGTGTAATTACACCGAGTAGAAAAGAGGCTTCCTATATATATGTATATATATATATATATATATATATATATATATATATATATATATATATATATATATATATATATATATATATATATATATATGTGTGTGTGTGTGTGTGTGTGTGT
This sequence comes from Dendrocalamus sinicus, assembly GCA_036346575.1. Classification (NCBI taxonomy): domain Eukaryota; kingdom Viridiplantae; phylum Streptophyta; class Magnoliopsida; order Poales; family Poaceae; genus Dendrocalamus; species Dendrocalamus sinicus. The sequence continues at coordinate 348,011 of JAYEVI010000480.1, read as the reverse complement.
GTATATATATATATATATATATATATATATATATATATATATATATATATATATATATATATATATATATATATATATATATATATATATATATAGGCATATGAATCCGCCATCTCGTGTCTGGGATATATATACAACATTGATTGATCACAATACGCTAGCTAGCATCCCGTCAGAATCGTGTTGTGTTGATCTTCCACACTAATCGATTACTCCAATATCCAAAACTCCAAATCCAATCAAATAGTACTAAGTAGTATAATCGTGTGCACGTGGATAGCATTGATCAAAGTGATCGCCGGTGCCAGCACTCCTTCGCATCGTCTTTGGCGCCGTGCGGCGTGATTGCCGCGGAATGACTCGAGTCACGAGCACTACCGCGATCGGGCGATCGGCTAGCCGAGGAGGGCGCCACCCCGGCCGACCCAGTGGGTCCGCCCCTGCGCAGTGGTTTCATCTTCCGCCGCAAAGGGTGCAAATGGCGCTATTCGGCCCGCCTTTAATTAATTTGTCATGGCCGGATTGAATTTTGTGACCACACTTCTAAATTGTATCTCATAAGCCGATTTCGCCGAATAATCTCCAATCGTCGTCCACCTCAATAAATAGAATCGTTTACTCCGGATTCAACACCACCGTGATACCTGCCGTTGAACTAATGTTGTGCTCGGTTTGTTATTTTTCCTTCTTGTTTGTTTTGGGTGTGCACGAGATATGTGCGTGCATGTGCTTGTTAGCCTAAGACGTGCATGCATTTGTTTATGTCGGGTTTGCTTAATCGTAGTGTGTATATTTTTGGTAGATCTGAGCTATGTTTGGACAGTTCATGTCATAGCGTGACTCGCTTGGCCGGGTCATGGCGTGTTTGGTCGGCCGGATCAGACGTGATTAAATTAGAGACCTTACCATATATTAGTTTCTTTCCATGTATGTGATTGTTTCTTTGTGTATAAATAGCGAAGAAAATAATAGAAAAGTCACGAGTTTGCGCAACGCAAAATATTCATATGTTCTCGCGCGATTGTGTGTTTCAGAGTGTTTGCGTGTGTTGTGTATTCGTGTTCGCGTTGAGTCTTTATCGGCTTAGTGCCAACAATTGGTATTAGAGTGGTGCCAAGAAGATCCTGCGGTGATGCCTCGAGGCACGAGGACCGTATCTCCTACGTCAACCCGAACCTTCGGCGGCAGTGGCCATCGTTGGGAGGCCTCCGCAGCAGTGGTGGCCGGGAAGTGTGGCGCAGGTAATGCCAAAGGAGATTGGGGTGGCGTTGCGATACCCCATTCTCACGTGAACGAACTACATCGAATGTGCTCTTCTCATGAGGGTCAATCTCTAGACTTAGGGAGTCTGGGAGGCAGTTGAGCCGGGTGCGGAGTATCGGCTCGACATAATGGCACTGGTGGTCATACTCCAGGGGTGCCGCCGGAGATGCTGGTGACACTTGCGGTGAAAGACAGTGCCAAACAGGCCTAGGACGTCGTCAAATCCATGCGCATGGGCATGGAATGTGTCTAGGAGGTGAAGGCACAGGCCCTACTCAGGGAGTTCGATGGGATCCGTATGAAGAGCGATGAGATGGAGGATGACTTCACCATGCGTCTAACCAGTCTTGTCAACAATATCCACACTCTCGACAGAACTTTGGAGGATGTCAAAGTGATCAAGAAATTTCTCCACGTCGCTCCTCCGAAGTTCATGCAGGAGGCGATCTCCATCGAGCAGCTTATCAATCTATGGACCTTGTCCGTAGAAGAGTTGGAGCCCTGTCGGACCCCAGGTTTAGCAACCCGAAATCCTCTGTGATTCCACCGCACTATCCCCTGGATCAGTAGATAGTGCTCATAGTTACATTACTGTATATCAAAAATATATCATGCGGAAGCGTAGATAATATAGTAACACTTACTCATGGGCCGATCGGGCCGAAAAACATTAAAATGCAGCAGCGGAAACTTCACTCAAGTGGGACCCTCAAGACTTGCCCACAGGCAGCCAACTGGGTTTTGCGACCTAGTTCTTGGCCTCTTCATCTTCCAACTCCTTTGATCTCCTTAAGACACCGTAGGGCTTGATCTTCTTTTCCTTATTGACTGAATGATGGTAATTGAGCAACAGTGAGTACAACGGTACTCAGCAAGCCACCACACAGAATGCAAGTAATAATAGATGCAAGGCTGTCAAGTGAGGCTTGAGGTTCTTTTATTTGCTCAGAGCGACATTTGTAATAATCATAATTAAAATTCCTATGACTTGGCGTTTTACAAATATGCTTTCAAGAGTTTGAAATTGTGCAGTATCTATAGCGGTGTAGGTTCCATCCACCAATGCTAGCTTTTGATCATTAGGTTACTTCCACCTTATAATCATCACTGGAGTACATCCCTCCAGGAAAATTTCCAAAGTCAGGTTTACATCCGCCAGACAGTTTTCTTCTCACCCTCAAAAGTTTTGAAATAGAACTAACTTGAGGAAGATTTCCATGTCCGCCCTTGACCGTGGGCACGGCTATTTGGTATCTATAGCGGTGTAGGTTCCATCCACCAATGCTAGCTTTTGATCATTAGGTTACTTCCACCTTATAATCATCACTGGAGTACATCCCTCCAGGAAAATTTCCAAAGTCAGGTTTACATCCGCTGACAGCCAGTTTTCTTCTCACCCTCAAAAGTTTTGAAATAGAACTAACTTGAGGAAGATTTCCATGTCCGCCCTTGACCGTGGGCACGGCTATTTGAATAGTTTGTATACTCTGCAGAGACTGTACATCTTTACCCACAAGAGATAGTCATCCCGATGGTTCTACATGATTCCTTGGTCACACAGATCGAGAGACTACCACGAGGCCTTTACAACACCTCGCCCTCTAGCATCTCACTCCTATGGGGTTGTTTCCATAGGTTGTGCGGGATGTCTACCACAGGTGAGTGCAGTCGGACTCCACTCTCCACATACGCTAGCCTTGGCAACTTCACCTACATCCGGTGTCCCATTCCACGTGGGGTTTTTATTACCCACCTACACACGTCCTCCGTGAGATGACTAGAGAGTCTAGTAAATTATTCTGCCAAGTCTATATTTTGCCAGCTTGTGGTTGCACTGTTGTACACGGAGGGGTCATCACAGGATTAAGTCCATAATTTGTCCAGGCGGTTCATTCCATAAACCACAGACCTTGTGTTACATCCACACCCACCACTCTTACCATCCGCCCAGACAGGTATAGCAAATTTTTAGGGTTGTGAGATGCATAAATTAAATGGCCACAAATAATTAGCCACGTACACCCATGGCTATCCCAAAACCAGTTTTCATATTTAAAGATTGATGATCAGGGCCACTAGTGCCCTGGACTTGACAAGACTAGCATGTCATTTTATTATGATCAATAGCTAGGAAAGTTATTATTAACATCTAGGGTGACAATGGTCAGGTGATTTAAGTGTCAAGGAAAGGCATAGTAGTATTTAAAACATCAAATAGGTATGTAACTACCTTAAGCTTTGACATACATTTGCATAATAAATTAAGCATGCAATTTGATAATTTAAAGGAACATAATTTTGCATAAAATGTAGGATCAATATGATCAAAGTGATGACTTGTCTTGCTCGATTTACCATGGCCTCGATTTCATTCAAAGCCTTCTCAGTCGATTATTTGGATTATTGATCTTCGTCTCTTTCCAAGTCTTGATCTTGCTCGAACTTGTCGTCTCTTCGTGGTTCCAATGACTAATTGCACAACTAACGACTAACAAATTCAACAAATCCAGCAAAAGTCCAAATAAGTTTAATTAAGTTTATTTATAATTTTGCTTATGATTAAGGGTATGTAGTGAGTTGCGTGATAGAGACGAGCCGAACGATTTTTTAGTGGCAGTGAAGTGACCGAGTAACTTCACCGAAAGGATACAAATGAAGGATCCGCCGAATGATTATTCACAAGAACATTCCGCTTTAGATAGGAGTATCGCTAGACAAGGCATACAGATGGATGGGGAGATTGATCGGGATACTAACAAAAGATTACTGATGTTCCAATTATTTTATGAGTGTTTTAAACAAATATGAGGTGACACTTGATTCAAATCTTGGCATTTTATGGGAGAATTTACCAACAATTATTTTAAGTACTATTTACATAAAGGTCTCATGATTTTTAGAGATGAGCAATTTATATTTATGGTTTTATGTGGCACAAACTTGCTAAATTAATTTACTCATATAAGATATTTAATCCAATCTTAGATAAGCTTATTTCATATCCTAATTTATTATCTTTTATGGATTATTTCCTAATGTTTCCTTAGTCTCCTTAATTGAAATGGGTCAAAGAACAAAGAAAAAAAATGAAAAGAAGAAAGAACTACGGGATGTGGATTTGAACCCCAGTCTGAGCGTTAGGGCATCGCTCGGCTGACCAACTGGGCTACTGCCCTTTTCGCGATTGGAAGGGGATCATTAATACACAAGAGGTGAGAGTGGGGATGGGGCAAAACAGAGGACTCGGGTGGCGCTCGGTGCTGATCTCGCCGACGGCAGGCGGTGGCCAAGGAGGCACCGGCGACCAGCAAAATGGGATCCTGGAACCATGAGGAAGCTTAGGGATGCGTCGGGTCCAACCGAGAGGCGCCATGGCGGGCCGGCGGCGGCGGAGAGCGGACGGCGGGGCAGGCGGCTAATGGCGGCAGCGACCGGAGGGGGAAGGGAGAGAATTAGGGGAAGCATGAGCAAGCCACGGGGAACTAACCGGGAGTGCTGGCAGGGCAGGAGAGGGACCGAGGCGTGCCGGCGACGGGAGCCTGCGGCGGCGCGGGCATGGGCACGGCGCCGGCGAGCCGAGGTGAGGGGAAAGCCGGAGCGGAGCTTGGGGAAGCTTCATGTCCGCGTGGTGGTGCTCCACACCCGAGGAATCGAGGCACCTTGTGCCGAGTTGCAGACGGCGGAGAAAATGGCAGTTTTGGCCGGCGGCAAGGAAGGTCGGCCGCGCGGCGAGCTAGGGGCACCGGAGTCTGATTCTTCGAGGGAGGAGTCTTCTAGGGGCACGCCGTGATGCGGTCGGTTTTGCTGAGGCGTCACTGGAGCGGCGGGACGGCGTGGAGGCTGGTGCGGCACAGTGGCTGGCAGCGGCGCGGGCTTCTTATAGGCGGATCGCACCGTGGCAATGCTGCGATGAAGACTGAGTCACAGTGGAAAGGATGGCGAGGGGACTTGGCTGCCAGGCATGGGGCAACACGGGCGCTGGCGCAGGCGCAAAACTACACGGGCGTATGGCGCAGAGCGTCACCGGCGTGGTAGGCGGCAGTCGACGCGACGGAGTCAGCGCCTCGGGCATGCGCAAGGGTGTGGCGCAACACGGGATAGCAGGGCCGTGGGAAGATACTGCGGGCGCAGGGCGAAATGGCCGTGCGGTCGGCTACCGGGGTGAGCAGCCAGGGGCGAGCAGGGGAAGGAGGTAGAAGGAGGAGGCCAAGGTGGGCTGCGGTTTGGAGAAAAGAAAAGGCCGGGCGGCCGGGGAAAGAAATGGGCTGAGCGAGAAACAAGTTGGGCTGCGGGCCAAGAAGTTGATTTCTTCTCTCTTTTTTTTGAAATTTTCAGAATTCGATAAAGTGGCTAAATTAATTAGATTGAGAAAATTTTAACTTTTGGTTTAAGTTTCCCATTTTTGATCTTAAGGTTTCTAGTGTTAATTTAATTTAATTTTAATTATTATATATTTATGTATTTTCAGGCTTTAGGGTTTGCAAAGGAAAATTTGAAATTTCCTTGATTTGATTTTCAGTTTTGATTCTCGATCAAGATTTACATTTTATTAATTTGGATTTTTAGCAAGGGACCTGTTGTGGTTACAGACCAAACAGAGAGAGAGAGTGTAGTAGTGGAGAGTTGAGTAAATGAATGGCTTAGGCCCCTTTCCTCATGGCCTATGTCTTATATTACATCCACATGGGGAGTGCCTTTACAATTATACCCTTATACATGAGTCCTCCCCTCAGGGGTACCTATGTCACTATACATGTCCCATTCTGGGCCTTACACTCCCTTAACAGACCTGCTGGCTTAGGTGGGGGCCACCCCTACAACAGGAGCCTCTCATGGTGAAGGGTTTCATGGGCCGAAGCCATGTTGCCGAGCCCATTGGCCCCCTCCGTCCCTGCGGCCTGTGAGCTTTTTCATCGTTCGAAGTGCAATGTTCGCCTTATTGCGAAGGCGTGACGTTGGGCGGCTTGTCGAAGGCTTCGTCACCCACCTAGTCCTGCCGTGGCGGGGTCGATGCCGTCGCCCGGAGTGGAGATGTTGGCGGAGTCAAATGCGTCGGCATATGAGGCGGAGCGGGTGGTAAGCCATCGCGCGCGCGCCTCCGGTGTCGAGCGCCCTTGATGACAAGCGACTGCCAGCCTACCCCGCGGGGCTTGATTGGCGCGACGCGAGACTTGAGGGGGGCGTGGTGACGCCACGTGGGGATGCTCCTTCTCCCGGCGTGGATCTTGGAGCATCGTGACGGCACGATGCTGCAACGTTGGACCGTCGCTGGTTGGACTTCCGCCACCGACTTCGCCGCTGATTTTCGCGGTGGACTTCGCGGTTGGACTTTCGCCGATGGACTTCCACCGTTGGACTTTCCGTTGATGGGATATATATATATATATATATATATATATATATATATATATATATATATATATATATATATATATATATATATATATATATATATATATATATATATATATATATATATAGCGAAATGTGTAATCTTGTACCGCATTGTGCGCATGATAGGTGCTGCTCCCCTAAAATGGGCCTCTTCAGTACATCCACATTCCATGGCGGCACCACGCGGCTCGGGGGATGTTGATGTATTGATGGAGGCCTATTTTTCTCGGGAGCTTGGTTAGCGTCTGTTAACGGCAACTACCTGCACTCGTCTTTGTTTATACTCATGCCTGTATCTTTGACAGAGAGTGCGCGCGCGAACGCGTGTCTTTGTTTATACTCATGCCCGTATCTTTGACGGAGAGTGCGCGCGTGAACGCGTGTCTTTGTTTCAAAGAACAGAAATTTGTGCAAACGGTGAACTTTATTAATTTCCCGTTTGCGTGGGTGAGCAATTACAAAAGAAGGGGAATATCGACCACTAACCGCTATGAGGGCGGGCACCGCGACGAGCCGCTGCTGCGGGCAACCTTGTGCGCGAGGAGCGCGGGACGCTCTCGGGGGGTGCCCGAGGGCTCCGCATCCGCCCTCCCAGCTTAGGTGCCTTGGCGAGCCACGTGGCATGGACCTCTGGCGCCAAGCTCTATGCGCCAAGCCATGTCCTGATCGCCATGAACGATGATGATGGCCCGCGGCCCGAGAAGCTTCATGCACAGGAAGCCGTGATGCGGGACTGCCCCGAGGGTGTTTAGGAGCGGCCGCCCTATTATGGCGTTGTAGGGGTATACAATGTCGACCACGTCGAAGATGGCGTCCTTACTCCTGACGTTGTCGTTCTGGCCGAAGGAGACTTGGAGGCATATCTGGCCTAAGGCGCGCAAAGGCTGCCCTCTAAATCCTTGCAGCGGGATGCCTGAAGGGCCCAATCGGCTCCGAGGGATCCCCATTTGGTCCAAGGCCGCAGCGAACAGGATGTTTGCGGAGCTTCCTCCATCGACTAGGACACGCCTGACGTCGCATCCGGCTACGAGGACCCGGACGACCAAAGGGTCTTGGTGGGGGAACTCCACGCCCTCGGCGTCAGCGGGCGTGAATGTGACTTCATGTTGCGCCCATTCTGGTGGCGCCTGCGCCGGGTATGTCGCGACGTGGTGCAGCCTCCGCGCGTAAGCCTTCTGTTGTCTTGCCGAGGCGAACTCCAGTGAGGAACCTTCGGAGATGATGTTGATAATCCTGCGCTGGGCTCCCTCCGGGGCTTGTAACTGTAGGAGGACTTCTCGAGGTTGTTGTACATGCGCCTGGATTCACAGGAAGCCTTCCTGGGGCTGTGCTCCTTGGTCCTGGGGGTGTTGGACGTGAGCCACAACGGGCGCGTGCATCCGGGTTTTTGTCCTCGGCCACGCTCGCCAGAAGGCCGCGATGGTGGCACAAGCACGCATGTCGTGGTTGCCCGGCCAGGATTTCGCACCATCGCCTCGTGGTGCTGGTCGCCGCACTCTTTGTGGGTCCGGTCGCCTCGACCCGACCACGCCCGTCCTCGGCCTCGGCGCCCTCGCCTCGTGACTCGCGTTGTCGAAAACGTAACGAGGTTTTCTCGACTTGCGTTGGTCGCGCTTGGGCTCGCGTTCGCCGGTCATTGTGTTGGGGTCCTTGCGTCGAGGCGCCCTTCGCTGCTTTTGCTTGCGCTTACCTTTGAAGAGCCTGTTTGGCGAGTCTTCGCTCTTGACCGAGCCTTCGCCTTGTTGGAGTCGAGTCATCACGTGTCGCCTCGCGCGTCCTCCTCCGCCTCGTATACTCTTCCATCTTGTCGAAGAGTTTCGACCGTCTTAATGGGCTTGCGCGCGTTGTACTTTCGCCATTGGCCCCAATCGAGGCCTTGTATTGCTGCGTTGATGACCGTTGTTTCGTTGACGCCCTGACTTGGCAGCGCACTTTCGCGAAGCGCTTGAAGTAGTCCCGGAGCCTTTCCTCAGGTTTTTGCTTGACTGCGAAGATCTGGTCCGCATCGACACGCTCGATGTAGTTTCCCTGAAAGTTGTTGTAGAGTCGGTTGCGGACCTGTTCCCACGCGTAGATGGAATGTGGTTCAATGGTGAAGAACCAGGACAGCACCACCCCTTGTAACGCGAGGGGGAGCCCTTTTGCCTTCATGGTGTCGTCTCCGCCAGCGGCTTAGATGGCGGTCTTGTACACGCGCACGAACTCTCGCGGGTCGGAGTCGCCTTTGTAGGCCTCGATGACGCTCGGGAACTTGAAATCTTCAGGCAATGGCGCCTGCTGCAGGCCCGCAGAAAGTGGGGACTGCGGGTCTACGCGCCGTAGTGGGGCGCAGCTAGACGTAGGGGCGCGCGGCTATCCGCCCTTTCTGGGGTGGGTTCGGATGACACCGCCGGAGGGGCGTGTTGGCTCCGAGCCTCCTGCATGTCCCGGACAGCTCCGCGGAGGTCTATTAGCTCCCGCTGAAACGCGCTGAGGGCCGCCATCAAGGCTGTCTCTACTGCGGGAGTGGCCGGGGCCATCGGTGCGCTTGGCGGTGCTACCGGCATGGTGGTGACCACGGCTGCGCGCGCTAGGCTGCGCTGCGCTGTCCCGAGGCCCTAGAGCCGTGACAAGGTTCGCGTCGCTGTTGGGGTCATTCACCGCCGCGCGGGTGGAAAACGAGTGCGCTGCGTTGCCATCGCCGGGTTGGCCGTCGGCGATCGCGGGTGGGATCGGCCGTCGTGTCGGTGGCCTGGTTGGTCATCGCGTCGATGACGGGTTGGTCGTCGCGCGATGGCGGGGTTGGTCGTCGCGCCGATGGCGGGGTTGGTCGTCGCGCCGCGGGCGGGTCCTCGTGACACCTACACCATCGCCGTACTGCGCCGCTAAAGCCGGCCCTTGTGCTGACGCGAGACTTCGCCGCCTCCTTCAAACTTGGAGGCTTGCTCTTGTCCTCCCCACGGACGGCGCCAACTGTTGTGGTTACAGACCAAACAGAGAGAGAGAGTGTAGTAGTGGAGAGTTGAGTAAATGAATGGCTTAGGCCCCTTTCCTCATGGCCTATGTCTTATATTACATCCACATGGGGAGTGCCTTTACAATTATACCCTTATACATGAGTCCTCCCCTTAGGGGTACCTATATCACTATACATGCCCCATTCTGGGCCTTACACTCCCAAAACAAGAAATTTGAATAACTAAACAACACTAGAAACACAAATAAGAGATTTTAAAATTTTCACAATTACAAAAAGTCTCCTTTTGGGATGTTACACCGATGATGGTGGCTGCAATGCTAGCGGTCGTCTTCGATGGAGGAGGAGTGGCTAGCGCATCAACAAGTGAGAGCACGACTCCTCTTCTGGACAGAGGCAGGAACGGCGACAAGCAAGGCCATGGCTGTGGCAAACAAGGCGGGCAAGGTGATGCCCGTGATTGCAAGGAGACCGTTGGGCCCGTCGGCAACTGTGACAAGTCCAGGCTGAAGTGTTATAATTGTAGGAATTTTTGGCACTTCTCTTGGGACTGCTGGAAGCCACGACAAGTGCATAAGGAGCAGGTGCATCTCACTTAAGCACAGGATAATGAGCCCACACTATTAATGGCCCAGGCATGTACGCTGGAGGAAGCTGTAACTGTGCGCCCATTGACGGTGCACTGGACGAGGCGCACTGATGCGGATCCACTAGCAAGCTAGCTGAACCCCGTTGCTTTGGCCCTGATCTTTCACGATACGCCTTGTTGGATGCCCTCTCCAAGATAAGCCTTCTCCCACGCACACCGCAGCACGTGAACGAAGGGTAGAGAAACCGAAGTTTCAGCGAGTAGAATCCAACACCACAATTGGATTCAACACACCAAGAGCAATTCCTCGATGGAAATCTCAAGAACACGCCAACAATGGCCACCAAACCATGGCGATTTTCTGGTTTCTATTTCTCAAATCAAAATCTAAGTTACAATGGGGCTAAGGCCCTGGCCTTATATTGGTGCACAATGCACGACCTTGATTACAACTCATGCACTATTTGGCCTAAGGCCGAAACAAACTCCAATACGAACTAAAAAGGAAATACCTAAACTGCTACCTCTGGTTTCTCTCTCAATTTACGACTTGGCCGTGAGGATTCCGTGGCTGGCACCTTATCCATTGTGTGGGGCTTCAAAATAGCTTTCCAACGAGTCCAAGAACGTCCAAATCGGACTCCGTTTGTGAAAGTTATAGACGTTTTAGTATCGGTCTTGCCAGCTGTCCCAATCCGAGTCCGAATCGGTTTCAAATCTTTATATGTTTTGTTTTCTTGTTCAAGGGGGTTCCAAATCAGTTTGGAACCTGAAAAAGAGTCCTTCTCAACCTTTAGAAATTCATGGTGTGGTTGGATTTTACCCTTACTTGCATTGCAATACTCGAACTCTTTATGTTTGGCAAGTCTCGCGCGTCTCTCCGGACAGCTCGTGCAGCATCCAATGAAATTGCCATAACTTTGTGTAGGAAGCTCCAAATCAAGTGCCGTTTGATTCGTTGGAAAATAGACTTCATTAACTTTCTAAATATGTCTCTTGTGCACATTAGAAACCTCAGAATTGGTATTCAAAGCTTCTTGAATATTGTGCACATAACTGCAAGCACTAACCAAAGTTGTAGTGCTACTTGGTGCCACATCATCCTCCCCTCCTTGAAGCAAAGGCGTCCTCGGCTTTGGGGTAATATTAGGAGCTTGCTTCTTCTTGGATGTAATTTCTTCATCAACATGAATAGCACTCTCCAATTTTGGTTTCAACACATGTTTCTTTCCCCCATGTACAAAACTGTATGTGTTGGACCGGCACTCATGCATAGCATTGCGATCATATTGCCATGGTCTTCCCAACAATAACCCACATGCATCCATTGGAACTATGTCGCAATCCACCTTGTCAACATAGTCACCAACAACAAACGGAACACGCACCTTGTGAGTTATCTTTAGCCTTCCGGAGTTGTGTAGCCACTCCACATGATGTGGCTGAGGATGCCTCCACGTGGACAACCCTAAAGCGTACACCAAATCTTTGCTAATCACATTGGTATAACTTCCACCATCTATGATCAACTTGCATGCTTTATCTTTGATTTTGCACTCCGCTTGGAAAACACTCCACCGCTGTCCTTTGTTTCAGTTTCTTTACTTTGCACCTTTCGACCAAAAGATTAACACCATTCAATTCTGATAACAATAGACAACATCCTCCTTGGAATCATCAGATTTTTCACTTTCAGAATCACTACTAGAACTTGTTGAAACATAGCCGTCTTTATTGAGAAGCACTCTTCGTTGATTTGGACAATCACGCATCATATGACCTCTTCCCTTGCACTTGAAACACTCAATTTCTCTAGCACGAGCATTAGAAGGCAAACTAGAATCAGTTTTAGTTGCTTCTTTACCTCTATTGCTTGCCTCCCATGAAAGAGCCCCATTTGAACGGCTTGATGTCACCACCTTGGAGTGTGAACCAACATCATCGCCTTGCTGTGATGGACGCTTCCATGGGTTTGTTTGAGTGTTGGCATGTCCACCCTTAGCTTGTTTGCGCTTCAATTGTTGTTCAGCACGTTCGGCTTGATGCACCAAGTCTTGAATGTTATAGTAATGGACCATCTCCACCCTATCTTGCACATCCTCATTCAACCCATTAAAGAAACGTGCCATAGTAGCCTCATCATGCTCCTCTGTCCCTGTACGGATCATCAACATCTCCATCTCTTTATAATATTCATCAACACTAGAATTACCTTGACGTAATTGTTGTAGCCGGTTGTACAAGGTCCTCGTAGTGTGTGCTGGGACAAAACGTCGCCTCAAAATATTCTTCATTGTGCCCAAGTATCTGGACGAGCTCCTATGCGACACAATTGGTTCCACCAAACAAGAGCATATCCGGTGAACTCAATTGTCGCCAAACGGATCTTCTTATCCTCAGTATAGTGATGGGTGTCAAAAATTTGTTCGACACGCATCTCCCAATCCAAGTAGTCCTCCGGTTCAGCTTTACCATTAAATGATGGGATATAAATTTTTATCCGCGCAATTCCATCATCCACGGCAACACGCTGAGCAAACCCAACACCATCATGCATACCTCCGCCATGGGCAGCACCTCTGCCACGCATGTCCCTACCACGGTCAGCACCACGGTAGTCCCGAGCATGGCGCGGTTGTGGAGCAAAGCCCGCTGCACCATCAAAGACCTCCTCATGTTCGCCGCCTTCATATGCGCACGCCGCTCGGGATATTGAGGTTCTCGCTCAGCATGCTGAAATTGTGGTGGCTGGTTGCGTAGCGCCCGCCAAAGCATCAATTGCGTGCCCCAAATCATCAACCTTGCCTTCAAGCTTCCGGCGACAACTTAAGAAGTAGTCACGTGTCGCTTCAAATCCAATGCGCACTTCGGACGGCAAAGACGCTGCATATTGGGGCACCTCCCGATTGGCTCGGCATGATTATGTCGCGTCTTGCCATCTTCAATCTTCATAGAACCCGCCATTAAGAAAAATTCAGCAACCTCGCATCGTGATCAACCACGCCCGATACCAAGATGATGCGGATCCACTAGCAAGCTAGCTGAACCCCGTTGCTTTGGCCCCGATCTTTCACGATACGCCTTGTTGGATGCCCTCTCCAAGATAAGCCTTCTCCCACGCACACCGCAGCACATGAACGAAGGGTAGAGAAACCGAAGTTTCAGCGAGTAGAATCCAACACCACAATTGGATTCAACACACCAAGAGCAATTCCTCAATGGAAATCTCAAGAACACGCCAACAATGGCCACCAAACCATAGTGATTTTCTGGTTTCTATTTCTCAAATCAAAATCTAAGTTACAATGGGGCTAAGGCCCTGGCCTTATATTGGTGCACAATGCACGGCCTTGATTACAACTCATGCACTATTTGGCCAAGGCCGAAACAAACTCCAATACGAACTAAAAAGGAAATACCTAAACTGCTACCTCTGGTTTCTCTCTCAATTTACGACTTGGCCGTGAGGATTCCGTGGCTGGCACCTTATCCATTGTGTGGGGCTTCAAAATAGCTTTCCAACGAGTCCAAGAACACCCAAATCGGACTCCGTTTGTGAAAGTTATGGACGTTTTAGTATCGGTCTTGCCAGCTGTCCCAATCCGAGTCCGAATCGGTTTCAAATCTTTATATGTTTTGTTTTCTTGTTCAAGGGGCTTCCAAATCCGTTTGGAACCTGAAAAAGAGTCCTTCTCAACCTTTAGAAAGTCATGGTGTGGTCGGATTTTACCCTTACTTGCATTGCAATACTCGAACTCTTTATGTTTGGCAAGTCTCGCGTGTCTCTCCGGACAGCTCGTGCAGCATCCAATGAAATTGCCATAACTTTATGTAGGAAGCTCCAAATCAAGTTCCGTTTGATTCGTTGGAAAATAGACTTCATTAAATTTCCAAATATGTCTCTTGTGCACATTAGAAACCTCAGAATTGGTATTCAAAGCTTCTTGAACATTGTGCACAGAACTGCAAGCACTAACCAAAGTTGTAGTGCTACTTGGTGCCACATCACGCACGCGCATGGCACACCCACTGACGTTGTGTTGGATGAGGTGCATGCACAAGTGCACCTTGGCCGAGAGGAGGACGAGCACGATGGCACCTAGTACTTGGACATGGGAGTGTCCAATCACATGACCAGGTGCAAAGCTGCTTCACCGACTTGGACGTCAGTGTAAAGAGGACAGTGAAGTTTGGTGATGGCTCCGTCATTAATATATGTGGGCAAGGAACCATGTTGTTCATGTGCCACACCAAGGAGCATCGCGTGCTCACAGGGTGTACTATATCCCACGGTTTCGGAGCGATATTATCAACATTGGACAGCTTGATGAGAATGACTGTTAGATGTTGGATGAAAATGGCACGCTATGGCTTCATGACAATGGTCTTGCTAGCTAAGGTAAACGCTCCAGAACCGCATGTATGTGCTTGATCTGAATTTAGCACTACCGTGTGTCAGGTGATGAGCTACGATGAAGATGCATGGCGCTGGCACGTGATGAGATGGTTCGTAGGCTGCCGCATATCGATCAGGTGGATTGAGTATGTGATGCCTGCCTGGTCGGGAAGCAATGGCGTACTTCGTTCCCACAGGAGGCGAGTTACTGCACCCAGGACTAGCTTGAGTTGGTGCATGGTGACTTGTTCGGACCTGTCACGCCGACGACACCTAGAGGGAAATGGTACTTTCTTCTCCTGGTGGATGATTTCAATGCTATATGTGGCTGATGCTCCTAACATCAAAAGACGAGGCACTGATAGCCATCAAGCGCCCAAGCCCACGCCGACCGAGGTCGCATGCAAGCCGTGGGTGCTACGTCTTCGATCATTATGGTGAATTCACGTCCATAGAATTTGGCGAGTACTGCACGAATCTTGGTGTCAAGTGGCAGCTCACGATGCCATACTCGCCTCAGCAAAATGGTGTCGTGGAACGCTGGAACCAGATAATGGTCAGCATGATGCGTAACCTGATGAAGGCAAAAGACGTGTTAGCAAGATTTTGGGGCAAGGCTATCATGATGGTAGTCTACCTCCTCAACCATGAACCAACATAGAATGTGCATAGCAAGATGCCCTACGAGGTGTGGTACAGGTGGCGCCCAAATGTGCACTATTTTTGCATGTTTGGGTGTGTGGCACATATGAAAGTGGTGAAGCTGAACATAAAGAAACTCAATGACAGAAGCATGTCCATGGTCTTCTTTGGCTACAAACCCGAGTCCAAGGCATACCGGCTCTATGATCCCATGGGAAGCATGTTCATGTGTCTGCGATGTAGTGTTCGACGAAGAAGCGAAGTGGGATTGGAGCACAATAGAAGCTGACGATCCATTGCGTGCTTCTAGAGAAATCTTCTCTGTAGAATACATTTTTTCTCCTGTGACAAGTGATGGATGAACAGATGCACTGGAGCTTGGGGGTAATGCAGTAGAGACGATGGCTACTCCGGGGCTAGCGCCTAGCCTGGGGTTGCCAACGCCAACCTCTTCTCTAGCTACACCTGCTCCTACCATACCTACCGGAGTAGGGTTCATGTCACCACCTACTAATGTGTTACAACTATCTGATGAAGCCCACCCTGGTATCACACCATGGTAGATCTCTATGACACCACCATTGAGGTCGTGGCTGAGTACAGTGGACTATGTTGCATTACCACAGAGGAGCCTGTGACCTTTGCCGAAGCTGAGCAGCACAAGTGTTGTCATCTAACCATGTTGGAGGAGATGAGGTTCATTGTTGAGAACGACATGTGGGAGCTATGTGACCTACCTCCTAGACATCGGTCGATTGGTCTCAAGTGGGTGTACAAGGTTAAGGACTCACAGGGAGCCGTGGTAAAGCACAAGGTGTGCCTTGTGGCCAAAGGGTATGTGTAGCGCCAAAGTGTTGGCTACGAGAAAGTCTTCACGCCACACCCGGATGGAGTCTCAGGCGCTGATTACACTTGCAGCTCATAAGGGCTAGCAGGTGCACCACATGGATGTTAAAACAATGTTCCTCAATGGCGACCTCAAGAAGAAGGTGTACGTCACACAACCACCGGGTTTTGTCGATGACGATAACGAGCACAAGGTGCTTAGGCTTCAAAAATCTCTCTACGGTCTCCGTCAAGCACCAAGATCATGGAACGCCAAACTTGACAGCAGCTTGCAGTCCCTCAGGTTCGAGCAAAGCCCGTCGAGTATGTCGTGTGTACACATAAGGAGCCGCCATTGCATCTGCTCATGGGTGTATACGTGACGACCTCATCATCATCATCTCACATCCTCCAAAGATCGCCAAGTTCAAGGAGGAGATGATGAAAGTGTTCAAGATGAGTGATCTGGGATTACTCAGCTATTACCTTAGAATCAAGGTGCACCAGGACAATGGCGACATCACAGTGAGCCAGGCTTCCTATGCACTCATGATCCCAAAAAGAGCGGAATAATGGTCGCACTGCTGTGCGCCGATGGAGACATGGCACAGCCGAGCAAGATCTGCCGAGCAAGAACTAATCTTATGCTCGGCTTGTTATTTTTTCTTCTTGTTTGTTTTGGGCATGCACAAAATATGTGACGTGCATGAGCTTGTTAGCCAGAGACGTGCATGCATTTGTTCACGTTGGGGTTTGCATAATTAGTAGGTGTGCATGTTTTTGGTAGATCTGAGCCATGTTTGGACAGTTCACCTCATGGCGTGATCTACTTGGCTGGGTCATGGCGTGTTTGGCTGGTGGGATCAAGACTTGATTAGATTGGAGACCTTACCATCTATTAGTTTCTTTCCATGTATTTGATTTCTTCTTTGTGTATAAATAGTAGAAGAAAAGAATAGAAAAGTCATAGAGTTTGTGCGATGCAAAATACTCATGCGTTCTTATTGCCAATTGTGTGTTTCCAGTGTTCGTGTGTGTTTTGTATTCATGTTTGCATTGAGTCTTTATTGGCTTGGTGCCTGCACCTGCGACCATATACTCACTAGCTCCATGAGCTCCTCTATTGTGGTGATTCTAGCCATTGGCCTAAGCCAATTGTTGTTTGTGACCTCATCACAAACCGATTTATATTTTCTGCGCACCAATCTGTAATGCTTTGGGCTATGTCTTTCGACGCTTATTTAGCCATCTAGATTTCCAAAACAGTCTTCTATCAGATTCATCATAAGGCAATTGAGTGCTAATTGTCGGACCCGAATGTATCGATCCAGAATTCTCCGTGTTTCAACCACACTATTCTTTCAATCAGTAGATAATACTTAGAGATACATTACAAAATATCAAATACATAACATGTGGAAGCATAACTAACTAATACAATAGTAGATTTACATATGGGCCGATCAAATCAAAACCATTAAAGAGCAGCTGTGGAAACAGAAGCATCACACATATGGGACCCTCAGGATATGCTCTTAGGCAATCAACTGAGGATCGTGACTTAGTTCATGAAATTCATCATCTTCCAGTCTTGTCGACACCTTTAGATGACCGTAGGGTTTTTCTTTCTTCTTACTTACTTACTAAATAATAGTAATTGAGCAATAGTAAGTACGAAAGTACTTAGTAAGCCACTATACAAAATGCAATTATAATAGATGCAAGGCTAAACAAAGGCAGGATTAAGGCTCTTTTATTTGCAAGACTGTTAATTTTGAAATACAGTAATTAGAAATCCTAAGACTTAGTATTTTAAATAAACCATATTTTTAAAGAATGTAAGAGAATGCAATAATAATAGTAGTGCAGGTTCTAGCATGATTTCATCCACCAATGCTATTTTTAATACTTAGGTTCTATCCACTTGTTAGAGAGCATGGTTCATATCATGGAGTTCATGGAAGCAAACCACAGTGGTGAGATCTAGTACTGAGGCAAAGTATAAGGCACTTGCAAATACCACAACAGAAATCATCTAGATATAGTCGCTACTGAGAGATCTTGGAATTTATCAATCACAAGCGCTTGTCCTGTGGTGTTGGTGTGACAATCTTAGAGCCACATATCTTTTTGTTAATTCTGTGTTCCATACCAAAACTAAACATATTGAGGTGAACTTTCATTTTATTAGAGAACGAGTGGCAAGAAAGGTGTTGGAGATTCATTTCATATCATCATGAGATCAATTAGCCAATAGTTTCACCAAACCAATTGGAATACAACAACTGAAGATCCTATGATACAATCTCAACCTCACCAGTTGTGATTGAGGGGGAGTGTTGTGTTAAACAACTAGGATAGTTGCATTTCCACTATTGTTTAGTATTTCCATTAGTGTTGATATTCCCACTAGAGGTAGTGCTTAATATTCACACGTGAGAGTGTTCACACTCATGTACTTGTATATGAATAGATGATGAATAGAAGGCAAATGTATGCCGCTTGCAAACCATTCTCTTGATATCTTTTGACACGGTCCTATCGCTTTTTAGTCGGCATAGAAAAGATAGCCTCCTTCACTTCCTCTTTGTCAAAAGGTTTAGTAAGATCACTAAGATATTGCACATGTATGCCTAGCTACTCCCAATTTAGAGTGAGCTCAGATGTTTTATCTTCCTAGGTGCTCGTGAAAGTGCTTGAGAAGGACATCCTATTTTTGATCATGAGAGACAACTACTCCTTCTATGGACTGAAGAGAATGAATGTAGTTTTTTCTTCTTCTGGCATTTGCCTTCAGCCTAAAGAATTTTGTGCACGCATCGCCTTCTCTAATCTAAGTCAGGAGTGATCTTTGTTGCAAATGAGTCTGCTTCTAGCACTGCTAGCCCAAGAATTCTGTGTTCAAGTTTATTTCTGAGCTCCTATTCCTAAAAAGACAACTCTCGCTCCTCCCGTGTGATGTCTAATCAAAGAATTAGTTCACTGACAACTGTGAACTGAAATACGAGGTCCCTATTTTTGTTCGAGCCCAAAGTTTGAGTGCTTTCGCCGTCCTTACTAGTTTTATATAGAACCAGAGTAGAGGACCTCTTGCTCACATCGGCTTCGACCAAGCCTCATGAACAATTTGTAAAAAAAATCATCCTACCTTACCCAAAAGATTTAAATCCTATTGGAAGCGAAGTCCTAGAAAAATCCATCGGAATCTTCATTCTCAGGTGATCAAGCATTGGTTGTCGTAGATGTTGTAGACAAAAGCAAAAATCACAAGAAGAAGGGCAAGAACAAAGGCACACATAGATGCTATTTATGTGATGAGAAAGGTCATATAATAAAGGATTGTCCGAGTTTGAAAAAATGAAGGTGCATGCTCAATGACAAGAGCAAATGATGGTTTGAATGTACTTATTGTCATCAATCGTACTTCTCATGGATGTATATTAGATTCAGATTGTTGTTTTCATATATGTGGGCGAGAGAGATGTTTTACAAAGAATCTTTATGCTCGCCTATGAAATTGTTCACTTGATGGATTGCAAAGAGTATACAATTCGAGGTGGGAACAATTATATTAGAGATGTATGATGAAGTACATTGCACATTGGCGAGAGTTCACTATGTTCTGTCTTAAATAAGAATCTAATATCGCGAGGTCACTTGAACTGGAAGGTTGTTAGATATCACATTGAGATGGAGTCATACGAGTTACTTACAAAGGGCAAGTAAATATAAAAAGTATCCGGAGCAATAGAGGATACCGATTGATGGTGAAACCTAAAAAGAGCAAACAATATGAGGTTTAGTAAAAATCCGATTAGGAAAAGAAAATTGTTTCATCAGCGATTAGGATTCAAATCTCATCTACAGTTGTGTGTAGAACTGCAAAGATGGTTACAAAATCTAGCAGATGAAGGTGCAAGCTATTAGAAGAAGAAAGACATGGTGAGACCAACCATGTGGTATCAACGAGCAAGCGACCAAACTACATAAGGAAAGAGCTTTCGTGGAGGGTCCGGTAGCTGCCTGTGCACCAACACGTACATTGCGGTGATGTGCATGAGCCCTTGCGGTGTAAGGGCACTCCCAAAGAAAGAATAAAAGGGAAAAAAAGTAGACCCGACTTGGAGCGAATTCTTGGGGAGCACGATGACTTCAGCGGATAAGAGTCGAGGTGACAATTGTTGAGATACAGTGACTCATATCCAAATCCTTTAGGATTTTGAGATATGTGCTACATGAATCCCTAGATGAATCCTAATAGGATTAGAATTGCTACTTCATTTTAAATTAGTAGGATTTCTTATTCCCTTTGGAGGAGAACTGGGGCTATATAAGCCCATGAGGGTGGACATAGAGAACCCAAGCCAAGTAAGAAGCAATCAAATCAACTCATCCAAAGTAGAGGTGCATGAGAGGATTAAAGGCTAGGTTATTCTATAGCACTAAATTCTTGTATAGGGCAAGGATCCGATGGTGCTAAAAGGTTCGAGAGGGTTGTGAGTGCGACAATTCCTTATACTTTTATGAGATTATGCTTAAAGAATTTGCGGTCGGGTTTACTAAATCTTTTCTCTGTGGTTGCTTCGACGCTGCTATTTCACTTCTCTCTACAAGATTCATCTACTTTGTTTTTATACTATGCATGCTTGTACCAGTATTTCATGAACTTTGATTCGATCCAAAAGTCACGATACAAGAAAGGGTAATGAATGTAACAATTTTCTTGGTGTAACTTGGACCGAGGATTGCAATGCTAGTCTAGGAGTCCTCATTACTTCATAAGCAGTATGTTCTCTTTAGAAACACACTGCTATGCACCCACCGACACTTCGGGTGGGTTTTTTTTGCTGTGACTTATAGTTTTTGGTTTATGATTTTGAATTCTACCTGTCCACGAGAGAGAGAGAGTACGAAGAAAGAGACAGTTGTATGTGATTTTGGCCAGTTTAGTTGAAGTCAATATTGTGTCTACTACAATCAACTTATAGATCCCATTTTGAAAAGACATATCATTTAAAAGCTAGTTACTGTATCAAAAGCCAAAAATTATAAGCATGAAACCCAAAAGAACCTAGCCTTCATGTCAAGAACATCAAACACTTGTGCAAAAATCAAGTCAATACTTGCCGACATTTCAACGCAACTGGCCTACTAGAACATCAAATAATTCACATATCAAGAAAGGCAAATGAAGCTGCCATAGTCTAGCTATAGTAGCAAGCAAGACGGTCAATACTTCCCACCGTGCTCATATTGGCTCTTGTCACACTACATCCAATCCAAAATAGGTATCGTTTTAGAATAAGTACAATTAAACTTTTAAAATTTTAGCCACTAGTATTCTTTAAAGTATTAAGATTTGTAAAATGATATTAATATATTTGCCACTAAAGTTCTTCTAAAATATTATACGGTTTATAATGTTTACTAATATATTAAAAAATAATGGCCAAAGATCTGTATAAGCGACCACTGTTTTTGGAACAGAGAGTAGTATGTTGGACCATTAATGCTAGTATAAATAACTCTTGATATTGCAGCTTCTTACAGTGCATAGAATTTAAGGCCTGTTCCAGCTTCGGCTTTTGGCTTCTAGCTAAGAGCCGGAATAAACATGTTAGTTTATTAATTTTGATTTTTTTTGGTTTTTTCTTTTTTTTCTTTAATTGAATAACTTAGAAAAAGTTAACAGCTGCTACGCTACAGAGCAATTTCAATCAAAAATCAACAGCCAAAAGCCGCAAAAAATCCGAATTGAGGGCCTAACTCTGAAGTCTTTTGCTTGTAGCGATACCCGCTTAGGGATTGCTCGGAAACGATCAGACCAAACACTTTCGGATGAGCAAGAATTTTAGTTCCATTTTCCCCGTTCATCCAAATGGAATGGACCTAATCGCCCTACATAAAAATGGGATCATTAGTTCTTTTTTGAAGGATCACATACGCTGTACATGAGTTATCATGCTACACGTTGAATTACCCAAATTTTCTCATTGCTGTCGAATGCACATGTTCCTAGAAGTTCTTTTACCCTTTTTTTTTTGAAAGATGTTTTACCCTATTTTAGCAGATATATGAATAGATCATCTTTTCTAATACACATGCAGGATGAATTGATGTACTGTAATAAGTTTGGCCATGCTCAAAAGAGCTTTTTTTTTTGAGTGGTTTATGGCTGAAAAGTACTGTAACTGGTTGAAAAAATACTGTACATGACGGAGGCTTATTTAGCATAATTACATTTAAATTTTTTTAAAAAAAACATGTTAGCCCATCACGTATAATGCAAACAAATACGAGAAAAAAAAGAACTGGCAAAAAAACAAAAGTATAAAAAAGACGAAATTTATAAATAGTGCAAAATAAGCTAGAAGTCAAAAGTCCAAGTCGAAACGAGCGGAGCCAGGAAGGTCTCTCCATTCCTGTAAGACCTCCTTGTAAGCAGGGACACAAGCATGAAATCCAAGCAAATTGGTCCATCGCATAACATTTTTTAACATGGTAAAATATGTTTTTATTAGCACTTTGTAAATCTAGGAATGAAAAAAATTCATTGTATATAGTGCCCAAGCCCACATGGTCGAGCTTAGCTAGGTTAACTAGCAAGCCGAGAGTTGGACACATGAAAAAAAATCACGTCTACATCGAATCTATTGTTGACCATTTTCTAGAAATGTTGTTTTGCTCTTGCCTAGCTGGCGCTTGAACCCAAGACCTTTTATCCGTGAGGTTTAAACCTCAGACCTCATGTTTATGCATGCCTGAAAAGCCCCTAAAAATTCAAAATGAATTTTCTTAAATTTTTGCTGGTTTTTGAGTGAAATCTGAAAGCTTTCCCTTTTGGGAAAGTTCCCTCTGCCGCCGCTTTCCTTTTCCGGCAAGGCGCCACCCCTTCTCCTTGGCGCCCCGCCTCTTCCCGCTTCCTCTGCTCGCGCCTCCTCCGCTCCTCCCGGGCGCCAGCCTCCTCCCGCCTCCTCCCTCGCGCGTGCGCTCGCGCCGCCTCGCTCCTCGCTCGCCTCTGCGCGCTCGGCTTTGGACCGCCCGCGCCACCCCGCCGCCCTCCGGTCCGGCGCCGCCGCCGCGCGATGCGTTGTCGCCTCCTCCGTGCTTGGTCCCACCTCGCCCCCTCTCCTCGCTCCTCTTCTCCGCAAGTCGCCGCCTCGCCACACCAACCACCACCCCGCCCATCGCCATTATCGCCGCCGGGCCGGACGCCGACCCACGCCGCGAGGAGATGCCCTAACAGCCCCGTACTCCTGCTGACCCCGCGCCACCGCCATTGCCCTTGCCCTGGATTCTCCTCCGCTCGGGTACAAAACCCCATTCCTCTCCCGCACTCCCCTTTGGTTCCCAAGCATTTCCACCACTCCAATTCGCCTCACGCCCCTCCCAGCTCCCTCCCCGAGCTGCCGATTGGAGTCCCGCCGCCCGTAGCTCCGCCACGGTCTTCCCCTGTGTCGGCGGCCCCGTAAAGCGGATCTCCTCTTCCCCGCCCCCGTTCTCCGATTACATTCGTCTAGAGCATCCTCACCCGCCCCTAAACGCTTTGCCACCCATCCCTAGCTAGGTGAAGCACTGAGGAACTCCGGTGACGAAGCTCTCTCCCGCCGCCGCACCCTCCCCGTGGGCAGCTCACTCCAAGGACGCCGAGCTTCGACTACCGCCGCCAATGTGAGCCCCTTGGTCCCCTGTCCGTGAAACCGCCCCGATTCGACCCCTGCCGGCTCCGATGACCCCTCCCACCGCCGGAGAGCCGAAACCTCCCCCTCTGTCCCCTACCTTCCCCTTGGGTTTTCGTGCACTCCAACACCCCAAAATGGACTCCCCGTGGTGAGCCCTCCCCGTTAATGCCCTCGCGCGCGACGAGCCTCAAGGCGTCGTGCCGCTGCCGCCATCAGAACATCGCTCGAGGGCATCAGTAGCAACGGGAGGAGGAAGAAGACCCCCTCTCCGCGACGTGGCCCTCCCTTCACCGTCCGATCTCCTTAACCCCGTCTCTCCTCATTCGTCCGATCCCCGTATCGTTTCGGCCGCCCTCTTTGTATCGCTGCCGTCCGATCCCCACCCTCACCGATCCAGGCCACCCCCTTCCTCGCCATCCCCGCCACCCGCCAGCACCACGCGTCGGCCATCCGAGCCGCACGGACGCGCGTTGGCGTAGGCCGCCTCCCCTCGGCCTGCTCCATCTCCTCACGGCATGCATGGCTCGCACTGGTCGTCGCGTGGGCAGGCCACACAAAGCCGTGCCTCATCAGAGCAACGAGCCGGGCTGGCTACTGTTTAAATGATTTTCCCCTATTTAGTAATTTTCAGAAATAAGAAAAATCCAAATAAATCCTAGAAAATCACAGAAAATCCCAAAAATTCTCAAATTTCACCACTTTGCTCCAAATAATGTCCTGAACCCATTTTGGCCTCCACTTCCACAAATTCATCCCAACTAAATTCTAAAAATTCCCATTTGAGGATTTATGCATTTTACTCCTTTTTAAAATAGTTTATTTTTCCTCGCTTGATTAGTCTCAAGCTGGATTTAATTGTTTTATATGTTTGCGCTAGTGTCGGAGATCCCGGAGGTTCAGGTGCAGTCCCAAGAGCCAGGTGTTTCTTCGTTCGAGCTAGCTAAGATCATTCGGATTAACGGCAAGTCGCAACTCCTTGATCATTTTGATTTCCCGTGCCATGTATTTATGTATTATGCTAGTTTCATTAATGCTAGTTGTGAAATGTTAGTTTATGTAAAATAAAATGGTTTAGAATGACATGCGATATAGATATGACCTACCACTGTTAAATGCCATGTTTAATTCGTAGCCCCGCCATTGTAACCCTAGATTTACCTTATGTGTAGTAATATCACATGTAGGCTATTATTATTATCTCATGCAAAACTTGTCACTAATAAGGTTGTGGCCGTGGGCCGGTAGATTTGTAAAACTCGGAGTTAGGGTAAGGTGGTATGGGACACCGTACCCTAGGGTGACAGTGCGGACGTGCACAAGTTAGGGTAGGAGTGTTGTGGGAAACCGCGAGACGGTCTTCGCCCACCGCTTTGCCCTGGGGTTGAGGTTGCGGACCTCGTGAAAATATAAGGACTAGACCCTTATGCCAAGCAAATGACATAGTACCCGCTCAACCACAGGTGTTGACTCGTCAACCCTGGTTTAGTATCTGCTCAACTTGAGTGAAGCCCTGCATTGGGAGTCGGTGCGGATTGTGAATCCGGATTAAGACAACGATAGGTCCCCTCAACTCGGGCCCGGCGTTCCGTGGTGGCCAACGGATACCCGAGGTTGTGTGGATTCCGCAACTATCGGGTGGAGTGTATACCGAGGGTTGAGCAGCGAAAAGACCCGATTCCTTAACTCAGTCATGAGAGTTAAGGGTGCGTGTGGGTAAAGTTGAGCAACTCTGCAGAGTCATTCAAATGGTATTCGAATACGCCGTGCTCCCGGTTAATGGAGCTGTGTTACTTGGGTGATTCCAGATGCAAAGCTTAAGTAGGCTTTTTTAAATGTTTTAATTGGATTAGTTGGATAATTAACACTTCATGAAAACCCCTAATGTTAAGGAGTAGTTTTTGTCTGGTGAATTTCCAAAATGTTTGCAAATAAAATTGCATCCACTCAAAGATAATAAACCAAGTATATTTCCCTCCTTTGATATTCCTTGCAAAGTAGTAAGTTAGGGTTTCCGTTGTAATTTGCTGAGCTGGTTGGTAGCTCATGGCTTGTTAATCCCCCCTTTTAAAGGATCAAGACGAAGGTGAAGGTCTCCCTGTCGAGGAAGCCCCCGCGGAGCTGTTCTTCGACGAGGACTCTTGGCTTTAGGTCTTCGTCGCGCTCAAGCGGATTCTGGAAGTCTTTTGTAATGTAAATATACTTTGGGCTTGCACGCCCCGCTGTGGAAAACTGGATGTTAATCCGTATGTGAAATATATGCTGGACTTTGGTTGTAAGCATGCAATGGTATACTCTTGCGCGACGTTCTATAACTGTTCATGCGTGAATAGTTGCGGAATGCCGTGTCCGTACGCGCCCCTGGAAACGGGGCGTTACAAGAACCCGTATTAGAGCAGGCTTTTTGACCGTAGGTTGAGACCTAAGGCAATTTAGGAATCGATTTTATCGCAAAACTTAATTTAAGGCATAAAAAGGGTTTACGAAAAATATAAGTATTATTGCTATCTTTTTGCTCTCTTGTTGCTACCTTATCTGTCTTAGTTTACTTTTGCTTAATTTAATTTTCGCAAATGTTTACTGTCTTACTTGTCTAATTTCAAATTTTCATTTCCGGCAGATGGTGCACTACGTGTTCTCCCGCCCGGACCGCATGGATGGTTGGCCCCGCAAGTTGTGGGAAATGCAGAGATACCTTGGAGCCACCGAGTACCACAGCCCGGTGTTCCACGCTGTGGGCCGCTTCCGTGGAGGATAGCGCTATGAGTGGAAGGCGTGGGTGACCCTCACACCCCTACCTGTCCGCTCGGACCTGGAGAGGCGATTCGTCGCTCGGAGGATCGACAGGGATGGCGCAGTCCAGGACACAGCCCAGAAGGCTGCGCTACACCTCAGAGACTACTACAACCTGGAGCTCGCGGGCTCACCCTTCGACTTGGTTCCACGACCGCACTTTGGGGACTTTTTAGTTCCTGTTCGATGAGGAGGACGATCCCGCCTTGCGGCATCGCCGCCTCATGACGCAAAGCGAGTTGTCGCCACGACAGAGCGGTTGAGGAGTCCCGTCCATCGCAGCGTCGGTGTGGGATGCCCGTGAGCAGGTGTAGCACCTCCGGGAGTCCCTTCTTCGCTATGAGGCCGTCGAGGCAGGCGAGGCTTCAGACTGCGGACAGTCGCCCAGTGTCCAGTCCTCTTGTTCTACGGTGTAATTCAGGCGTAGGCGCAGGATGACTGCGGCAGAGTACCGTGCTAGGTTCCGCCCCGCAGCCCCTCTTGCCCTTCCAGCACCGGGGGACATGGAGGAGTAGATGTTGATCGCTAGTTTAGCCCGACCTTTTGTATTAGCAGTACTTTTGGTAGTGTAATGCAAGTGTATCCATGAACCTTAAAGTGGTCTGTGTACCACTTGCTTAATGTAAATTTATGTTCATTAATCCTTTATGTTGTTTGCTTAATTATCAGTATGCTCTCTGTATTCAAAGCTTTCTCCTGTCCCCTTTCGCCCTCGTTCTTACCTTGTTCGCCCTATACTTGCCTTGAAATTCGATGTCTTACTTATCTATTCTTGTTTGCCAAAGCCGCTGCAAAGCTAATCTCAAGTTCCCAATTGGCAGATGGATCCAGAACAGCAGATGGGTCGGACCAGCGGGCAGGGTGCACCTGCCACCGATCAGACCACACTTGCCAGCGTAATTGCAATGATGGAGCAGAATCGCTATCAAGGGGAACAGAACATCTTACGAGTGCTAGATCAGCAGGCACGACTACTTGAACAGATAGCGGCTAGATCTCCCAGTGTACATGGAGGGAATAATGCCCCTCGGGATGGTTCCCCAATAACCATTCGATGGGCAGATTTCCAAAAGACACGTCCGCCAGTCTTTTCCCCCTCGGTTGATCCCATAGCAGCTGAGGATTGGCTAGTGGACGTGGAAAGAAAGCTTCAGACCGTTCAATGTGAAGATAGAGAGAAGGTGTTATACGCCTCCCACTTGTTGCAGGGTGTTGCAGCAACATGGTGGATTAACTATCAACGCACACTCCAGAACAGAGAAGTTAATTAGGAAGACTTTTCCAAGGCCTTCCGTAAGGCGCACATCCCCGATGGCATCATGGAAGCTAAGCGCCGGGAATTCTCGGCGCTTAAGCAAGGTGGTCGTACAGTCATGGAGTATTTGCATCAATTCAACCATCTTTCCCGATTTGCCCCCGAGGATGTTGACAAAGAAGAAAAGAAAATGAGCAGATTCCGCGCAGGATTGCAACAATCTTTGAAATTTCATATCTCAGCCATGAAGTTCAAGGACTTGCATGCCATGGTGGACAGTTTGATTAACTCAGAAGAGGCCCGAGGAGAAATGGAAGACTACAGGAAGCGTAAGGCAGTGCACAAATCTCAGTCTTCGCACGCAGGTGCTCGTGGAGCAAGACTACGGATCATCCTCATATCGATCCCAACCTCCCACAATTTGTGATGCCAAAAGAACCACCGCGCCCAGCAGAGCACCTCTCCTTTACCACTTGCCATCAAATGCCCCACCTACGGTGGGAATCATCTTGCTAGTAGCTGCCCACGGAGGTCCAATGCTTGTTTTCACTGTGGAGAGATTGGGCATTATAGGGATCAGTGTCCCCGGAAGAATCTGCCATCAGATGCTGCAAAACTCCAAGTCCAGAATTAGCAGCAGTAGGAGACAAAGGCATAGGCAAGCCCCAGTACCCCCAAAGGAGGATTTCTGCAGATCAAGACAGCCAGCACCCAGTTTCCAGCAGGCACCACTAATTTCTCAGCAGCAGGCAGAGGTCGCATCAGACCCACCTTTTATGCAAGAGTGAACCATGTATCGCAGAAGACGCAGCTGGAGCCAGTGATATCATTGCTGGTATGTTCCCGATCAACTCCATACCTGCATTGATTTTATTTGATCCTGGTGCAACGCATTCATTTATTTCGAAGAGTTTTGCTTCAAGAAACCAGTTGTCATATGTTGCATTGCCAAGACCTTATGTGGTTGAAACCCCTGGGGTTAAAATGGAGTCCCACAGTGGGTGTGCGGGACTTAACATAAAAATCCAAGGGGTAGATTTTAGAGCAGATTTGCTGTAGTTAGATATGTCAGGATTAGATGCCATTTTGGGCATGAATTGGTTAGCAAAGAACAAAGGCAAGGTAGACTGTGAAGTTAAAAAAGATATCATTGGTCAATCTCAAGGTCGAGAGTGGTAGTAGAGACAGACCAAAGGTCTTGAAAGATGCAAGAAAGCGTATGATCAACATGATAGCAAACACACGATCAAGTGCCGTGAGTGCAAGAGTACCCTGATGTATTCCCAGAAGAATTGCCAGGAAGACCCCCTGACAGGCAAGTGGAACTTGCTATAGAATTGGTACCCGGCACCAAGCCAATTGCTAAACATTAATATAGAATGTCAACTAGTGAGTTGAAAGAACTGAATAAGCAGTTAGACGAACTACTAGAAAAAGAATTTATTAGACCAAGTGTTTCACCTTGGTCAGCCCCAGTTCTATTTGTGAAAAAGAAGAATGGAGAGTTAAGAATGTGTGTAGACTACAGAGGTTTGAATGCTGTCACAATCAAAAACAAGTATCCACTTCCGAGGATTGATGATCTATTTGATCAACTCAAGGGTGCCAAAGTGTTTTCCAAGATCGATCTGCGCTCAGGTTATCACCAACTCAAGATCCAGGAGCAAGATCGAGAGAAGACAGCTTTCGTTACAAGATATGGATTATATGAGTTCAAAGTCGTACCCTTTGGTTTAACCAATGCGCCAGCTTATTTCATGAACCTTATAAATCTGGTGCATATGGACCAATTGGATCGATTCGTGATTGTCTTGATTGATGATATTCTGATATACTCCAAGACTGAAGAGGAGCACAAGCAGCATTTGCACATGGTATTGACAAGATTGAGAGAACATCAACTGTATGCAAAGTTTGGCAAATGCAGTTTTGGCTAAAGGAAGTTGCTTTCTTGGGTCACATTATATCCGAAGTCGAGTCAAAGTCGATCCGTAAAAGATTTCAGCAATATGGAGTGGAAACGATGCGAGACAATGGATCAAGTGAGAAGCTTCCTTGGATTGGCGGGCTATTATCGCCGATTCATAGAGGGATTCTCAAGAATCTCTCGCCCTCTCACTCAACTATTGAAGAAAGACAAGCCATTTACATGGACTGCTGCATGGGAAGAAAGTTTTCAGATGTTGAAGACCAAGTTGACGACAACACCAATTCTGATCCTACCCAATCCAGAGGAGTTTCAAAATTATTGCGATGCCTCAAAGCAAGGTTTGGGTTGTGTGCTTATGCAAGATGGAAAAGTAGTTGCCTATGCGTCGAGACAGTTGAAACCACATGAGGAAAACTACCCAACGCACGATTTGGAACTAGCAGCCGTGGTGCATGCACTCAAAATTTGGAGGCACTACCTGCTAGGGAATCGTTGCGAGGTATTCTCAGATCACAAGAGCTTGAAGTACTTGTTTACACAACCAGAGTTAAATATGAGACAGCGAAGGTGGCTAGAGTTAATAAAAGATTATGATATTGAGCTTCAATATCACCCGGGCAAGGCAAATGTAGTTGCCGATGCCCTTAGCCGCAAGGCTCACCCAAGCGAAGTCAGCATGACAGAGTATCCACCAGAGTTGAAAAGAGATATATTACAACTAAATCTAGTGATCACAGAACAGGGTGAAGAAGCAGCATTAGAGATTCAACCGCTACTGACAAATCAGATTAAAGCAGCACAGGATGAAAATGAAGAGATTCAAAAACTGAAAAAGAAGATTCAAGAAGAAGGCTCAACTGAGTATGCGATAGACGAACATGGAATCCTTACGTTCCGTGGCCGCTATTGCATACCCGACAAGAAGGAATTGAGGGACTTGATCCTATCAGAGGCTCACTCATCTCAATTCTTAATTCATCCCGGAGGCACCAAAATGTATCAAGACCTGAAGAAGAAGTATTGGTGGAACCTGATGAAGAAAGAAGTGGCAGAGTATGTAGCAAAATGTGATGTATGCCAACAAATTAAGATAGACCACCAGAAACCATCGGGATTGTTGCAGCCTTTGCCAATTCCCGAATGGAAATGAGATAGTATCGGCATGGACTTCATTACTGGACTCCCTAAGACCCGTGAAGGTTATGATGCTATCTGGGTTATTGTCAATAGATTGACCAAGGTGGCTCATTTCCTCCCGATTAAGCAAACCTACGGGAAAGACAAGCTTGACGAGCTATATTTGACAAGGATAGTAACATTGCATGGAGTCCCAAAGAAAATTGTCTCGGATAGAGGAGCACAGTTTACGTCCAAGTTCTGGGAGAAATTACATGAAGCCATGGGCACTGATTTGAACTTTAGCTCAGCGTATCACCCTCAAACAGATGGGCAGACAGAGAGGACAAACCAGATCTTGGAAGACATGCTAACAGCTTATGCTATTGTGTATGGAGCAGCGTGGAATACTTGCCTCCCATTTGCTCAGTTCTCATATAACAATAGTTACCAAGCTAGCATTAAAATGGCACCATTTGAAGCTCTATATGGCAAAAAATGCAGAACCCCATTGAATTGGTCAGAAACAGGTGAACGCCAACTCATTGGCCCTCAGATTGCTCAAGATGCAGAAAAGCATGTTCAGATTATCAGAGAAAGACTCAAGATTGCTCAAGACCGACAGAAGAGCTATGCTGATAACCGCAGAAAGGACTTGAGTTTCAAAGTTGGAGATTTTGTGTACATCAAGGTCACACCATTCAAGATAGTCAAGAGATTTCAAGTCAAGGGCAAACTAGCACCGAGATATGTGGGACCGTTTCAAGTCATTGGAAGAATTGGAGAGGTAGCTTATCAAGTACAGCTGCCGCCCAACTTGTCAAGAATACACAATGTGTTCCATGTATCTCAGCTTCGAAAGTGTCTACGACAGCCAACAGATGAAGTGCCCTTGTCAGATATTGAAATGCAGGATGACTGCACATATGATCGTGCAAAAATAGCACACCCGCAAGTGCACGGGTTGCCACTGAAATAGCGGCGAGTGTCGTGTTCTCCACAGGGACTAGACCGAGGGGAGAAAACTAAACTACTAAACAAACTCTAACTCGCACGAATAAAACGACGAACGAACTAAATAAACGAAGGACGAACGACCGTACGAATGGACGTCGTACGACCGAACGAACAACACAACGAGAGACTGAACGAACAATGCACAAACGATGACACAATGACTAAAAGGACGAACACGACTAACGATCGACGATCTAACTAGCTACCGACCGCAAGATAGACTGAGGAGGAGAGTCGAGAAGCAATAGGGGAGTCTAGAAGCAAAGAGGGAGTCAAGAGAGAAAGAGAGGGAAGACGATCGATGGCTAACTAGATGACGATCGCACGCGACAACACAACAAAGAACCACAAACGACTGCACGACCTCGCTATCGACCAACCGCGCAAGAAGAAAGGGGAGAGGTCGAGAAGCATAAGGGAGGATTTAGAAGCACTAGGAGGGTTGAGACAGCAAGAGGAAGGGAAACGGTCGTCGGCTCGCTAATCCGCGCAACTCAAACATACACATAGATCCACAGAAACTAGCACTGACATCTAACACATAACACAATAGACAGAGCTAAACATAGAGTATAAATGACAATTACTAACGCAAATGACTAACACAATGATCACTGACATCAACACAGATAACAAAATGCAGGACTAATTGAAGAATAAACTACCGCACAGAATATATAGCAATTCGGAACACACTAGTAGAGCACAATCACATGACCACCGATCACATACATCACGGGGCAAACATTAATGTAACCATTGCAATGCTCAACAATGCATCTCAAATCACAATTAAACATTCACAGCTCATGTAGCAATAGCAATCAAGAAAACTAAACAAGAAAAATAAAGGAGAGAGGGAGGATTTGGAGATGGACCAAGAAGGAGAAGCCGAGAACGCCGCTCGGTGGAGAGGTTGCCGTGGATCCGAGGAGTCAATGAAGAAGCAACCGTCGGTGTAGAAGATGACGCAGCCGGCGAGAGGTGCGATGAGGTTGCCGCTCGGTGTCGAGGCAATGGAGATCGGCACCGATGTCGCGGAGATGCCGGCGTGGAGATGAGGTCGGGCGGCGTCGGCGAAGGCGGAGAAGTCGGCGGTGCCGTGGAGTAGCAGGCGCCACGATGTAGAGGAAGGAGAGACGGCGGTGGCGCCCGGCGGAGATGTGGTGGCCTAAGGAAGTTGAGAAGGGAGAAGGGAGGCGCGGTGGAGAGAGGCGGCCGGAGTAGTGGGGAGGAAGGGAAGAGGAAGATGGAGGCGAGAGGAGAGTAAAGGGGAGAGCTGCCGAGGAAGAGGAAGGCGCGCGCCGAGAGAGAGTGGCGCGCCGAGAGGAGAGGAAGGGGGCGCGGTGGTGGTGCGCCGGATGTGGAGAAGAAGCAGTGTGGTGGAGTAAGCAAAGGAAGGGGCGACGCTGTGAGGAGGAGCGGGGGATGCGCTGGGGGAACTGCGGAGGAAGGGCGGCCGGTGAGGAAAGGGTGGCGCTTGGCGGTGAAAAAAAGATGGTGAGCCAGAGGAGATAGAGGCGGCGGTGGAGGAGTAAAGAAGAGCAGAGAGCAGTGGAGGTGGAGAGTGGAGGGGTTTGACCGGTGAGGAGAGGTGCGGGGGCGCAGAGGGCGTGCTGCGGATGGAGAAGGCGGCGGTGGATGCGGTCAGGGAGGGGTGGAGAAATGGAGGCGGTGGAGGTAAAGCGATGGGAGAGGCGGTGGCACGGCAAGTGTCAACCCGGCCCTCGCCGTCTGAGCTAGGAAGGAAAGGAGCAATGGGAGGCCAAGGGAGAAGCAAAAACCGGGCTCAAGGACTTCCCACAGGCGGCGGCGGCTTAAGGGTTTGGGGAATTTTCAGCACTTTGCATAATAGTCCTTCAAGAAGCTAGGGTTTACAAGGAGGTCCTTCTCCATTGCGATTTCTTCTAATTTAGACCTCCAGAGCTCCGTTTTCTTCGCGGAAAGATCCTACGTGTTCGTGATGACACGTACAACTACACGGAGCAGCCTCAAAATGCCAAATTTGACGTTTATGCGCCTTAATCGCGCCGGCCTGCGGAAAAGCACAAAAATGTAAAAGGGTCCAATTTGAGCAATTAATTTTAGAAAAGTGTGTAAATGGTGATAAATAGTCCAAAAATGTGAAAAATATGAGGGTAAAAATGACGGCTAAATATATGCAAAAATGACGCATGTCAACATATGCTGAAGAACCACTACAAATACTTGAGACATCCGAGAGGCAGCTCAGAAACAAGAATGTCAGGTTCTGCAGAGTCCAATGGAAAAATCACACAGCGGATGAGTCCACCTGGGAACAAGAGTTAGACTTGCAGCGGGATTTCCCCAACTTACTCCCTGGACCAAGTTAATCTCGGGGTCGAGATTCTTTTAAGGGGGGTAGGTTGAAAAGCCCCTAAAAATTCAAAATGAATTTTCTTAAATTTTTGCTGGTTTTTGAGTGAAATCTGAAAACTTTCCCTTTTGGGAAAGTTCCCTCTACCGTCGCTTTCCTTTTACGGCAAGGCGCCACCCCTTCTCCTTGGCGCCCCGCCTCTTCCCGCTTTCCCCGCTCTTCTGCGCCTCCCTCCGCTCCTCCGCCGGGCGCCCGCCTCCTCCCGCCCTCCTCGCGCTCGCACTGCGCTGCTCCCGCTCGCTCTCCGCCATGCGCCGCGCTCTCGCTTTGACCGCCGCGCCACCCCGCCGTCCTCCGGTCCGAAGGCTGCCCCGCCCGCGCAATGCGTTGTCGCCTCCTCCGTGCTTGGTCCCACCTGCCAGCCCCTCTCCCTCGTTCCTCGTCCTCTGCAAGTCGCCGCTGCCCCTGCCACAGCTCAACCACCACCCCCGTCCATCGCCATTACTGCCGCTCAGGGGCCGGACGCCGACCCACGTCACGGAGGAGATGCCCTAACAGCCCCGTGTACTCCTGTTGACCCTGGCGCCACCGCCATTGCCCCTCTCCCTCGGATTCCTCCCCCTCCGCTCGGGGTATAAAACCACCATTCCTCTCCCGCACTCCCCTTTGGTTCCCAAGCATTTCCACCACTCCAATTCGCCTCACGCCCCTCCCAGCTCCCTCCCCGAGCTGCCGATTGGAGTCCCGCCGCCCGTAGCTCCGCCACGGTCTTCCCCTGCGTTGGCGGCCCCGTAAAGCGGATCTCCTCTTCCCCGCCCCCGTTCTCCGATTACATTCGTCTAGAGCATCCTCACCCGCCCCTAAACGCTTTGCCACCCATCCCTAGCTAGGTGAAGCACTGAGGAACTCTGGTGACGACGCTCTTTCCCGGCCGCCGCACCCTCCTCGTGGGCAGCTCACTCCAAGGACGCCGAGCTTCGGCTACCGCCGCCAATGTGAGCCCCTTGGTCCCCTGTCCGTGAAACTGCCCCGATTCGACCCCTGCCGGCTGCGATGACCCCTCCCACCGCCGGAGAGCCGAAACCTCCCCCTCTGTCCCCTACCTTCCCCTTGGGTTTTCATGCACTCCAACACCCCAAAATGGATTCCCCGTGGTGAGCCCTCCCCGTTAATGCCCTCGATGCGCGCGGACGAGCCCACGGCGTCGGTGCCGTCGCCATCAGAACATCGCCCGAGGGCATCAGAGCAACAGGAGGAGGAGGAAGAGCCCCTCCCCGCGACGTGGCCCTCCCTTCACCGTCCGATCTCCTTAACCCCGTCTCTCCTCGTTCGTCCAATCCCCGTACCGTTTCGGCCGCCCTCTTTGTATCGCTGCCGTCCGATCCCCACCCTCACCGATCCAGGCTGCCCCCTTCCTCGCCATCCCCGCCACCCGCCAGCACCACGCGTCGGCCATCTGAGCCGCGCGGATGCGCGTTGGCGTGGGCCACCTCCCTCGGCTCGCTTCCATCTCCCGCAGCAGCATGCGGCCGCTCGTCGCCGGTGGGCGCGCCGCCATCGGTGCGTGGGCCACACAAAGGTGCGCCCATCAGAGCAACGAGCCGGGGCAAGCATCGCTTAAATGATTTTCCCTCGCTTAAATGAGTTAGGTAAGGTGGTATGGGACACCGCACCCTAGGGTGACAAGTCTTGGGGCGTGCACAAGTTAGGTAGGAGTGTTGTGGGAAACCGCGAGATGGTCTTCGCCACCGCTTTGCCACAGGGTTGAGGTTGCGGACTCGTGAAAATATAAGGACTAGACCCTTATGCCAAGCAAATAACATAGTACCGCCAACCACGGTGTTGACTCGTCAACCCCGGTTTAGTATCTGCTCAACTTGAGTGAAGCCTTGCATTGAGAGTCGGTGCGGATTGCGAACTGGATTAAGACAACGATAGGTCCCTCAACTCGGGCCTGCCCGTGGTGGCCAACGGATACCCGAGGTTGTGTGGATTCCGCACCTATCCGGTGGAGTGTATACCGAGGTTGAGCAAATAAAAGACCGGTTCCTTAACTCACCATGAGGGTTAAGGGTGCGTGTGGGTAAAGTTGAGCAACTCTGCAGAGTCAATCAAATGGTATTCGAATACGTTGTGCTCCCGGTTAATGGAGTTGTGTTACTTGGGTGATTCCAGATGCAAAGCTTAAGTAGGCTTTTTCAAATGTTTTAATTGGATTAGTTGGATAATTAACACTTCATGAAAACCCCTAATGTTAAGGAGTAGTTTTTGTCTGGTGAATTTCCAAAATGTTTGCAAATAAAATTGCATCCACTCAAAGATAATAAACCAAGTATATTTCCCTCCTTTGATATTCCTTGCAAAGTAGTAAGTTTGGGTTTCGTTGTAATTTGTCGAAATGGTTGGTAGCTCATGGCTTGTTAATCCCCTTTTAGAGGATCAAGACGAAGGTGAAGGTCTCCTGTCGAGGAAGCCTCGCGAGTCGTTTTTCGACGAGGACCCTTGGCTTTAGGTCTTCGCCGCGCTCAAGCGGATTCGGAAGTCTTTGTAATGTAAATATACTTTGGGCTTGCACGCCTACCGTGGAAAATCGATGTTAATCCGTATGTGAAATATATGCTGGACTTTGGTTGTAAGCATGCAATGGTATACTCTTGCGCGACGCTCCATAATCGTTCATGCGTGAATAGTTGCGAATGTCGTGTCCGTGACGCGCTCGAAACGGGGCGCATAATGCCCACACTTCATTAAAATTGGTGCTTTACATGGAAAGTCATTACAAGCATCGCCCATTTCTTTTTGTGAGGATCGCCCAAATTTTTAAAGCACCAATTTTAGGGCTGATCTTTTTAGTCATGCTTGTGCCTTTTGGGTCTGTTTGTGCGAGAGATTACAGAGTAAATGTAAACTCACGTGTGTATTTTGGTGATATAAATGAAGTCAGTAAAGTATGTACTACAATTAACTAGTAGACCCTATCTTGAAAAGACACTCCGTTTAAAAGCTAGTTATTGTAGAAAAGCCGAAAGCAACTTTTAGAAGCTGAAAAGAACAGGACCTTAATCTGTCTCAAGTTCCATTGCTTGCATCACCACTTGAGCTCCTTTGTCTTGCCTTGAAGAAACTCCAAAGTTAATCAAACAAGCAATCATAGTATTTGAAGTGGTAATCTTTCTGTAGACAATATTTTTTTAGACAGGCAATTGGTTACACGCACTGTAACGCTTCCATTTCAGGTACCATTAAAATTCTCCGCAATTGCCTAGAATGTTCAGCTGCAGAGTAGTGTACACAGATGTGTATCATACCAATACAAACTTACAACATAACAACCAAATTTTATTACAGGATTACAACACAATAGCTAGAGTTTTACACAGCAGAGCGTTTAAACCCAAAGTTATATTACATCACAAAGGGAAACTATAGGTGTGCTTGAACGATGACGAGACTTAAAACTAGAGATCATCTACACCGAAGGGATCCTCGAAGTCTTCCTCGAAGGATTCTTCATTTTCTTTCTAATGTTCTTCTCTTGATGGTTTAGCAAGTATAAGTACAACCGTACTCAACAAGTTATAAGGGGAATACAAATTAACTACTTATCAATATTTCAAGGGATGGGAGTATATTATCCTTATTACTACATTTGTGGATGCATATTTACTTGTAAACAATTTTCTAAAGCAAAAGTTAACTTCGTAAGGGAAAAGTGGGTTTAATCAACTTAATTACCACGTTGGAAACCTTACCAAAGCTACTTATGCCTTCATCGTTGGATTTACCCATTAAACACAGTTTTATTTACCTAAGTATGATATATCCGAATACTACAAGTTTAACTCGCAGAGTTACCTAGTTTTACCCACAAGATATCTTAAATTCTCAATATCATGCAATAGACACGCACCTAGATAGCGTGTGACTGAATTGAGATAACAAGGTCTTTCACTCCTCTCATCTTTCTAGCTTCTACCCGATAGACTTATGGTTACACATTGTCGAAGAATTCACCGCCAAAGCGGCACCGAACCGACTGAGTAGACCCACCGTTATGAAATATGAAGGATACTTTTCAAGTCCAGCCTCCATACCACCCCGTTACACGCGGGCTATTCCATTGCAATGGAAAAGATAACCCTCCTATAGATATTCAACCAAATCGAGTGGTTACTAAACAAAGTCTGACATGTCAAAACTTGTGGTTGAACGATTTCTGTCCTTTACTCAGCATAAGGTTCTAGTCATTACTTTTCATAGATGAGGCAACCGATCACAAACCCAGTACGTTATGACACCGCCACTAATTTAGACCAAAACTTCCACCCTAGGGCAAGGTCGTGGACTCCAACCATCTAGTGGTTTTCCACAAGTCATCCTTAACCTTAGTAAAATTTTATAAATCTATCGACAAAATGACAAAGCAACTTAGTAGTGTAAAACATTTAATTGTCTAGTCTACTGATGATTAATTATATAATAGTCTATTATTATTAAGGCTATCAAGGTGAATATGACCTTCAAGTAAAGTATGGCTTTTTCGGTGGTATTATATAGCTAATTATTGTGTCATTCTAAATAATTATCTTAAATAAATAATATTGCATAAATAATAATAGGTACTGATAATTAAATAAATAAACAATGTTGATTCAACATGATCAAAAATATGTGACTTGTCTTACTGTTCAAAGTACTCGATTGGTTCTAAGTCATATGTGTCTTGACCTGCTTCTAGGATGGATGGCTCGGCGTATTCGGGAGCTATCACAAAAATACAAGTAAATAAGCTCATGCTTGAAAGAATTCAAGCTAGAAAAATAAAATAAAATAAAAAATAGAATATAGTGGATTTGGGTTTTATCAAAGTCTGGTTGGGTTAAATGGAGTTGGGAATGATTAAAACTGGCTCAAAATGGTCGAAATGAGTATAAATATGCTAAATGAGTTTTGGTGAATATTAACAGGTTGACACTATTCATACCAAGCCGGGTTCATGCACAGTAATGGGTTTGGGCTGAATAGTTTTGGGCTGGACTTATACAATTTTGGCCCATCACTGTTGGGCTTGGCCCACTAGCTTGGCTGGGTTGGCTTTTGGTCTTTGGGTCGACTTGGCTAGCCCAATGCACAACTGCCGGAGCCTTCTACCGTTCTTGGTTTGGCTCAAATTGGCGCTATGGTGCTCGAGTAGGGGAACAGTGATGAACTCGATTGGGCACTGCCCGTGGAGTAGGGGAACAGTGATGAACTCGATTGGGCACCATTGGTGGTCGTCGACGGCAAGTGAGTGTATGGATGGGATCAGTGAGTTGTAGGGATTCCATTTTTGGGTTGCACAAGGCTGGAGGGTCACCGGAGTTGGTTGGCGACGAGGAAGGCTTACCAAAGCAATGCCATAGCATAGTGGAGCTTTGGTGCGCTATTAGATAGGTTATGGCTTATAGCTTGTGGCTGAAATACATAGTAATGGTTAGAACTAGTGCTTTTTAGAAGGAAGAGGTGAGCTATGGAAAAAGTGAGGGAGAGATACGTTCGTATAACTAGAGTGATAGGAGTGGGGTGTGATACACCCATGACCACCTGTTTTTATCCCCGGAGCGAGATGGTAGCAAGAGAAATAAATCCTAAATTTTATCCCACGAAAGACTTTTAATTTTAATTAGCTAAATATGATTAGCATTAATTAATTACGAGTGCAATAAATTATTATGCACGCTTAATTAGCATTACATGATTAGCGCTAATTAAATATGATTAACACTAAATAAAATGCTATTTGTGGTGGCTACAAGCCAAAAGTAAAGAAGGGAACTAGTAGAAGAAGAGGAGAACCAACCTAGAGATCGTATGTGAATAGTGGGTGAGCCATAATGAGAGGATGCCCACCTCCAGCCCCTCTTAGAGGTTTATATACATAAGTAGGATATGATGGGAATTTCCTATCCTACCCCTTAGTACTTACAAAGGATGAGGGTACATTGGTACATTCCTCTATACTATTGGGCCTATTACATATTGGGCCAGTTGCAAGGTCCAGTCACGGGGTTGGGCCACCCCCATAACATTATTGATTTAGTGCTTTAATTAGCATTAATTAATACTATTAGTACTAATTAATTGTGCTTAGCTAATTAATGAGTTGGTAGTGCTACACAGTGGCGCAACAATGCGCTATAGTGCCGCTACAGTGCTACCGCGTAATGGCGGCTTGGTAGGATGCACCCGCGTGTGGCAACTCGGTAGGAGCCGGTCATGCCGGCTTGCTTGATGCGCACGCCACCTGGCCTACCAAGTCAGGGGGCATGGCAGGTGACACGTGTCGTCTATCGTACCTTTTGAACTCAGGAAAAGGGGTTATTTTTGCAAAAGCAAGTGACGGAAGTCCATTTTTGAAAGAAAAATTGCTATAGGGTCATACTAGTAAACAGTCTCCATCCACTAGCTTTTATTTTAAGAAAAGGAAAATCAATTAACTTAGCTCATTCATATTGGCTTTGGCTTTTTAGAAGCCAAAGCTAATGTGAACACCACAGTTTGTATAAGCTGTTTTTTATCAATCACTACTATTTATTAACCACTACTTTGTATTTTTATATGTTGTAATGTACTTTGTATATTATTATAGTATAATTTCGTAAGTCACGTAGTAGTCCGAATGTTATAGTGTATTTCATTACGTCATCTTTTTTATAGTATGTATTATTATTTATCAGCTATTATTATTTATCAATCGTTTTTATCAGTTACTACTATTTATCAGTTATAGGCAAAAATCACCGTAAGAAATCAGTATGAATATGCACTAAATCCAATTGCCAATATGCTCCCACCGAACACACAGAGATAGGTGTAGAGAAAGCTGAAATTTCCACGCACCAATCATTGTGTAGTGCCCAACCTCTTCAACCCAAGAACCCAATTTTACTCAATTATAAACGAGCAGGAGTAGCATTTTTCTAGACTTCAATTAAATCAGCTAATTAAGAAAGCATAATTTAGCTGATCTTCTATCCGAAGGTCCTGCTCGGAACGACTATTCCTACAAAAAAAATGAACTAATTTATGTAAACTTTCTATAAAATTCCTACGTTGCAAAATAAGCCGTAAAAAAATGATGACTTCAGCGACTAACGAGATATTTAACACTGGAAGTAAGTTGGATGTATAAACAGTAGAAAATGACATTGCTCCTGCACTAACAAGCATTTATTATGGCAGTAATGTGGCACTCCAGCTCCAAGAGGCCTTCACATATCAGAAGCGACTGAGCAACAGAGAGAGAAGGTAGAGAGAGAGAGAGAGAGAGAGAGAGAGAGAGAGGAATCATTGCCAGTTTGCCACTGGAAAGCAGCAGTAGCAGAAGAAGAGAAGCAGGAAGCCCGAGGGACTTTTCATTGGATCCTTCGCTTTTGGGGAGGAAGGAAGGAGAAGGTCTCCCACTCCGTTCTTGGTTGGAGAGGAGGCGAGGAGGACATGTTCCCCCCTGGTCTGATCCACCACCGCGCTGACGGCTCGGCGCCCGGCGACGCGCCGCGCTCCGGCGGCGGGCCGAGCCTGGTGCTGACGGCGGACCCCAAGCCCCGGCTCCGGTGGACGGCCGACCTCCATGAGCGCTTTGTCGACGCCGTCGCCCAGCTCGGCGGGCCCGAGTGAGATGCTCCGCACCCCACCCCCTCTCCCATTTTATCCAATCTTGATGCTTGTTGATGCTCTCCAGTTCGGGCGTAGTATGGCCATTGGAGGGCAATGTGTGGTTGGTTGGTGGGTTCGTTTATCGGTTGGTGTGGTCGTGTGCTTTGCATCTTGCGAGGACAGATTCGAGCAGCATGTGAGGCCCTTGCTGGTTTTGGAGCGAGGATTTGAGCGGGATTGGGGATGCTTGTGCTGAAGTTTTAGGAAAGTTTGGATCTTTTGTCCATCATGTTTGGGTCTTTCACTTGCAACAAAATTCCTGTGAAATGCGCGCTGTTGGAAGAAGAGCAGTTGCGCCTAGGAAAGCGGATTTAGCACGCTCTTGGTGTGCATGCATGACGGATTTCAAGGGGAATGTGCGGCCCTTGCCTGCTTTGGAGCTGGGAGAAGTGTTTTGAGAGGGCTATGTGGTGTGTTTTGGAAGGGTTGTGGCCTTTTCTTAGTAAGTTTGAAGCTTTCATGGTGATTCGGGGTGAAAAGGCGACATTTGCTATGAAATGGGGAGTTTGCTTGTGGGACCAGAACGTTTTGATTTTTCTTTTCGGAGAAAAATGGTGATGCATTTGGGGGTTAGAATTGGGTGGAGTGTACCTGTAATGTCTGGTGGGTTGATGATATTTGAAGCGGCTGAGTTTCGTTGAAGAAAGGAAAGTTGTTTCTGCGCACTTGGGGGTTCATTTCTGGGGCCTGTTAGGATTTGTAGGCGAAAGTGGAGCCGTTTGTTGCCTTTCCTTGATGACATTCTGGAGTTACGGTCGTGATTGCAGTTAGTCCAGGGATTTGGGAGGTGATGTGGTGAATTATGCTGAATTGATTGTTTTGAAGTGTGAAACTGGACATTATATGATTTTTCTTGCTTCAAGATATGGTGATGTTTGTTGCTTGCACCAACTCAGAATTTGAACATATCATGCAGTTCTGGACGCTGGTTGCAGTAAATGGACGAAAAACAGTGGCCGTTTTGATACGCTTTGAGTTTTGATGGCAATTCATGTGGCTGGCAGTGTGGATTTTGGACTAAGTGCTGGTATTGGAAGTTGTCTGTGGGGAGTGGCAGAAAGGTGTTGTCTTTCTTTTAGGTACTTTTTTTGTTTTTGTGAGCTTTGGTTCACTGTATCTGCGGCTATGTGGAGTTGTTTGTGATTGTTTGCATTAACTGGAAGCATGCCAGTCATATTAGGATGTTGTTGCGGAGTTTATTCACTGTCTTTGAGCTGGGATTTGAGCACAATGCTAGAAGATGTGCTTTTTTGGGTAACACTTACTCAGTTTATCATAATGAGTTGATATATTTTGAGGTACAAGGAGCAGTTGACTAGAGCACAGACTCATCTGAAAGATTACAAATGGTTGAAGTGAATTGGTGTATTTCTTGATATAAGCTTTATCTGATTAAAAGGTTGCCCTTCAGAAGTAAACTGCCGTTATTCTGTGGCAAAGTGCTTCTTTGTAATACATGAGTTACGTCTTTTTTGTCAAAAGATGACATTGTTCTTTGTAATACATGATTTCAAGGGGAATGTGCGGCCCTTGCCTGCTTTGGAGCTGGGAGAAGTGTTTTGAGAGGGCTATGTGGTGTGTTTTGGAAGGGTTGTGGCCTTTTCTTAGTAAAGTTTGAAGCTTTCATGGTGATTCGGGTGAAAAGGCGACATTTGCTATGAAATGGGGAGTTTGCTTGTGGGACCAGAACGTTTTGATTTTTCTTTTCAGAGAAAAATGGTGATGCATTTGGGGGTTAGAATTGGGTGGAGTGTACCTGTAATATCTGATGGGTTGATGATATTTGAAGCGGCTGAGTTTCGTTGAAGAAAGGAAAGTTGTTTCTGCGCACTTGGGGGTTCATTTCTGGGGGATGTTAGGATTTGTAGGCGAAGTGGAGCAGTTTGTTGCCTTTTCTTGATGACATTCTGGAGTTACGGTTGTGATTTCAGTTAGTCCAGGCATTTGGGAGGTGATTGAAGTTCTGTTTTCTCTCTCCAGTCACAAAAGAATATCGTTTTGGACATCGACATGGTCTTCAAAATGCAACTTTGACCACTAATTTCTATTGTAATAGATTTATGAAACCTAATAAAATTATTATATTATGAAAGTTCTTTTCGAAACGAATCTATACATATCATTTTCATATGCTCAATAATAATGTTGAAAAAGATATTGCTAGTTAAAGTTTAGAAAGTTTGACTGCAGGTACCCAAAACAACATTCGTTTGTGACTAGAGGGAGTAATTGACAATAAAATTAAGATGAC
Source organism: Dendrocalamus sinicus (assembly GCA_036346575.1). Taxonomy (NCBI): domain Eukaryota; kingdom Viridiplantae; phylum Streptophyta; class Magnoliopsida; order Poales; family Poaceae; genus Dendrocalamus; species Dendrocalamus sinicus. The sequence continues at coordinate 303,872 of JAYEVI010000480.1, read as the reverse complement.
TGGACAACAAATTTGAGCCATCATTAGTTCCATTCCATGGTTTTAAATCGTGATTCCTGAGGCACAATAATCGCTAGTCCACTAGATCCATATGCATGTCAATGCCATTAGTCCAACCATGTTAGAGCCCTAAATTGTTGGCTTTTCATTAGTCAATTGCTATCACTAAACTAGTAAACATACTAATATAATGTAGTTTTTTATATATAATATAGTAGTTAAGTGCATGATTATTCTTGCAGAAGCAACACCAAAAACTATCTTGAGGACAATGGGTGTGAAGGGCCTCACTCTATTCCACTTGAAGAGTCATCTTCAGGTAGTTCCAGATACTCACGTGTCTTTACAATGTCTGAAATACAACTATTTTAAAGTTCTCTTTGTTCTTATGACCAGAAATACAGATTGGGGAAACAATCTGGCAAAGAGACATCAGAGCAATCTAAAGATGGTAAGTTATCCTTAGCAATCCATGGATCTCACTGTTTACTTCAATTAATGTTCCAAGTCTTGCTGCAATGTTTCCAAATCATTTACATTGCGGAAGTTCATTCTGAAGTGAAGTCACACAACTTGCCTCCCATTAACCTGATGAATTGATATGCCATTTGATGTGAGTATATAGTTGGTTGATCACCGATCGATTTGACCCAAATTGGATGCGTGTTGTGAGGAATCACTTAGTGGCAACTTCTTGAAAGATACAGATTGCTGGGAGTTCTAGGGTTTGGAGATGGCAGCCTAGGCTAACTGAGTTATCGACTAATCGGTTTGGCTGGATGCATGTTGCGAGGAATCACTTCGTGGCAACTTCCTAAAGATTGGGGATTGCAGTGAGCTCTAGGATTTGGAGATGGCAGCCTAGACTAATTGAGTTATGAACTTCGTTTGCTTACCATGCATATCTGTTCTGGGACAACATTCTTCAGGGAGGAAGAGGGTGGGTCTGATGAGGGTGATTATGGGAGGGTTCGAGATGAGTTGTCTGCAGGGACTGAATGGTGTGGATTCTGAGTGGTAGGGGGGCTATGGGTGTAGTGCTATTGTTGACATCCCTGGAGTATGGGAATCATGGGATGTGAGGGAGAATCTGTATAGGAAGGAGTATGTTACGGTCAGTGGGCGGAATTTTTTTTCCACATTTCACATGAACTAAAGAAAATTTTGAAGGAGGATTGTAGCAGAAAGTTTTGGATTACTATTATCCATTTGAGTGAACAAGATTTGCCATGTGCGCTTGTCTCAGCTAACCAATTTGGCATGCAGGCTGAGGCTAGACGCTATTGACCTTGGCCAGAAGGGGGAAAAATCGTGAGTTGTACTAGTTGTCTTGCCCATAAAATTCAGTCTGCAGTTCAGCACCTGATATAATCGCCTTATTGCGAACATGGATAATCACATCAAGGTTCATGTAGGGTTCTAATTGCATCTACATACATGCAATGAAAGAGGAAAAAGAGTTAAAACATGATCTTGCTCGACTGGGAATAGTAACTACAATGTTTGTTTGCATTATCACTTAATTGCGGTGTAATGCCATTGTGTCAACACGGAAAATTTTGCAAATCGAGTTGAGCTATTTTCGACATATTCTTGTATGGCACTTTTCGGCTGCACTTATTCTCCCTTTATGGAATGTTTAGCATGCATCTGTCTTGCTTTCAGGGAAACCAAAGCTTTTTTTTTTTTGAACTCAGGGAAACCAAAGCTTAGTAGCACTATGTAAGTATTTATCTCACAAGCATTGATTGAAGTACTTCACTGTACAATTTCCTCATGCCAATCACCAGTAACTTAATAATGTTTTTGACATATTCTTGTCTTGCAATTTTCCGCTGCAGTTGTGTTCCCATTATGGAATGTGGTTAGTGTTATGAATAGCGCTTGTATTCATATGAGGCCAATGGGCCAGAATATATACACAAAGTACAAGTGGTAAATATGCAAAGAACCCCTCATAACAATGGGGAATTACAAACTATACATATCTCTAACACCCCCCCTCAAACTCATGGTGGATCAACAACATTGAGTTTGGAGAGGTAGAAGCTATGCTGTGCTCGAGTCTGGGCATTCGTGAAGAAATCCGCTATCTGAAGCTCCGAAGGCACATACTGAAGAGTAATCAACTGATCATGCACACAAGACCTCATGAAAGAAGCATCAACACCAATATGTTTGGTGAGCTCATGCTTCACGGGATCACGAGCAATCACCGATAGCACTGTCTTCGTCGACAAGAGAGGGCCTGTAGTGACAGAACACCAAAATCCTCAAGTAACCACCATAGCCAAGTAATCTCTGTTTGTCAAGAGAGCCATAGCTCGCAACTCACCTCTGCACTCGAACGGACATCTGCGATCTGCTTTCTTCGTCTTCCGTGCAATAAGGGAACCACCAAGAAAAACACAATGTGCGAGATAGACCGGCGATCGGCGATCGCCGCCCAAGTAGCATCCGAATAGGCTGAAGTCGTAAAGAGCCGGAACGTGGAAAGAAGAGACGGCGAGATAGTCCCGCCAAGGTATCGCAGAACTCGAAGAAGGTGGTGTAGTGGACCCGAGTGGGAGCGAAACAAACCGACTCGAGAATATGAACCGGATAAGTGATATCCTGACGAGTAACAATGCAAGGTAGACAAGACTTCCAACAAGATGACGATAGCGAGCCTGGATCGTAAAGAGGCTCGCCATCGAGAGTCGGAGGTGAACATTGAGCTCCATGGGAGTCTCAACAATCTGTTGATCGATGAGAGAGGCGCGATCAAGAAGATCCTGAATATATTTCGCTTGGGACATAAAGAAACCATCCGGAGTGGAAGTAACCTCAATCCCAAGGAAGTAACGAAGAGGACCAAGATCCGACATAAGGAACTGCTCGCTAAGACGAGCCTTGACAAAGGCAATGTACTCGTAATCATCTCCGTAATGATCATATCATCAACATATAGGAGAAGAAGAGTCCGACCACGAGGCGAAGTGTGGACAAAGAGCGCAGATCATGATCACTAGCTGAAAACCAGCGGTGACCACGGAGGAGAAGCGCTCAAACCAAGCACGAGGGCTTGCTTAAGGCCATAGAGAGAGCGACGGCGAAGGCGATGACCATGCCCTCGAGAAAGAATGATGAATAAGTCTCTCATCGTGGTCTTTGTGGGGTGTAGTAGTTTTGTTTTTTGATCGCTTTAGGATAGCATCTGCTTTTAGGACAAAGATCTCGCTTGCTTTAGGACAACATTCGCTTTTAGGACAAAGATTCGCTTTTAGGACAAAGATTCGCTTTAGGACAAGATTCGCTTAGGACAAGATCCTTTAGGACAGACATATTGACCGCTTTAGGACAGCATCTAGGATAGCATCGTAGCATATGCTTGGTGGTTCTCACCTATAATTTGTATCCCCAACCCTCAAAGTTGGCATGGCATTGTGTGAGAAATAAACAAGAAAACTTGCCCCATCTCCTAGTGTCATCCTCTTCATGAGAGTAAGGATCTTGCTATCACCAAGAGCAAGAGTCCAATGACTAACAAGTGGTATCGAGCCTTAGTATCCTCGTAGCCCGAGCATCTCCTCGCTCATCTCCTTCTCCGGCCTCGCAGCAGCCCTCACCAGCGGCGGCAGCTCATTGCCCCCGCCGCTCCTCTCCGGAGACGGCAAAGCTGCGTCGAAGCAGCCTCTCCACGCAATGGCCCGAGCGCGCCATGTCCGCAGGCGCTCGGCCTTCGGCCGCCTCGAGCATGCGGCGTCGGCAGACGGCCGAGCTCGCCGCGCAGCAGCGCGCAGGAAGCGGCGGCAGAGCGCGGCGGCGCGAAAGCGTCAAAGCGGGCAATGGCGGGCCGCGGCAGCCGCAGGCGGAGGCGGAAGCGGCGGCGGCATGGCAGATCGGCGCGCAGGCGCAGCAGCAGAGGTCAAGGCTCGCGGCGCGGCAACAGCAGCCTCCGGCTCTGTTGATGACAAGCCGACGCGACCCTCACCGCTGGAGAGGAGGCGCAGCAAGGCGACGAACGGCGCAATGGGCGCCGCGCGACGCCACGAGCGCGCGGCGGCGGCTGCATAGCGGCGACGCGCCGGCGGCTCTGAAGAGGCGCGCACGCGCGCGGCGCCTCGGAGGAGGCATGCACGGCGGCGGCGACGGGTCGACGGAGAGCGCCCTCACAGCAACGCGACTCTCTCTCCTTGCCGGCATCGTGGTCACCACGAGTACCAGTATCGTCGCCGGGACGCCGCCCGGCGGCGGCGGCCTACTCACCAAGACCAACTACGCCGAGCGGGTCGCGGTGATGAGGTGAAGCTCCAGCGCGGCATATGTGGGATGCGATCCGACGGCGACGCCGACCACGATCAGATCGACGGCGCTGGATGCTCATCGCCGCAGCCCCGCCCGAGATGCGCTTCGCTACCAACAAGCGATCGCCAAAGAGGCTTGGGACGCCATCGCCGCAAAGACGCATCAGCCGATCGCGCGCGCAAGTCTACACCGCAGCACTACGCGCGGAGTGGGAGAACACGGCCTTCAAGCCGTGAAGACGCTGATGACTTTGCTCTCCGCCTCAACACTCTGCGAGTTGGTGCGCCGCGACGACACCTACTGAGAGGAGAGAGCGTGGAGAAGCTCTTCCGCCGCGTCCGAAGTACAAGCGCATGGCTCGCCGATCGGTCTCGCTGACCTCTCCACGATGACCATCGAGGAGGCGTTGGGTCGCCTCAAGGTCGCCGACATCGATGAGCCACGCCGCCCTCGGGACCCGTCACCATCGGCGGAAGCTCCTCCTCTCGGGAGCGGTGGGATGCCGCCAAGGTGACAAGAAGAAGGAGCCTTCTTCCACGACGGCGGCGCAAGAGTGGCAAGCGCGCAAGCGCGCAAAGCGCCAGCATGCGGCGTGCCGGGCAAGCAAAGCGCGACGAGACGACTCTTGCCACAATCGCGGCAAGCTTGGTCATTGGGCCAAGGAGTGTCGACGACCACGACGCGGCCGCCCACGTCGCGCAGCGGAGGAGGAGGAGCAATGGCGGTCTGCTCATTGCTCACGCGAGCATCGAACTACCTCTAGCGCACCGCCGCGCGGCTCTCCTCCACCTTGATGAGCCAAAGCACACGCCTCCTCGGCGATGGCCCCGCAATGACAAGACCGACGGGTGGTGCTCGACACCGCGCCACCCACCACATGACCGGCGGCGGAGTTCTTCTCCGAGCTCGACTCAGCGTTCGAGGCACCGCTGCTCGCGACGCCCGCCGTGGAGATCAAGCGTCGGCTGCCGTCTTAAATCCGCCAAGATCGCGAACACCGGCCGCCACCGGCGTCTACTACATCCCCGACCGCGAACTCCATCATCGCCTTGGGACACTGGATGAGAACGGCTCGCGTGTCGAGATCGAGCACGGTGCCGCGGATTTGGGATCTTCGACGCCGCCTCCTTGCCAAGGTAACCAGAGGCGCAAATCGACTCTACACTCTTCACGTCGCGGTGGCACAACCTCTGTCTCGCACTCGTCGGGACGACGAGGCGTGGCGATGGCACGAGCGCTTTGGGCACCTTTCACTTCGAGGCCCCGGCGGCTCGGTGCCACGGAAATGGTGCGAGGCCCGCCGTGCCTTGACCATGTGGAGCGGCTCTGCGACGTCTGCGTGTTGACGGCGCAGGCGACTCCTTTCCCAGCCAGCGAGTTTCCGAGCCAAGGAGAGGCTCGAGCTCGTGCGGGGGACTTGTGTGGCCCGGTGACACCGCCACACCGGAGGACGACGCTACTTCTGCGCCGCCGTCGACGACCTCTCCCGCTACATGGGTGATGGTCCTCGGCAGCAGGAGAGGTCGCGACGCCATCAGCGCACGCAGTCGCCGCGGAGGCGAGCGCGGTCGCAAGTCGCGCGTGTTGCGCGCACAGACAACGCGGCGACCACGGCGGCCGACCAAGGCGTCATCGCTGCGATGAGGGCATTCAGCGCCACTACTCCGCGCCGCATGACCCAGCAGTGAACGGCGTCGCCGAGCGGCGCAACGAGCACGTGGGGATGGCTCGCCCTCCTCGCTGCAGGATGCCGGTGCCTTCTCGGGAGAGCGGTGGTGACCGCCGCTCTACATCCTCAACCGCCGCCTACCAAGGCGCCGACAGCAGACGCCGCACGAGGCTCCGCATGGGCGCAAGCGGCGGTCTCCCACTTGCGGTCTTCGCCCTCACGCTCGCCAGGAGCTTGGCCACATCGGCAAGCTCGACGGCGAGCACTCGGAGTGTTCATCGGCCACGCGGAGGCTCGAAGGCCTACCGCATCCTTGACCTCGTCACACGCAAGGCCCGCATCTCGCGTGACGCCGTTCGACGGCGGCGGGCGACGGGACAAGGCGGTGGATGACGGTTCGCCTCGACTCGTGGACTTTGTTGTCGACTCACGCCCACTTCGAGAGAGCGGGAGCTAGCACTGCCTCGTCACCGAGCTCGCCCACCTCGACACCTTGCTCGCCACCGGCCGGCGAGTGCTCCACCACCTTTCGGCACGCCACGCCCACCTTCACCACCGGCCACCACTCTCCCGCACCGGCGCCACACCACCGGATCGCCCCAACAGCCGGTCCACGATGAGGAGCGCATGGTGGAGTTCGCTACTCATTGCCCCACGACGAGGACCGCGTCGACGCCTACCACGACGACGAGCCTCTGCGCTTATCGCACCATGGACAACATCTCGGCGAGCCGCCGTCCACGGATCGGCGCAGCGCTGCGGCGCGAGGCTGAGTCGCCAGGCATGCGACGACGGCGAGCCCCGCCCTTCGCCGAGGCGGAGGAGACGCGGCGTGGCGTGTCGCGATGAAGCGAGAGATGGACGCCGCCGAGCGTAACCGACGTGGGGCCGGCGGATCTTCCCGCCGGCCACCGCGCGATCACCCTTGTGGGTATTCAAGCCGAAGCGGATGGCCGGCGCCATCGTCAAGCACAAGCTCGCTTGGTGGCACGAGGCTTCGTGCGGCGAGGGTCGACCGATGACGCCGCACCGCCGCACGGATGGAGTCCGTCGACTCTCCTGCGCTAGCTGCCCAGAAGGTCGGGCGTGTTCATCACATGGATGTCAAGTCGGCATTTCTTAACGGCGACTTAAAGGAGGAGGTCTACGTGCATCGTGCCGCCGGATTTGCGATCCCCGCAGGAGGGCAGGTGCTCGCCGCGCAAGGCCCTCATGGCTTGCGACAGCACCGAGGCGTGGAACGCTGTCGGACTCCACCTCAAGCAAATGGGGTTCCAGCAGAGCGCACACGAGGTCGCAGATCCGGCGGGGCAAAGCGCAACGCCTGGCGGTGGGTCTCGCCGACGACTTGGTGATCACCGGCACCAAGGATGCGAGGTGGCGATTCAAGGAAGAGATGAAGGCCACCTTCCGGATGAGTGACCGGGTCTCTCTCTTCTACTTAGGATCGAGGTGCACGTGATGATTCCGGATCACGCCGGCTGCATCGCCACGCCAAGCGCGTCGCTGAGCTAGTCGGGCTCATCGATCGCAACCCACTCTCACCCAATGGAGGAGAGGTCGGGTCGAGCCGCGACAAAGACGACGGAGGAGGTGGGCGCCACGCGATCGGCGTCTTGCGGGGAGCCTTCGCCACCTCGCCACACACGACCGGACTTGGCATTCTCCGTCGGCCACGTTAGTCGGTTCATGCAACGACCGACGACGAGCATCGCAGCGTGAAGAGGATCATCCGCTACGTTGCGGGACTCTTGACCACGCCTCCATTACCCGAGGTGCCCTGCCGCGCACTTCGTCGGCACAATGACAGCGACCACGCGGCGACATCGACACCAAAGAAGAGCACAAGCGGATTCTCTTCTTCCTCGGCAAGTGTCTCGCTTCATCGCGATCGATCAAGCGGCGGTGGTGGCCTGTCGGTGTGAGGCCGAGTACATAGCGGCTTCCACCGCTCGACTCGAGCACTCGCTCGCTCGATCGCTTGGTGATCTCTCGGCAGGACATCAAGCGGTGGAGCTCGGGTGGGCAGCAAGTCCGCTCTAGCCTCGCAAAGAACCCCGTTTTTCATGAACGAGCAAGCACATCCGGGTGAAGTATCATTTCATCCGAGGTCGCTGGATGAAGGAAGCATCAAGGCAAGCTACATCAACACCACGGATCGCTTGCGGATCTCGCCACCAAGCCTCTTGGAAGGATCAAGTTCCTTGAGCTCGCTCCAAGATCGTGATGGTTCAACCCTCTCACAAGACGACGCACAAGACTTAGGGAGAATGATGAATAAGTCTCTGTCTCGTGGTCTTTGTGGGGCTGTGGTAGTTTTGTTTTTTTGATCGCTTTAGGATAGCATCGCTTTTAGGACAAGATCTGCTTTTGCTTTAGGACAAAGATTCGCTTAGGACAGCATCTGCTTTAGGACAAATCTTCTTTTAGGACAAAGATCTCGCTTTAGGACAGCATATTGACCGCTTTAGGACAGCATCTAGGATAGCATCGTAGCATATGCTTGGCTGGTTCTCACCTATAAATTTGTATCCCCAACCCTCAAAGTTGGCATGGCATTGTGTGAGAAATAAACAAGAAAACTTGCCCCATCTCCTAGTGTCATCCTCTTCATGAGAGTAAGGATCTTGCTATCACCAAGAGCAAGAGTCCAATGACTAACACAGAATACCAGTGGCGGATGCATGTAGACCTCTCACGCAACTCGCCATTAAGAAAGGCATTCTTGACATCAAGCCGAGAAATGCAGACCAAATGCAAGCGCCATCAAATAAGAGTCCGAACAGTGGTCATGTGGGCTACAGAGCAAAAGTCTCGTCGTAGTCAACACCATGCACTGCTGAAACCACGAGCAACAAGACACGCCTTATAGCGCTCAAGAGAGCCATCGAGCGAGTCTTAATCTTATAGACCCACTTACAAGTGATGGGATGAGAATGAGATGGACAAGGAACAAGATCCCAAGTACCAAGACGCTCAAGGGCAGCAATCTCCTCGGTCATGGCAAGCGCCACTCGGGGTGAGTAACGAAGATCCCTGTAGGAGACAAGGCTCGCGAGTAGCGCGCGCAAAAGAAAAGCAAAACGGCAGAGGCCGAATCAATCGCGATCGCGGAGAGTGTAGCGAGGAGAAGATGGCCCATCGGGGAAGATGGAGCATCGAAGAAGAGGAACATCGAAAGAAGATGGCTCACCGGAAGATCCTCAAAACGAGGTCGACGAGTGTAGAAGATAAGAGGAGGTACTGTAGTAGGAGGAGCACTGGGAGTCGTGGAGACGACACGGCGGCGACAACGGCGAGAGGCCACGGGAGGAATATGTGGAGACTCAGTGGGGCAGTGGACGAGGCAAAGCAGATATAGGTGTATCCGGAAAGGTCAGAAAGACAGAGACTCCACAGAGGAAGCCAAGGAGAGGCGGGGCGTGGGTAGAATGGACGAGACTCGTCGAAAGTCACATCCCGAGAAACCCGCATCCGACGACCAACAGATCCCAACACCGATAGCCCTTGTGCTCGTGATCAGATCCCGAAAGACACACTCAACAGATCGGCGGTCGGTTGAGTGCGTTCTCGAGGCGAGGAGAACGTAGCAAACGCAGCCAAACAGATGAAGGCGAGTAGTCGAAGAAGACCACGAGACGCCAACAGGGATCGCACCCTTAAGAGCGAGAAGAGGTGGATGTTGACGAGATAGGTGGCGATGGAAACGACCTCGGCCCAAAAGTGAGGTGGAATAGAGGCGGCGATCATCGAGCACGAGCCGTCTCAAGGAGGTGCCGATGCTTGCGCCAATGACACCATTCGAGCATGAGCACCGGGACAAGAGAATCGAAGCGAGTGCCTCGCCGGCAAGGAAGGCGCGCAGTGACGAGAGAGGTACTCGCCAAAGCAGAGTCGGCACGAAGGACACGAATAGGAGTGAGAAGCGTGTGTATCATAGTGGCAAATTGTTTATAGATAGGCAAGGCCTCACTACGAGAAGACATGAAATATATCCAAGTGTGGCGAGAGAAATCATCTATAAAAATAATATAATAACGATGACCCTTTGAAACAAAGGGAGCTTGACTCAAACGTGCGAATGAACAAGATCAAAAGGACGAGACACGACTCACTATGAGGATAAGGAAGTCGAATCATTTACCTAACTTACACCGACAATCTAAAGATACGTCTCCGAGATGCAGACCCGAAGACCACGGCGAACTAGGGACAACAGACGGATCCACAGATGGCTAAGACGGTGATGCCACTGCTGAAAGAGCCGAGACGGCGTGGCGGCGGAGAGATCGGCGGCGGTGGTGGCGCGGAAGGAAGGTGAAGCCAGTCAAGCTCCTGAGACGCTGTGAGTCACGCGCGAGGCCGAACCAACCAGAGCTCCGTGTGGCGATCCCGAACACAACAAGAGTCGAGTCGAGAATGACCCGATAACCAAGGTCGATGTCGCCCAGTGAGAAAGAAGTCGTAAGGTAAGGCGAGGAACATGAGCAACGAAGAAACATGAAAGGATGAGTTGCTAAGAGATCCTCGACCGAGACGAAAGAGATGTACCATCGCAGAAGAACACCGGGGAGAATCAAGAGGTGTAATAGAAGCAGAGTGGAAGGATCGGAGTCATATGAAAAGATGCTCCGAATCAAGAATCCACGGGGAGGTGCCCGATCGTGTAGGAGGTGGTCTCTCGGTGCGAAGAGTCGATGAGCGTAACTCGCAGAACTGCCGAGGACAACCCGGCGGCAAGTAGGCGTCGAAGTCCGCTATCTCCCGCCGGAGAGAAGCCGCTTGAAGAAGTCGAGGCGACGTCGTCGTAGAAGCACTAGTGCCAATAAGAACGGCGTGAAAGATGCCGCTTCTTCTTGTAGCACCGGGACGCAGCAGACCATCCTTGTCGCGAGAGGAATGAGGCGGCCACCTCCAGACGGAGGACGGCCACCACCACCGTGTGTAGGCCGGAGGAGGCGATGTAGCGAGCGAGAGCGGCGAGCACAGAGGAGTGGCATCGCATCAAAGACCACTCAAACGAGTCTCCTCTGCGCAGAACTCGTAGCGCCGACGAAGATGAGTCCACATCCGAAAGCCGAAGGAGTCCCACCACCTCGAAGAGAATCGAAATTTGGACATCGGCGTTGAAGACAAGCGGCGGCGAGCGCCGCCATCGTACCACCGAGTGTAGCGGTCGACGATCCTTGTAGGATTCGAGATCCTCCCGGTAGGTAGCGGCGTCATCATCGGCAAAGCGGCGGCCTCGATGCGACCTTATCGGTGTCGAAGGCAATGCAACAGCGAGGTTCGTCGGAGGAATAGGGCAAGGCGGGCGGTGACATCGCCGAAGGGCGCCCGAGGCGAAGACCACGCATGTGGATGCGCATGAGACACGACGTCGGTGTAATTAACACCATGAAAGATCACCGGCGGCGAGGAGAAACGGTGCCCATTGGTAGGCGGCGCCGGGCGCGCGGCGACCAAGGTAACGGTTCAACAGCGGCGCTGGGCGGCGAGACGAGCGGCCTCGACGGCTCGGGCACCAGCGGCAGAGTCGACGGGGCGGGCGGCGGACGCCAACAGGCGGAGGCCGGCAGGAGGCCGACGAACGAGGCGGCGAGGCGAGGCGGCGAGCCTACAAGACGAGCCACGGCGGCGGCCTCGGCGGCGACCACCACGGCGGCAAAGCGGCGACCAGCGGGACGGCAGCGGCGGCCACGGGCGGAAGCGGCGGCGGTCCGGCTCCGGCTGCGGTCAGACGACAGATCCGAAGCGGCGGCTCTGCAGATCCGAGATCTCGGGCGGAGCGACCTCACGAGCGGCCGGCGGCGTCGGGAGCGCCGGCGGCGGACGGAGGAGCGCTCGCGAGGAGCGAGCGGCGGACGGCAGCAGAGGCGCTGGCCGGAGGCGACGCCGAGGCCGGCGGAAGCGAGCCGAGGCGGCCGGGAGGAGGCGGGAGTCGGCGGCGACGGCGAGGCCGGAGTCGGCGACGGCAGCGGAGGTCGAGTCGGCGACGGCGCCGACGCAACAATGGAGGCGGAGGCGACGGGCGCGGAACCTAGGTAAGCCAAAACCCTAGTTTTGGCTCGATACCATGTTATGAATAGCGCTTGTATTCATATGAGGCCAATGGGCCGAATATATACACAAAGTACAAGTGGTAAATATGCAAATAACCCCTCATAACAATGGGAATAACAAACTATACATATCTCTAACAGTTAGCATGCATCTGTCTTGCAGGAAACCAAAGCTTAGTAGGACTATTTATCTCACAAGCATTAATTGAAAAGTCCTACCGATGCTATACCATCGAATCGATTCCGACAAAGATAGCTCCTGCTCCTCCTCCTCACCTCCACCGCCTCCCTCCTCCATTGCCTCTGCTGCCGCGTTGGTCGCAGCTTTGTGTGCCTCCTCTGCCCCCCCGCCTCCCCCTACGGCCGGCGGCGAGCTCGCTGCCTCCCTGTGCCGACGACTACCCCTGCCCCGCCAGCCACCCCACCCAACCTAACATTCTCTTGGCCCTCACCTCGCCATCCCGCCCTCCGCCGCCGCCACCCACCGCTGGGCCACTGCCACCCCGGCCTCCCTCTACAACCGAGGGGCACGGTGAACGCGTTGGCGGCGGCGGCGCCACCCCTGCCGGCTGTCGACGTGGGAGAGCGAGAGCGAGCGAGCGAGAAAGAGAGTGTTCAAGAGAGAAAACCCTGGGATGGTATAAACCGTTCCCTAGTTTTTCTCTTAATTGAAGTAGTTCGCTGTACGATTCCTCATGTCAATCACCAGTAACTTAATAAATGACTTGTGCATATCTTATGGGAAATTGTACATAACTATATATCATATGTTCTGCATTAAATTTGTAAAGAAATTCATGAGACTAGTATGAATTTCTGGTTTTCTTATTTGAAAAATAACATGGGAAAAAGTTCTGCTGGGCCCTGTACTAACTTCTGACCCCTGTTCTGGGTTTGCCTTCCCCCAAACTGCAGTGTCCTATCTTCTAGATGCTCAAGGTGGAATGAGTGTCTCTCCTAGAGTTTCTACTCAGGATGTGAAAGAGTAAGCTTCATGAGCTACTGCCAGTCCAGCATGTTTTTTTCCTCTTCTTTTTGGTAGAATATGAGTAATTTTATGATATTCACGTTGATTGTGCTATTTGAAAGAGAGGTAAATGTCACAAATACTTGCTGCAGAAGCCAAGAGGTCAAAGAGGCATTGAGAGCACAGATGGAAGTGCAACGAAGACTGCATGAACAAGTGGAGGTAACTTTGACTGCTTGTTCTATCATGTTCTTGGGTTTAGTTCCCTGCATGCTGTTAGACAAGAAAATAAGAGCTAGCATTCACCATCTTCAGTATTCACTGCAATGGTTTTGACACATTTGTTTATTTTAGACATTAAGCTTAGACATTAAGCAGGCTTGGCTTGCCTAGCTGTTTCGTACTGGATCCTCTGACTCACCATAAATTGAATATGCTGTATCTGTGTTTTAGTTGAAAGAGGACCACCCCCCCTAACAGAAAGCGAGGAGAATCAAATCTTTCTGGTGGAAGTGTGCATCCAATCCAACATCTAAAAATTCCACAAAATGTGGGTTTTTTGGTTGAAGGCAGAATGTTTGAAGGGTGATTTTAGTTTTGCAACTCAATGTCTTAATGAAATGATTGCTTCCTAGAAATAAAAACTACAGACTATGAAGGAAATGACGTATTGAGAGAGGCTGATCTTCGCTGAAACACTGAGAACAGCAGGTCCTTTAGGATTTGTGCTCGTTTTAACAATTACGTGGGATGCATCTGTTTGTAAACCATTGCTACAACTGCGCTTCAACATTTCAAATGTTGTAACTTGAATAGCTCCATACATGACCTGCTTGTTTTTAGATTTCACGTAAAATTAGGAATGTGTTGTTCAATACGTAATACTAGGCTGGTTTTCTTTTTCCCATTATCAGGTCCAGAAGCATGTGCAGATCAGAATGGAAGCGTACCAGAAGTACATAGACACACTCCTAGAGAAGGCATGGAAGATCGTCTCCGAGCAGCTTGCCTCGAGTGGCTTCAGCATCTCTGACCATGATCTGCCGGAGCTATCCTCTGCTGGAGTCATGTGTGGTACTCCCACCGACACATTGAGCTCCTCCATCTTCCACCAGCTCTCCATCAGCTCGATCAACTTGCACAGTCCAGGAGGAAAACCTTCTCCCTCGGGCATGGAAGGTCAACTGCTCCTCCAGAAGTCACCTGAGCTCAAACGCAAGTCTTGTTGAGCCGTGTTGTCGACAAAATCTGATGCAACGCCGGCTCTTCGTCTGTGATAGTCATGTTGAATCCCGGAATGACGAGGGAAATGGTCTACCAATCTTCCAGTGGCTGACTTGTTGTCTTGCTAGTGCATGTCAAGTAGCAAGGTTCCCTGTATTGTTTTATCAATCGAAACCAACCTATGTTTATACAAAATGCCTAATGTGCTAGATCAAGTGCCTTTATTGATGTATCATATTACAATTATCACGAGATTCTGGATCTAACATCATTTAACACAATCCATTTAGCACGTTTCGAAAGATCAGCACCTTTTTTTTTTGTACAAATGTGTGCATGCAAAATATTTTTTGTCTGCTCATGTAACCACCCAGTGTTCCTTTTACCTCATTTGCTTCAAAACTCATGAAAATTGCCATTGTAGACATATAATCTATGTTTTCTGTTTTTTCGGCTTATGGCTTATGTTTTTCCTCGAGCAAATAAACAGGAGGATTTTTTATCGCCGTTTTGAAAAAGGTTTATCAGGATAGTCTTTTCAAAGCGATTTATCGATTTATCAGCATCTGGTTCATTGTATAAATGCTCGCGATAGAGTCAAAAGATATAAGCCACAGTTAAAAAGAACACCATGCTTGGCCTGCAAACCTTCAGTGGAGAGAGCTGAACTATTTTCTAGATTAAGAATTGACTTCCACTAATCTATTCCGTTGTTTCTGTTGAAAATAGAATAAGCAAAAAATATTCGATCAATATCAGAATTACAGATTACAACATCAAAATACAAAATTATTTGACTTTCTTAGACAAGGAAAAATTTGAATTTGAAGTTGAAATTTAAAGGGAGCAACACTTTCCATAGACTACAACATCAATCTTTACCATATGATTTGCAACTTGAATGGTTCTTAGTATAATCAACCACTACCCTTTCTAAATTTCATTTGTTTGCATAAATTTTGAAGCGCAAGGACTGCACCACCACCACCAATTTCATATAAAATACTCTCTGCTCACAGTCACATATAAGCGAATGCTCCAAGGACAACGTGAAGGGAATATTCGGGGCATTGCCCTAAAGATTCCTGCAATGGAAACCTCCAAATCCAAAATACTAAACCTTGGGTTATTGTCGACAACGACCAGCTCGTTTACAATTAGTGCATTAAGAGTCAGATCTTATCTTAAGATGAAATCGAGGCCTCTCTCTTGCAAGCGATATCTTGAGCCTACAACAGATGTGATAGCTCCAAAAAGGAGAGTAATTAATAGCAGATAAAACTGCGCTGGATGTACCTGTAGTTCTAAGAACTTGCATGTCCATTTCTTGTCCCTGCAAGTTTGTGGCTTCACACCTCTACCATTTTCCAGCTTTGGCTAGTATTAGCTAGCAGGGGACAAGAAAGACAATAATATCCTCCATGTATACCAGGTTAGATTCGATTCGAAATGTAAGAATTTCACATGAACTTTGCATAGAACACTAAAGCATTACAAACGAAGCCCCACTCTTTCGGTGAATAAAAAACCTCAAACTGTAATGGCATACTGCATTTCGAAATAATAGCCGATTTTGATCACTCTGTTATATTGTTCTTTGATGATTTTTTTTCTGGTGTTGTTTGGAGAAGTGGAAAAGGAAATAATATCTTATTCTTTTCTTCTTGTTGCTTTTGTTGCTCAAATCTGAGTGCTTTCCTTCTGTCAGTATCCAAAATTTTCTGGTGTTCTTTTGGGTGTGATACTCTGAAAACCAGCGGCCATCCATAAATGACATTGCTGAAATTCATATATCTGAACTTTATGTGGCTTAGTGTGGACATTTTTGTTTTTTTTTTCTAGTCATAATCTTCGTTTCAACGTATATGAGAGAAGATATCTCTACTGAAAATGAGAGCACATCCAGGGCCATGTGTAGGAAAGCTTCATCGAAAGTGATAAGACGAAACGTGTTTATTATCACATAGTTTCTTAATTACACTAGACAGCGCATCAACCAACAGAAATTATTGCACCCCAAAAACAGAGTTCAAAACAGATTTGCCTCCTTCCACATAAAAACAAGGCAGAGACAAAATATTGTAGACCAAAGATGTGACTAGAGAGCCGACGAATAGCAGGCACATCAATAACGTTTTTCTTAAAATCTTTTGCTTTAAGATTGTTAGTCTTTCACCACAATAACTATGAAAAGCTATGAAAATTAGAGTCTAAACACCCTTAAAGAAATCTACAAGAAAAACTGAGCCAAACGAAACTTGACACCTTAGAGCGGTACTGCAGCTATGTAATGGATGGTATTATCTTTTCCTTAGATTAGCACAGAAAATTTAGCTTGAACAAAACTAAAAACAACATAACTTTCACACGGAAAATCCAAATAACTTGAAATTTAGCATGTACCTTCTCTCGAATGACACGGATCTATTCCAATTAATGATAAGAGGATCGTTGCCAAAGTTATGACCTTTTTCATTTATAGGGATGTTGCACTAAAACTAGTCAAAAGAGGGATGTTAGTGACATGCTTATAGCAATCATGAAGATGATTATATTACTTCTATGTTTATGATCGTTTGAATAAAATGTTATTTTGTTCTTTGAATAAATATTTTTCATATTGATCAATAAGTCTGTGACTTATTCGTGAAACTCTTTATTAATGTTTTTGATGTTATTCTAAATTATCCCTGATCTTATATCATTATGTGGGACCATTATGATTTACAGATCATCATGTATATTGATTGATGATCATATTTCATGGATCATGGATATGAAATATCAAATCAATAATGTGAATACATGTTAAAGAACATGATGTTGGATTGACCCATCATGAGACACTGGGGAATAGTTATATTCTTAAGTGTCATCAGTTGGTCTCATATATAGTGTACGTAGGATCCTTAGATCTGAGATCATTATTGTATCCTACATGTATAATAGTTACTTAGGGGTTACCAAATACTACTCCGTGATTAGGTGGTAATAAAGATAGCTTTCGGATTTGCTATAAAACATGTGGAGGAAGCGATCAAGATGGAATTTACCCCTCTTATATAATAGGAGAGATATCTCTAGGCCCCTCGATGTGGTTGGATTAAGAAAGTGCATGGCCATACTGAATGTGGTTGAAGAGTCAATCACATCTGAGTAATCCACTACTGGTTCGAGTAAAGAATCAAGCTATCATAGGATGGTACGCTTATCGCCTTGAGTTCGATCTGGTATCATGAGACAAAGAGATCAATATATAAGCACTATATAGATTCGTCCGATATGATCTTTATGTATGTTTGAGAGTCGTTATATCCTGTTAGGGACCGCTACCGACTTATAGGCCAGAAAAGAGTTTTTCGGCCTATGACTAAATACACATGAACCTACAGGGTCACACACTTAATGGGCTGGAATGATAAGGGGTCAGATGATAGTTTCTGAGTGGGATTCGATCTCTACTCGTATCAGATATGGATCCGATTGAAGGCTATATAGGAAGAGGTGCAGGAGTTGAGAGTTGTATCCCAAAACACACTCGTTGAAACCCTAGCCGCCACCTCTCATATCCCCTGATGTGCGTGCTGATGCTAGCACACCGACGCATGGTGTTCTATCCCTGAATGTGTGGACTTTGGTAGAGGTGCTGTTGTGATTGCGGTACTGATCGGGGCGATCACGAGGAGGAGACGGTTGATCGAAGGACGATTGACTACTACCACTATATCGACACACTCTTCGTTGAATCAACTGCTTCTGCTCTACTTCCGCTGTATTGCGCGTCTAGTGGTAACGATCCATGATCTCTTTCTTGCATGACTTTCTGGTTTATGTGGTAGAAATTTTTAATTTGCGCTGGTGTAGCCTACCTGTATTGGATGGTACTATTTTTTCTTAGATTAGCATAGGAAATTCAGCTTGAACAAAACTAAAAATAACACAACTTTCACATGGAAAGTCCAAATAACTTGAAATTTAGCATGTACCTTCTCTAGGATGACACGAATCTATTCTAATCAACGATCAAGAGGATCGTTGCCAAAGTTATGACCTTTTTTATTTAAAGGGATGTTACACTAAAACTAGGCAAAATAGGGAAACCTTGATTTGTTCTTACTTGTGAGTCTTAGATGATCTAGGTGAACTTAGATGAGTTCTCATATATCATAGCAAGCAAAATCACAGTATAAATTCAATCCAAAACACTCACAAGAGCAAAACCCCCAAAATCACCTCTCTCTTGAGGAAAACCAAGCAAACTCAAGAACTTCATCTATATCATGCGTAGATGGATGTGATTTTATCTCTAGGAGATACCTTCACCTCTTACACGTCTTTAGCATCACAAAAGATCAACAAGAGCGAAATCCAAACAAGAAAGCCAAGCAAATCAAAAGCACAAGATGGGATCCATAGCACAAATCGCTTGGGCAATTTTTGGATATTCATTTTACTTGGAGAAATATTTTACAGCCAATTCCTCATGATAACAGAGTTTTAAGCCTAGAACGCACATACACACATGCTCTAATATAAGGAAACTCTAATCCTAATCTTGGAGTCTCCTGTGACTCAACTCAACACAAGCCTTATATAGTGGAGGTTACCACCTTACACCAAACTAGCCACTCATTAGTAGATCACACTACTTACAAATAAGGAAACACCATAACCCACACACAAATGGGTTTTGCATTAACTTGCATGTTTTCAAAACGTGAATTCCCAAAAGCTCCATAAGCCTGATAAGACATTCCATTCACAAATACGTGACATAAACCACTTAAGCGAGCATCGTGGTTTTACAAACCGCTACTTCACCCGATTTTAGATAATTTTCTCATTGCTACCTACTGGTCTTTACGACGATGTGATGCCTATGACTTATCACTAAGATTATACGCCTACGTCGAGATCATCACCACTTGAAACGTTCAAGTCCCATGGCACACAAACATCATACCATAGTCCGTGATGCTCAATGCTTGCTGTCAAGATCATACATCTGCTCCGAGAACTGTCACTACTTGAAACGGACAAGATCACTTGGCACACCACATGCACGCATTGCCTCCTCACAATCTTTGTCTTTCTTCTATGCTCTCGACTTGAGGTGATGCTCCATATGGACTTACACGACACTCTATAGGCACCAAGCCTCTATCTTGCCGCTGGCCGCAATCGATCAAGAGAGCACTTGCACACTAAAGACAAAGTAATTTATCTGAACACATAGCATGCACTTGACTCTCACTTAGTAAAACATATGCATGGACCTACATCACGACTAACCCTTGCATAGATACACTATGACTAACACACGCATAGACTCCCGCCGTGACTAATACCACTAAAACCAACAACTCAGTACAATTCAATAGGGGCCAGTCTGACTGCGGCCTCCAAGTTGGTTAGATTGCCCTATACCCACCGGTCATACCGCGATTACAACGCCAGTGCTACCGCACTAGGTCTTAGACTAAAAACATTCAAAAGACATTCTTAAGTAAATAGCTACCATCAAGAAAAGGCCAGTATTACCGTTCTCTGGTCAAACTGTCACCATAGCTGGCCAGACCACAACCAAATGCCGGTAGAGCCGCCAACAATGACCGGTACTACCACGCCGTCATACCACAAAGGCATGTCTGGTTTGACCGCAATTGCACAGCTGTCAGATCGCCACTCTAGGCTGATCTTACCGGTGCCCAGAAAAGAACAGGTCAAAATGCAAATTCACAAAAATAAACTCAAACAACAAAAGCAAGGTGGGTTTTTGACAAACCCCCGGTCTTGCAGGCAGGTTTTTGAAAAAAAATCCCTTATTATTATATGTTCTTTTTCTCTTTTGCCCTAGACAATCTATTCTTTTTCAAAGGAAAGCATCAACCATGGTTAAGACCACCAGTAAAATTTGGGTCAGAATATCCCTTGAAAATATGTACTACTCCCTCTGTTTCGCTATATTTGTTTATGACTTTAGGAGTATTTATTTCAATATATTTATCTATTAAGGGAATTTAGAGTATAGTTATTATAATTTTTTCACTCATTATACCCTATTTAAATGCTTTGAAAGAGGTTAGATGGTTATGTTATGTTATTTAATAGAGACATGCATAGTCACTTTAAAAGTGGCTTATGAAATCATGTTTAGAAGCCGATGTGTTTAAAACCCAAAGCCAATTTAAACACCCTAAATATGCAGTCCCGCTGATTAAGCTTTGGATAACTATGCGTTTGTAGGAATCAAGGCTTGCCACGTGGACAGATCTCCTCTAATCCCACTCGGCGAGGTGTGCAGGCCGAGGCGAGACGCCATTGGGCAAGAACCAAGAGCTGTACTTGCTGTCTTGCTTGCGTATAAAATTCAGTCTGCACCTGACGAAATCGAACATGGATGATTAATCACGTCCAGGTTCTTGGAGGCCTTCAATTGCATCTACATTCATGCAGCGACTTTGTTCGGTTGGCATGAGCAACTGAAGGTTTTCTTTACATTATCACTCGAGTACAGCGTAGTGCCGTTTATAACATCGAAATGTTTGGAAATTTACTTTTTTTTTTCTGTCTTCTTCTGCATTCCTCTTTTCTTTTATGAAAACATTTAATTGGCTGTGTGGCAGAAAAGTTGTAGTCTCAAATTCAGGTTGGATTAATTCATTCGGACCTCATTTTTTGAGCGATCTCTCCCTCCTTAAATTCGAATGCGATTCCAAACTATGCAAATGCTGACCCTTTCTATCTGAAGCAATAGCAATTGAAGATAGTAACTCCTTTTATGAAAGATCCAGAACAATGAGGTTACAACAGCGAGCAAAAAGTTAGGGGGGAAAAAGGGCAAGATGGAAGCACGACGATGGTGGCTACGGAACTACGCTAGCCAAATACTGACGGTCAACGAGGGTTGTTGTGTAGATCAAATTGGCATCTAAGCTACATTTCAGCCGTGCATAAGGTCTCGCTCATTTCGACTTGAGTTTCTGCTTCTAATTTATTTTTTTTACCATTTATAAATTTCATCTTTTTCTAAATTTTTAGTATTTTTTGAGCTTTTTTACCGGTTCTTTTTTCTGTATTCGTTTGCGTTGTCCATGATGAGATAACATATTTTTCAATTTTTAAAATTTTTAAAATTTAATTACATCAAATAAGTCATCTTCCGCTACAGTGTAATTTCAGTCAGTTGCAATGTAATTTCAACCATAAGCTACTATTTTTTAGCCCAACCGAGCGAGGCCTAAGTACTGCTACGGCACTGCCCACAAGAATAGAATCTTTGACACATATGATACTATTTGGATCTGTATTAAATATCAGCATACACACGATATTAACAAAAATGTCACTTCTGCCGTCCCGTACCGCACATATACTGATATTTTTATAAATACAGGTCTGAATAGTACCATATGTGCCAAAAGTTCATAAGAGCAATAGGGTATGTAACCCAAAATTCAAAATAAGACAAAGATAAAATAGAAAAAGTGTACTAGTTGGGCCGTGTGAATGTGTTGTGGCTGTTTACTGTGATTTTTGACTTAAATAACACTGTAATAGTTGTTAGATTTTAGATACTTAATTAAAGAAAAAATATATTTATATTTCTATAGATAAAAAAATAAATTTATGTTAAAAATCAAGATTATCTAAATTGCTTTTGACTTCTGAAATTTAGAAGTCTGAAGCATCTGTTTGACAGCGCCAGTAAACTCTCCGTTCCCGTAGGCTCACGTAGAAAGAGTGACATACACCTTGTTCCTTTGAGTTTAAGGTGGTGATTGGTTCAGCTGAAAAGCTCGTGGCTTATGGCTGAAAACACTTGTAGTTGGTGAAAAAATCAGAAGTAGTTGTGAAGCTTATTTAGCATAATTAAATTTAAAAAAAAAATTAAAAATAAAAAAATATGTTAGCCCATTACGTATAATACAAACAAATACGGAAAAAAAAGAACCGGCAAAAAAGCTCAACAAAAAGCCAAAAGTTCAGAAAAAGACGAAACTTATGAATAGTGAAAAATAAGTCGAAGTCGAAATAAGTTCGAATTGATCGAAATAAAATTGTTTTATATTTATATTGTTTGTAGTAACTTGTTTTTAAATGATATATATTTTTAAGACAATATTAATAGAAAAATTATACTAAAAATTATACCGAGTTTAGCTATACCGATTAAAATCATATACAACTATTTTTATCTACGTACTACCTTTATAAATAGTTAGAATTTAAATATTTAAATTAAGCCACAGTTCAATAAACCATAGACCACACGAGGAAGAGAGAGACAGAGGAGAATCTCGTGGAATTCTCTCTCCACACGCCGGAGCCACCAACACACGAATCTTCCCCCGATCAGTCCACCGGCGGCGCGAAGTTCCGTTCTTGCCGGCCGAGCAGCACCCCGGCCGTCTGCAATCCCCCAATTCGGGCGTTCCGCGGCCGAATTTGGTGGAGGACCTGCGAATTCGGCCGGTTTCTTGGCCTTGCTGAAATCTTCCCCTGGCAACGCTATCGAACCCTCCCTCTCCGCCTCCACGCGCGCCGCCAGGCCTCCACACGCTACTGGACTGGACTAGCTTGGAGTGGAGATCCATCCCATCCGGGCTTTGCTTGGATTGGATTGATTTCTTCTTTCGTTGGTAAGGGAGCCCTACCTTTGCTTGGGTTGTTGTTCTATCGTTTTGTTCTGGGAGATCATTTCTTTGCTGCGAGCAATCAGTCTAGTCCAAATCTTTGTTTCTCTCTTATCCAATCGATGCCGTTTGTTGCGGATTTGTCGGCTGCGTGGTGGATTACTACCGTTAGGTCCGCCCCTGGGTATGGAGTTTCATCATCACTTTCTTGATTTCTTCTTATTAATTGAAGGCTTGAAGAAGAAGGGCATTCCCCAACAACCTGATAAAGTTTGATGATATGTAGTAGGGTTGGATGTTGCTTCCATAATGCTTGCCTTATCTACTTGAGCTGATAAAGTGTGAGCTTCCATAAAGTTCTTGTTTTTTTAATCGCTTGCCTGTAAATGGAGGGGGAAAAAGCCATTGATGGTCACCATGAAAGCATCTCCTAGCAACGTGTTGGGTTTGATTATCAGTTAAATAGAGTTGCTTTGCAAACTTTCCTCCTACCCTTTTTGAGGATCGGTTAATTTGGTGGAGCTACCACGTAACGAACACGGTCTCTGAATGACAGGATAGAGGTGTTGAAGGTGATGACTGATGAAACAGCAAATGGTTTGTGCACGCTAGCTTTTGTGGTAGAATACGACAATATCGTGTGTCGTTTGATCTTATGATAAATGGTCTCTGTACCTCTTAGTCTATCAGTGCGCTTATCTACTAAATTGATAACAGTCCTTTTGTCTTTTTAGCTAACATGTGACAAGCCTTCCTTTGATTACATGACTTCTGCATGGGAGTTGTCCTCCAAAGCCCCTCCTCTCTAAATTCTATCCGCCATGTCTAAATATGGCGTTGACTACTAAGATGTACATGAAAAGTTAAGTAAATCTCTTAATCTGTTGAACTGCCTCAGAAGATAGGTGGCAATATAGTTGTTGCACTTTTGCACTAACTAGTTACATGTATGTTAGTGGAAATGTTTGTTTGTGATCGCTGTAAATGTGTAAATGATATTATCCCTTCTGTCAAAAAAATATGTAATATTTGTTTCCTTGATGTCATTTGTTTTTCAGATGATGAGCAATGTATCAACCAAAACCAGAATCTAGTGCTGGCCCAATTCGTAGCAACTCGGTCAATCACCAGCAGCAAATGGAATTAGGTGGCAATGATATGGCCCCGAACAATGGAGCAAACAACAACACTAACTTGGCTGCAAGGCAACGCTTACGGTGGACAAATGAGCTGCATGAACGATTTGTTGAGGCTGTTACTCAACTTGGTGGTCCTGACAGTATGTATCCATAATGCCACTACGTCTTCATTTCTTCTTTGATTTGATTTTTTTAAACATATAGAGCAAGACCTTCCTGCATAATCGCTTTACAGGAGTTAGTAACTTTTGATTTTTTTGATAAAGCGTTACTTTTGCATCACTTTTTCAATGTGCAGATTTACTCTATTTAATGATGTTTCTTTCATATAGTTTGAAAGTATGAATTCATGCTCTTGTAAAAAATTGCAATAAGATGTAATTATGATGATGTGCAACTCAAAATGTTTATTGTAAGTAGGAAGATGTTTCTCAAAATTTGAAGACCAACTTCATATAAGCTTGAAAAAAAAAGATATACATGATCCAGAATTTTAATATTTAACAAAGTCCATTAACTTTTGTTTTCTCAAGAGAAATGGATGAGATGTGAAAGCTACCAATCTACTATGCCTTGACATGATGATGTATCAAATGAGAACCCTCCCTTAAAAGTGAGAGAATGGGAACTCACATTTGAGGCCTCCAATCACTTGGAAGAGGATTTTCGTCCATCAATCCTACTATCCTAGGGGTGCAATCAGCGATTAGTAACTTTGTTTTGGCAGGAGTTGTAATGTCAAAAGAAAGGTGAAACGAATTGATGGCATGTTATGACGTACTGATCTATTTACTTATGGTTATTGAAGCTTTACATACTATTGTCCTAATTACATAGACTTGTAAATTTCTGCTTCTGCTAACACGCAAATTCCTCAAACGTGGCAGGAGCAACTCCTAAAGGAGTTTTGAGGATTATGGGTGTACCAGGGTTGACAATATACCATGTGAAAAGTCACTTGCAGGTACATCTTGTTTCAGTGTGTCACTTACTCTTTAACATTTTTTTGTTACTCTCATTTTGTCTATAATTCCCCTGTTCCTGTCTCTAGAAATACAGGTTAACAAAGTACATACCCGACGCTTCAACTGATGGTAGGTGAACATGCTCATCTTCATATATGTAGTACTCTGGTATTGTTTCAGTTCTTCCTAATTTGTTTTTCTCGTGTAGATAACAAGGCTGATAACCAAGACCCAGGGGATGTGCTCGCAGGACTTGAGGGATCCTCGTATGTATACAACTATATATTAGTCTTGTTATTTTTTACCCTTGTCAATCATCTTTTTGTAAATTGTTACTGGCATGGTATGAGGTGAAAGTACGATAAGGCATGCCAGATTTTACCATTTGCTAAGAAAATTTATCTAGCATAATCAACTCTCGACTTTATGATCCTCATTGTTTGCATGCTGTTAGGCCAATATTGCACGGTGATTGCAGTTAAAAATATCCAGCAAGAATAGGCTGCAACTAGATGTAAATTGAAACCATTCCTGAAGCAATTCGTTATTGGCCCCTTCTATTTCTCTTTTATTAAATTTCATAGCTTTTTTGTTGGTTTATCCATGCCATCCTTCCTGTATTGGGCAATTCTTTGGAAATGTATGGCAAGCTTTTTATTGGACACTCACATTTCATGTTTGTGAATTGCATTATCTTTTGGTCGATGTTGGTCTCACCCTCTTTTTTCTCGGGTACCTTTGATCGTTGAAAATTTTTCTTGACAGTGGATTGCAGATATCTGAAACCCTCAAGCTGCAGATGGAGGTCCAAAAGCGGCTGCATGAACAATTAGAAGTAAGTCTTTTGTGGAGGTTCCATTTAAGACCAAGTTGTTATCTTTTAGCTTTTCTATTTCCGCCCTAATAACTGTCAGGGTGTATCTTGGGCCTACTCTATTAAGTGGAGATCTGGGGCCACTGAAAAAGAGAAGTGGATATCTGGGGACATATATGAGGGCGTGAACATTTATTCTAAATACAAGGAAATTGGTTTCACATGCAATGTTTATAAAGTTTTAATGAAACATCCACTATAGAGCAGGCTCCATGGTTGACTGGTGCTACTAAGCCTCACTTGTTAGTGAATGCTCGTAAAGGCATTCATGTGTGACAGTGCTTTTTCCACAAACTCTAAAACAGATAGAATCCAATGTTGCTGTTTTCTCATTTATTTTTTTGTTGTAGTTTCCCATTGTTGCAGTGTATGCTGAGTCAATGTTCCCCAAAAGATGATAGTAAAATCATCTTACTTGGCCAAAGACCAAAATGAGGTCGTTCTTCACATTGTTGGCCTCAATGCTTCTATTAATGGCTGCGAGTCTGCATTACATACCTTGTTTGTGTTTTCATTTACAATCTTTCATATTTCCAAACATGGTAGGTTATACCGTTATATTGATTAGATGTATACATTGCATGCTTTCATCGAGGTAGATTCATCAATGTACTGACAATGCTATTCAAGACATCAATGATAGGATGTTCTGATAAACATTTTCTTTAGGTACAAAGGCAGCTGCAGTTGCGAATTGAGGCTCAGGGAAAGTACCTGAAGAAAATCATCGAAGAGCAGCAGCGTCTCAGTGGTGGAAAATCTGTAACGCCTGCTGCGGGTGCTTCTGTAGCAGTGTCAAGCGATCAATTCCCCGACTCCGAGAGGACTGATCCCTCAACTCCTGCACCTACATCTGATTCTCCGACTCAAGGTGTACCTTCCAACAGGGACGATGGTGGCCGAGCAGAAACAACCAAGAGCCCCTGTCATGATGATTCTCTCTGCCTTCATGAACCACTGACCCCTGATTCCAACTGTCAGCCTGGTTCTCCTAACGTTAGTCCAAAGCATGAGAGGGCAGCAAAGAGACAGCGAGGCAGTGGCACTGAATTCTCAGAGGCCGACTTTGCCCTTCCGCACTTTATCTTCGAATCGAGCTCGGGGTCAGAGTTTCAACAATGTTCGATGTCCTACTCAGGCCATTAGGCTCCGGCACTTCCATCCTCACCTCATCTTTGCTAGTTTGCTCAGGACGCAGTGTGTGATCTGATCCACGTCTGTAACTCTTGGTAGAATGTGGTTGTCTCAAGGGAGATGCTGTTGGTAGACAAAAGTTGTAGGTGTTCAGGTGATTGTTTACATGATATAGATAGCAGCTATTTATGTTTGTAGCTTCGTGACGTGTAATTTAATTGGCAGATCAGTTGAGATGTTTGAAGGTTGGGCACTGTTAGCATGTTACCTACTATGTTGTCAACTTCTGTTTTCGACTAATCCTGAGTTGAGAAAGTATTAACAGCGTTTTTTCGCTCGTAATTTGTTATGGTGTGTTTGATGATAAGAAACAAGAGCTGAAGTTGAAGATACCCAACAGTATTTTGCTGATACACCTGGATCTGGATGCTTCTGTCTGAATCTCTTCATGCTGTAATTTCTGGATGACATTTGAACCATCTGCTGGAGTGCTGCTGGGCCTGGAAAATGCCATGCCTAATGAGTGGGAGCCCTATCATACATGACTGCATTGGAGTTCTTGGACTAGATACTTTTTGGACCATCTGATCATCATCGAGCTAGTGTGCTTCTCATCATCCGATTTCTTTGAAGGCAGGGGTTTATCTAGGTCCATAGTAGCCTAGGCTTTAGATCAGGATATACGATATTTATCAATATAAAACCTAAGTAAGTCCAGAGTGCATATGTCCTTTCTAGTAGTAGTGGCCTCTACCCTTTATAGCCTAAGACATAGTAAAATTTTAGATCTTGCCACTGTCTCAAGGTTTAATCTGGAAGACGAAGGGTCTGTTTGGTTGCTAGCCACACTTTGCCAATAAAAATTGCCACACTTAGCAAGTTGAGGTGCTCAAATTCTTTGCTACACCTTAGCAAGTCTAAGAGAATCTTGCCACACTTTTTTGAGTCATTGACGCGTGGGACCTAGTTTACTGGAAGGGAATCTTGCCACAACTGTAGTTGTAACCAAACAGCTGCTAAAGTTGGTCAAACTTATCCAACTTTAGACGTGGTAAACTGTAGCTGGCAACCAAACACCAACTTTTAATCCAGTGGCTTGCGTCATGGCCAGATTCACATTGCAGAGTGTACACAGGTATTTTAGTGAAGAAAAAAAAATGCAGGGATAGATTTTTTTTCTTGGCGCGAACTAGACAGGCACAAGGAAAAGGCGGGAAAGCGGCAGTTTGGCACGTCGTCTTTGGCGCCAACACCCAGAAAAATCTCTTCTCACCTTTCTTCTTCCCTTGGCATCCGTCTTTTGCTTCGCCGACCTCCAGTCCAGCAAGAAGGGGGCGACGCAGATCCGGATGAGGTGCGGGTGCGGCGAGGCGTCGTGCCCGGAGTGGGCCGTGGTGGAGCTGCAGGGCGTGGTGCAGCCGCAGCCCTCCTTCTCCGGCCGCATCGCCTCCCCCTCTTCCAAGGCGACAACTCAAGAACCATCCCAAAAACATTGTCACTTTTGCTCTTGCTTTCGTATTTGGTTTCTTGATTTGGGGATGCTCATGGCGTCATGTTACCAGGCTGGGTATACCTTCACCGTGGGATACCATGAGCTCTCCGGGACGAAGGTGACGCTCAAGAAGCCTATGCTGGTGCTGAGGAAGAAGAAGGATAATACCGGTGAACTTGAGCACGCCGCCGGTCAAGAACCGGCGGCGGCGGAGCTGGAGGTGATCGGTGTCACTCGGCACAAGATCCTCTTCAAGGACCGCTCCAAGGCCCTCATCTCATGTAATTAACCAACCAACTAATCGATCAATTCCAGTGTTTTACAGTCCAAATTGTTAGGACTATAGTTCTGATTTTGGAGTACAAAGTAGCTGATTGCGCGATTCTGTTTTTGTTTTTTTGCCAGAGCCGCAGCCCAAGGAGAAGGCCCTGCCGTCGGCAACTTCATCCTAGTAGCCTGTAGCCTGTGTGACGAAATCTTATCTCGCAATTCTAGTAGTAGCTCCCTGGGTTGTATGCAACACATCCCCACGTCATCAAATCATAAGCAAAATGTCTGGTATCTAATGTGGACATGTAAACAAAAAGGGCGGTGTTGATCCTTCCTCTCACCAACCAACCTGAATTATATGGACCCTATGGTCCACATCTGACATCATTCTCATGCAGCTCAAGTACTCAACTTTGTCCAGAAATATTCTGAGAGAAACAGAGGCTAAAGAAATCACCTAATCTCTACCATATATTTTAAAGAATCTCAATAAATAATCCTGTACAATTGTTTGTATTTACAACTTTTCCTAAACACATCAATGATCCTTGGCCCTGTTTATTTTGGCTTGAGCTTCTGACTCCTGGCTTATTATTCATTATTCATAAATTTTTTTTTCTGGTTTTAGCTTTATTAAGCTTTTTTTGCCTGTTTTTTTCTCATATTTATTTGCGTTGTTCGTAATGAACTAACCTATTTTTTAAATTTTTTTAAATTTAGTTATGTTAAATAAGTCATCATCAGTTACAGTGTAATTTTAATCAGTTATAATATAATATCAACTATAAATAAGTTTATTTCAGTCCAACCTAGTGGTACCAGAATCATAACTGGAGAGCGACAATAACTTTTCTGTAGCTATCCTACCTTCAATTGATTCTAGCTTTTCGCATTCAGTGTAGGAGAAAGCCTCCTAGTTTTAGCGTAGCTGGTTTTACATTTTTTTACAGTCCCAAATTTCTTACTACTCTAAAGACTTTTCAGTGTCTTACGACATCTGTTATGGGCCCCTTTTTTTTTTTTTTCAGTTTTTAGCTTTTGCTTTTGATTTTTCTATAGTAATTAGCTTTTAAATAGAATGTCTTTTCAAGATAGGGTTCACTAGTTAATTGTAGTATATACTGTACCGACTTCATTTATATCGGTAAAAACCGCACAGGATTTTCTATTACTATGTAATCTCTCGCACAAACAAACTAAAAGTCACAACCCGTAACAAAATACCATAAGACTCAGCAAAAAAAAAATAGACCCATGATTTCTTCCCACCCTTTTTTCTTATCCCTAGGGTCAGACTCGAGAGAAGATCCGAAAGCGTAATCTTCCCAGTTTGCTGTGTCCAGTCTTTGAAATTGGTCGCAGATCATCATGATATCTTTCTCGGAAAATCTTTCCCATCTCCTTGGGCCTGTAAACTACAGATTCCGATTTCCTGAATAACAGAAACAATAATCAAAACACTAACTAATGCAATTATTACAAAGAAGCAAGGGTGTGTTCCAAACGAAATAAAACAAATCCTTTTCTCAGGAATTGTGAGAAACGATGAAAAATGCATGCTACCATAGTTGGACAGCTGTCAACCATTGTGGAAAATTCCATGTGATGATACCTGGTATGGCTATTGGCTAAAGTTAAAAGTGATTACAACCAATATGTGGAGCGTGCACGCAATTTTAATATTGTAGCGACTACATGGGCAAAGAGTGCAGCAAAGTTAAAAATGTTCTGCATGTTAGGGCTAGCACTAGTGTTATGTCTATGTTTAGTATTTGGATCTACCTGCATAATAAGCTGGCAGTAGTACATACTAGAGATTTGGAGATCATAATTGAAAGATAAACTTTCTGGACATAATTTCATAAGTATTTCAAGAAAATTGCCTTTTGCATTTGCACCAAATTAAAAGTACATGTTGTAAATAGTTCAAATTAAATGAAAGCAGAAATATGCAATTTTCGGAGAGTACCAATCAGTCTGGCGCAATCAGTGTGCTAAATATCATTCATATCGGCTGTTATTAAGGTATCACAGCCTAAGTGATACTGATTTACTATTGTGGTCTGAAATGTTGCGTTGGAATGACAACTGATATATTGGGCTGCTAAACAAGCATGCAGTTCCACCTTTTTTTCTTCCTTTTTCCGAAACCACACTAATAGGTTTCCACTTTCCATGCTGTGCTAAACACAAATGATGTTCGCATACCAAATACTGTTCAACAGAAGGTCAAAATCAACAAGCCAATAAAATGGATGCAAAAGTAGCTTCTAACCTCTTCAACATAAATCAACTTTACTAAAGGGATATAATTTAATTAAAAATACAAGCCAATGACCATAGCTACACTTCTATGTTGATACTTGCAAAGAAGTAACCGTACCTAGAAGGGAAAAAACAAGAAGAAGAGGAAGAAAGAAAAAAAAGAAAAGAAGGGCTGACGTCAACATTTCTTTGATAATGGAAAAATCCATGAAGGGTGTAGGAGTTAAAAAAAATTGATAGACCATGTGGATGGTCGTGATTAAAGTGATGATGAATAATTGCCATTTGGATTGCTTTGAAATTTGTGTTTGTGAAAGTTTCGATTGAGCACAGTTGAGGGTTTTGAGTTCATGTGGTTTAAGTTTTCTTAGAGTGGTTTTGGTTCAGTTCGAGTGGTCTTCGTCGACTCTGAGTGGTCTTGGACGCTTCGAGTGGTTTTGATTGTCTATGAGTGGTTTTAATTTAGTCCGAGTGGTTTCTGTTGGCTATGAGTGGTTCTGCTTTGTTCCGAGTGGTTTTGTCGCATTAGAGTGGTTTTGCTTGGCTCCGAGTGGTCTTGTCGCTTTCGAGTGGTTTTGCTTAGTTCCAAGTGGTTTTGTTGCCCTCGAGTGGTTTTGCTCGACTCCGAGTGGTCATGTCGCTTTTGAGTGGTTTTGCTCAGGTCTGAGTAGTTTCAGTCGGCTCGGAGTGGTTTTGGTCTTCTCTGAGTGCTTTGATCGGCTCCGAGTACTCTAGGACTAGTCCGAGTGGCTTGGATTAGTCTCCGAGTTGTGTCCGACCAGTCCGATTGGATCCAAGTGGCATCAGACGACTTTCGAGTAAACAGTGGAGTATCGGACGGCCTTCGAGTGCCTTTGGAGCATCGAATGACATTCGAGTGGCTTCGGAATTTTGCCTGGCTTGATTGCTGCTTTGTTTAGATGTTTACTGTTGCAACCTTATATTTCTTCTCGCTACTGCATTCGGTCATTCGGTGATTACTACTTTGTTTATATGTTTACTCTACTTTGTATTCATACTTATTGCCACTGTTTTCGCAATGCAGGATCATTTTAGGTTGGATCATCGTTTTGCGCCAGTTATTTTGGTCATCTTTCTAGGTTGGATTGTCGTTCTGCGCCAGTCATTTTGGTCATCTTGCATGCCATTTAAGGATCGTCGGTTTTACTTCGTTCTACTTAAACTTCAGCCCTGCGTTGTCACCGCTGATTTTCGTTGTGGTAGTAATTACCCTTTCTGCGCTGTTAGGTACCTGATATACCATTTATATTTCATTGTTACTGCACTATTCTTGTTGGTTGTTGTTATTACTTTCTGATATTTTATTATTTTATCGTTTACGCATGTGCCAGTTTGTGCATCACAGACAACGGTTTTTATTTTCTTGCTTACATTTTTTGATGCTTTGTTAGCTATGTTGTTCCATGATCGAAACATCCAAAATATATATACTCCAAATATATGCTTTCTACCCTTACTACATATACTTCTTTACAGAACAATACAGTTTGCAAAAGATAAAGTTGCAAGAGAGCTATTCCTGATGCAAAGAATGACGCACCACTTTAGGTATATCACAATATAATCTTCCATAGTGTTATTTATTACCAAAAAAAAAAACTATCGCTTGCTCTAACACTACTCTTTCTGTAATTTCTATACAGGAAAAGTATATGCTCTGCTCACATCGAACAACATGTCCTCCTTCCACCACAGAACTTACACGGCTTCCCATAGTTTTTGCTATAGAACTTATCAATATCGCTGCAATCTTCGTTGCTACCGAAACTTGCTCCTGCTGACAATAATTATTTTGTTGTACAGGATGTCATACGCTATGTTATGCTTGCCACAAAAGTTACCATCCCTAAATACTACCCTCTTATTACTTACCCTGTATTAACTAATGCAGATATATTCCACAGCATCACGCTGTTCGAACCCCACCAGTTTCTACATAAATATATATACTAATTTGCCCTTCTCATTGTACCTATATATTCTTTCTCTGCAGTAATCAACACTTGCATGAATAGTTTTGCCGTGGTCAATCGCCTTCCGACCACCCCTACTGACAATTTGCCATGGTCGAATCCCCTTCCAACCAAGTTTGCCATGGTCAGAAGCTGGTTTCGACCACCTCTGCAAGATCACTCAATGAATTCGACACACAAGTTTTCCTTTTTCTCTTCTTTACTTCTCAACTTCTCACAATACTTTGGCATACTTCTGATTACAAGATGTTCGAAGTCTTATGACTTGCCTAGGACCTTTACAACCGCTTACAGTCACTTACAACCGGTTCTGAGTGTTTACGACCAGTTCCAACCGCATCCTGCTGCCGTTCGATCGCACTGTCACTCTACTGATCGCTTCATATTCATGGTTGGAAACCTAAGGTTGATGTTTCGACTAC
Organism: Dendrocalamus sinicus; assembly: GCA_036346575.1. Taxonomy (NCBI): domain Eukaryota; kingdom Viridiplantae; phylum Streptophyta; class Magnoliopsida; order Poales; family Poaceae; genus Dendrocalamus; species Dendrocalamus sinicus. Next base: position 270,472 of record JAYEVI010000480.1, on the reverse strand, counting down.
TCTTCTTTACTGCTATGCTACCCTTCCTTCAACTGCGCACGACTTACCGTGATCACAACTCTCCACGATCACGCAGTTATGCAAACCATCACTGTCCACCGTGGTCGAAACACCCTTTCGACCACACTCACTTCCTTACAATGTGGTCGGAGTCCCTTCCGACCACGTTCAAGTCTTCACCACGTAGTCGCAGCGCCTTTCGACCACTCACACCGTGGTCGAAGCATTATAACATGGTCGAACACTTTATAGCATGGTCGCTAGCCCATACGACCATGCTTAGCCCTTCTTCAGTGTGATCAAAAGCCTTTTCGACCACATACAATCTTCCTTCAACGTCGTTGAAAAGGCTTTTGACCACGCTTAGATTTCTTTGCTACGGTCAAACGTCTTCCAATCACCTTGGTCGAAGCCTTCACAACGTGGTCGGTACCCCTTACGACCACATTCAGCGCTTCTTCAACGTGGTCGAATTATAACGTGGTCAATACCCCTTACGACCACGTACAATCTTCCTTCAATGTGCTCGAAAGCCTCTTCGAGATGTTCAGATTTCTTTGCTGCGGTCGTACGTCTTCCGATCACCGTGGTCGAAGCCTTCACAACGTGGTCGAACGCTTTATAATGTGGTTGGTACCCCTTACGACCACATTTAACGCTTCTTCAACATGGTCGAAACCTCTTCAACCACGTGCAATCTTCCTTCAACGTGGTCGAAATCCTCTTCCACCACGTTTAGATTTCTTTGCTGCGACCGAACGCTTCCGATCACCGTGGTCGAAGCCTTCACAATGTGGTCGAACACTTCATAACGTGGTCGGTACCCCTTACGACCACGTTCACGCTTCTTCAACGCGGTGTCGAATTATAACGTGGTCGGTACCCCTTACAACCACGTTTAGCGCTTCTTCAACATCGTCGAAAGCCTCTTCGACCACGTACAATCTTCCTTGCTGTGGTCATACGTCTTCCGATCACCCTGGTCGAAGCCTTCACAATGTGGTCGAACAGTTTATAACATCGTCGGTACCCCTTACGACCACGTTCAACGCTTCTTCAACATGGTCGAAAGCCTCTTCGACCATGTAAACATGGTCGGTACCCCTTACGACCAAGTTCAGTGCTTCTTCAACATGGTAGAAACCGTCTTCGACCATTACAATCTTCCTACAACGTGGTCGAAAGCCTCTTCGACCACGTTCAGATTTCTTTGCTCCGGTCAAACATCTTCTGATCACCGTGGTCGAAGCCTTCACAAAGTGGTCGAACGCTTTATAACGTGGTCAGTACCCCTTACGACCACATTTAGTGCTTCTTCAACGTGGTTGAAAGCCTCTTCGATCACATACAATCTTCCTTCAACGCAGTCAAAGCCTCTTCGACCACGTTCAGATTTCTTTACTGGAGTCAAACGTCTTCCGATCACCTTCAAACTTTCTCTGCCGTGGTCGTACCACCTCCCGACCACGCCTTCTTCAGGGTTGCTGTGGTCGAACGCCTTTCAACCACGCTCTCGGTATGCGTGCCATGGTCATAAGTCCCTCCGACGACGTTTGCCATTGTGTGTGATTATAACAGGGGTTGCGCGACCACTGTGTGTGTGGTCATAACAAGGCCCTGTTACGACCACACACACCGTGGTCGTAACGAGCTCCGACCATGCACAACGTGGTTGTAGCGAGCTTCAACCACAACCAACGTGGTCGTATCGGCTTCCGACCACACACAACATGGTCGTACCGACCTCTGACCACACAACGTGGTCATTACCAATCGTTCTCAACGTGGTCGTACCGACCGGTCTCAACGTGGTCAAAACCGGCCACTCTCAACGTGATCGTAACGACTGCTTCAACGTGGTCATTACCGACCGCTTCAACATGGTCATAACCGGCCGTTTCAACGTGGTCGTAACCGCCCGCTTAAACATGGTCGTTGCCGCCCGCTTGAACATGGTCGTAACGACCACCCACAACGTGGTCGTTACCGACCACTCAGCGTGGTCGTAACTGGCCGTTTGACGTAACAGGTCACCTTCAAACTTTCTCCACCGTGGTCGTATCACCTCCCGACCACGCCTCCTTGAAAGTTACCGTGGTCGAACGCCTTTCCACCACATCTACTGATACCTTGCCGTGGTCGTAAGTCCTTTCGACCACCTTTGCCGTGGTCGTAAGTGGACTTCGACCACCTCTGCGAGATTACTCAATGGAGACGACACTCAGGTTTTCCTTTCCACTTCTTTTTCTTCTTGCTTTTTCTTGCCTTACTTGATACATCATTTGATTACATGACTCAACCTTATATACCAGAATTCTACAAGTCCTACTCGGATTACGATCCATTACAAACACTGACTCTCATTCTGGTCTGAGCTTTACAGTCTTTCGACTACGACTTCTATTGCTTTTTGACTTCAAATACAGCTACATTTATGGTCTGACCGGTCCGACTGCAACTCTAACTCAACTTCAACTTTTGATTGCGATTACAGATTAATTTCAATTATGACCACACTTTGTAAATGACTTCTAAACAAGATTATTTCCAACACAACATCCACCCGTTTTATACCCAGCTCTATGACTTTAATTCGCAGTTCGACTACAAATACAAAAACGATTCCGATACCGGTTCGAATACTACTGACTTTCAACTACGACTTCTACTGATTTTCGACTGTGATTACAACTCAGTTTGCGATCTGACTTCCGACTACGACTCTAATTCGAGTTCCACTATCGGCTACGATCACAACTCGACTTTGATCACTATGAAAACTTGTATACGACTTCTAAAAAATATTATTTCCAACATTCTCTCCCTAATCTTCTTTAGATAACTTCAATCATGCCAATTTTTCTTCCTTAATCACATTGACCTTCTTTTGCTCCTGCTTCTTCCTTATACGTTCTGAGGTGGTAAGCATAATCGGAAGGAGCTTCCATCAAATTGTGAAACATCTCAACGTGGTCAAAAGGTGCTTCAACCACATTCTGAAGGTCTAAACCTGGTTGAAAGAAACCTCAACCACGTTATGGCCACATGAACGTAATCCAAAAGTCCCTTCAACCACATTATGACGGCATAAACATCGTCGAAACTCGTTTCGACCACATTGTGAGAAAATAAATATCATCAAAACTATTCTTATACATTAAACAATTGTTTACACAAATTACCTTACGCGGTGTGTCGCCGCGCATACGCTGCTAGTAGCTTATATTAGTACAATTGTTGTTGAACTTAACACATCATAACATCCTTGCATGGATGTACCTACTTTCATTACCTATACACGCTTGCAACCAGTACGTCCTTACGTCGAAGTTAACGGTTAGAGACTGCACGATAGGGTTTGACGCACCAAATTGCGTAGGTGAGGGTACAAAATCTATATAAACACATGCCTTAACTTGATTCGCTTTTTCTCGTTGACTGACCTACAAGACAAATGGAAAATGCATGCTTGACGTATGTCCGTAGCGATATATTACTTAGGCATTTCCAATAATAGAAACAATTGCTATCTATATAGTTCTACATATCAGGTAATAAAAAATTAGTGACAAACATTTACAATAGAATAGACAACTATTGTATGTACTCCGTACACCCCATAATTAAATCACCCTGTAAGCCTGATAGACCCCATCGCTGTGCCATATATAATCCAATGTATACATCTTCGCTTAGCATTGAAGATAGTTATTTGCTCATTAAGTACTTACTAATATGTTGTATTTTATGATCCGAACCTGATTAGATACGATCACTTAAAAAATCCAATCAGATTTCATTCAACGATATATTATAATCAGTATGACTGGTCTGTAATGCGAACTAATAAGAGGTTATGATTGTGATTATCTTCATGTTCGTGAAAGAATCTCCACTAACTTGCACCAGTCATTATGTCCAAAGGTGTTTGCACCAACTAGAATCAGATGTGGCTACTCAAGGCGCTTCTGACTGCAACTTTTCGCCATTATATTTTGAGACTCTATTTGATCTCTGAGTAGGGTGTTGTTTTCGTTTTTAAGTAGGTTACTATTTTAGTATCCTGGTAGGTCCCTATTTTTCATTGCGTCAAAACCTATCATGCATTCTCTGACCGTTAGATTCGACATAAGGACGTACTGTTTGCATGCAAGTATAGGAATTTGAAAGTAGGTCCATCATGCATTCATGTTATGATGTGCTAAGTTCGAAAACAAGTGTACTAATATATGCTTTATGTGTTCACAAATCCTAATATGTTTTTAACGACGGTCAAGTCTTGCAGTTTGTCCCTTCCTATCGATCATTATCAAAATTTTCTACGTTCCGTGCATAGTTTGGTACGTACGTTATTCGTCGCTACTCACTGAGACGAAATTCAAGTGCAATCTCCACGAATCAGGGTGGTGTCACGTCCCTATCTCTACGAGTTGAGTTTTTTCTTTGAATCCGCGTGGTGTCACATCCCTATCTCTACGAGTTGTCACATCCCTCTCTCTACGAGTTAAGTTTTTCCTTTGAATCCGCGTGGTGTCACATCCCTCTCTCTACGAGTTGAGTTTTTTCCTTCGAATCCGTGTGGTGTCACATCCCTCTCTCTACGAGTTGAGTTTTTCCTTCGAATCCGCGTGGTGTCACATCCCTCTCTCTACGAGTTGAGTTTTTCCTTCGAATCCGCGTGGTGTCACGTCCTGACCTATCTCTACGAGTCGAGTTTTTTCTTTCTTTTTTCTGGTGATCTGGAACCATATCGAAAAATTTACAAAAATAACCTATGTAATATGCATGTAATTAGTGAGAATCAAATTTGTGTTGCTATCCTGTTGTGTATTTGGGGTCACGTTACGGACAATCAAACGCTACGACGTAGACACAAGATGTAGCCCGCACAACATTATCTCTATTTTATTCGTAGTGTAATAATGTGATGTATCAAGAGGTTACATCTGCCCTCCTAGATAGGTATGCCACGAAAATTAAATAAATAATATAGGACTAAATTATGCTAACAGATTTTATAGATGTTTGGGCCTATTAAACCAGTTTAGCAAAAATGTCCACAGAATATTTATACAATATATCCAATGAACCCTGGCGCACGCATGATTGCATGGCTACAACTGAACTATTAGCTGGATCTGACTTTTTATATGTTTATTCAATTATATGTTTCTTGACTGATGTAAGGATGGTGTTGTGATTAATTTGATTATATGATGCACGGATGTGTAAGATTGAGATATCAATGCTTATCTTGTAAGTGATTTGCTAATTCATTGTGGCTGAAAAAATCTGTTATAACTAGAATGCAAAATTTTCTGCCATAGCAAATCAATTTTGCTCACGGTTGAAACCGTCAGCCTATATTTTCTTGACGGTAACATGAGCAATCAATCAAATAAAATTTGCTGACGGTTTGACCCTCAGGAAAATTTATTTTTCTAGCGAGATTGATTGATTTTCCTGACAGCTTAGCTCCTCTGAAAAATTCATTTCTTGTGGGTCAAGCTATTTTATTGACGGTGATTGCACCGTTACATATATATACATATACATATACATACATATACATATACATACACACACAGTATATATATATATATATATATATAATATAGACACATACATACATACATATACATTTTACTCCCTGGTGTAATTACATCCACCTCTAATATACCACATAAACAAACTTGAAATACTCCTTTATCACTTTAGGTATTGTCGTATACTAATTATAAAAATACTCAAATGTGAACCACACGAAAAAATTGCAAGGGAGTCCATATTTTTAGCGTATTTTGTAAATACCTTCATATACGCATATAAAAGGAGTATGTCAAAAAATATACATACTGTTGTGGCTACAGACCAAACAGAGTGACAATAGTATGGTAGTTGAGATGTTAGCTGAGCAATGCTTGGGCCTTTCCCCATGCCCAGGATAGCTTTATACATTTACATAGGAAGTATTTTACAGTTATGCCCTTACATACAAGTATCCCTCTCAAGGGCATTTATGTCATTACATGCGTCCCATTTTGAGCTTTACAACCCTCTAACAGGCCGGCTGGGCTTAGGTGGGGGCCACCCTTACAACAGGAGCCTCTCATGGGCAACAGGGAGCATCGTTTCGACGTGCAGGATGGGGCTGGCCGTCATGGTAGTGGCACGCACATATGCAGCTAGGATTTGCACAGTAACATGTCGGATCGTACGAGCTTCCTATGTTGACAACCTCGTCGTTGCCCCTCTCACGTTGCATCTGTTGGCGAAGATCGTTGTTCTCCTCATTGAGAGTGCCCAGTCGCTCCTGCAACTCAAAGATTCGGTCCCATAATGTATCCACGTAGTTGACAATATACAGTTCGTGAGGTGGGTCGATCCAGCGGGTGAAGTCGCATTTTGCCATCTGCGGAAAAAGATGGTAAACAAAGAGGCTCTATAAGCAGTAACACAAAATGTACTACTAGCAATTTGTACCTCGGAATGTGGGCATCGGAATAAACGTCGCCCGCCACTGAAATGGCCTTCGATGACTTGGACGACCGCATCCTCATTGTGTTTGCATTTTGGCCACCCTGGTTCAGCACGCCTCCTGGGTATCAAGCAGCAGTTAGGACCGAAATCCTCCCTCCTTCGCAAGGGAAGGTCTTCTCTTGGTGACCCTGCTTCGACTGGCCTCCCGGCGTCCGCCATGATATGTTTCTGCATGACGGAGAAGGTACTTCTTCGTTGGATTTACATGGTTCTCTACTACTAGCTTCATGGGAGCGCACCCGTGCTCTTTATATAGAACAACAGAGAACTTACTGCAATGGAGTATTCACTGCAACAAAACATCCGTGGGGAGACATCATATTTGTAGGTTAGAGACGTTCTGTTTCGTCTCCCACAGACAACTGAGGCGCTTTTATAAAGCGTCATAGAAACGTCTCTACATGAACCGTCTCAAAAATATAGAGACGCTCTCTAAGGCATGCCTATATTATTTGAGACGTTCATTAGAGACAGCTACACTGTATCCCTATAAAGTTAGAGACGCTTTTATAAAAACGGCTGCACCACGTCTCAATTAATATAGGCACGTGCGTTGAGACGGTATGTGCCGTCTCAAGATGTCCTATGTAGTATGTATTTTTATTTTGATTGGTATATATTTTCTTCTATACACACATACATATCCGTATGAGAATATAGTATTCCATATATTTATTATATATACATGTATATATAATAATTTTATAGGCAGCACCATAATATTGAGTACATATTTTATAAAATATAAGGAATGGGCGTAGCACAACGGATATACTGCTATAAGAAAAGCAAACCAACTACAATTGGAACCAAGCCACACCCCGGGCAAATCATTGGCAATTGACAAATTCATCACCATTGCACCCTCCAAACCCCAAAGAAGTTTACATAAGAGAGGTTTACAAATAATTATAGCATCCATTTAAATCAACAGAGTTCACAACTAAATAAAAATCTAATATGCGATAAACACATGTCGGTAAAACATCCTCCAATTTGACACACATCTTTTTTTAAACTGCTATAATAAATCATCAGGTCTATTTCTTCAATCAGAAAATTGTGCATCAGGTCTTCCACTCTGCATTTCTTTTCATAGTCCTCCATATCCTGCAAACATAGCAATATATGTAACAGTTGATTCACTTGAAAGAGCAGCACATATGTCAGTAGTGAAAAAAAATTCAACATTGTATATATGTATGATCGCGATACGAGATCTTCCAACTGTTCAGTATCCCGTTTACATTCCAGAAAACATCAAGATTTTTTAAGGAAAAAAGAGGTGGCCTAGCTTGTAAGGATTTGACAAAGGATTACACGTGAGAGACAATAACAACAGTTTGTTCTGTTGGGATATTTACTATTTTCCGTAATTAAAATGTGAATGCAAATGGGGAATAAAAAGTAAGAGAACTCTCTCTGACGATTCTTTCTAGGAATAAGGCATTTTTCTGAATAGAAGACTCTCCTATAAAAGGCATTCCAATATATTAACGAGATTGATATGTCAAGGATAATAACCATGCAATATATCATTCTTTTACCATTTGTTGCCCTATGTAATCATGATGTGGCACCAATTAGTACTACAACTTTGGTTAGTACTTGCAGTTCTGTGCACAATGTTCAAGAAGCTTTGAATACCAATTCTGAGATTTGTAATGTGCAAGAAAGACATATTTGGAAAGCTAATGAAGTCTATTTTCCAACAAATCAAACGGCACTTAATTTGGAGATTCCTACACAAAGTTATGGCAATTTTATTGGATGCTGCACGAGCTGTCCGGAGACACGCGCGAGACTTGCCAAACATAAAGAGTTCGAGTATTGCAATGCAAGTAAGGGTAAAATCCGACCACACCATGGCTTTCTAAAGGTGGAGAAGGACTCCTTTTCAGGTTCCAAATGGATTTGGAAGCCCCTTGAACAAGAAAACAAAACATATAAAGATTTGAAACCGATTCGGACTCGGATTGGGACAGCTGGCAAGACCGATACTAAAACGTCCATAACTTTCACAAACGGAGTCCGATTTGGACGTTCTTGGACTCGTTGGAAAGCTATTTTGAAGCCCCACACAATGGATGAGGTGCAAATTGAGAGAGAAACCAGAGGTAGCAGTTTAGGTATTTCCTTTTTAGTTCGTATTGGAGTTTGTTTCGGCCTTAGGCCAAGTAGTGCGTGAGTTGTAATCAAGACCGTGCATTGTGCACCAATATAAGGCCAGGGCCTTAGCCCCATTGTAACTTAGACTTTGATTGGAGAAATAGAAATCAGAAAATCACCATGGTTTGGTGGCCATTGTTGGCGTGTTCTTGAGATTTCCATCGAGGAATTGCTCTTGGTGTGTTGAATCCAATTGTGGTGTTGGATTCTACTCGCTGAAACTTCAGTTTCTCTACCCTTCGTTCACGTGCTGCGGTGTGCGTGGGAGAAGGCTTATCTTGGAGAGGATATCCAACAAGGCGTATCGTGAAAGATCAGGGCCAAAGCAACAGGGTTCAGCTAGCTTGCTAGTGGATCCGCATCAAATCATCAAAGGGAATTTTGATTAACCCTCTATATACCTGAACTGATCTCTTGACCAGACTATATCCGGTAAGCTGTAACACGAGAAACTGAATTCACAACAATGATAACAATGACAAAACAAGTTCATGCATGGTTTCAATGTGAATTCATTCATAGAAAAGTGAGAGAGAACAAAGAACAAATGGTATTTCCGTCCTTTTCCTTTGCTCTTTTCACAAGAGATAATAATAAACAACTGGTATAGGCCATATAGTCTGAAAAGCGAGGGAGGCTACCGACACGGAGAAAAAGCCCTCGTTTTCACCTATATGGTCATGAAAGCAGGGAAAGTATAGTCTTGTTTTTACGCTGGTCTTTGGCTCCCCTTTGGCACTTAAAAGCAAAGCAAAGGGTGGTCCTTGTTTGCATATATTCATGATGTTTCTTCTATCTCACTAGGAGTACTAAAGATCTCTCTCTCTCTCTCTCTTGATTTTGTTGGCATGCATGCTGTAAAAGCACCTAAAATGACGAATTTATAAATGGGGAAACAAATGGGAGGAAAAAGCTGTCATGGTGAAAGGCCTGTTTCAGAGTGCTAGAAGGGCAAAGAGACTACGAGGCCCCACACTGAAGTTTCCTCAGGACCCCCCTGGATTAGTCTTTCTTTTCTGAGCCCTCACCTCGCCTGTAGGGCACAACTTCCCCACTTATATATATATAAAAATCAAGATAACCAAATGTATACTTCTTAGCCATAACAGTTTCAAAAGGTCACATGCAGCTCTTGCTACATGCATGCATACCTATATATTAACAACAAAATATCAGATATGAGCAATCATGAAAAATCTTACGGTACAAGTTCAGTTAATTAAACTAGAAGTGGCATACCTAGCGAGTAGAACGTTTAGGCTTTTTTACCTGAAGCAATAGATATTATATGAGTAACAAGACACAAATATTTCTGGTAGGAAAATTATTCTTGTAGTTCAAAGAATTGATCTTACGTAGAACCGTGGCCAAGCAACAACACAACCAATTGCATCCTTTACTGTACAGTATTTTTCAAATGGTCTAGGCAGCCTCTCATCACCAATATTTGTAACACCATGAATAGCCACCCCATAATATTCATCTCCAAGCATGTTTCCTCCAACCACATGTGTGCTATCTGAACTCACTAAATTTCCTTTGGCCACAACTTTACCTTTGTATATTGGATTCAATGAAAATAGGTACACTACCCTTTGATCCTATCATTTTAAGAAAAATGTCATTGTCATTCACAAAAAATGAGCATTGTCATTCATTAACATATAAAATACTTGGTTTATTATTAAAAAATGGTAACACAAACTGCATTAGATGAACTGTCCTCTAGTACTCTCTTTGTTTGAGGCCCCTGTGTTAGATAGTTTAAACAATTAAAATAAATGCATCTGCAAACATGATCAGCAATACTACTGCAAGTAACATGCAACCATAATAAATTTATTTTCTTGATCAATAGTTATAATCTAACCTGAGTGGCTTTTTCATGTTGTAAAATTGGTTCCACATAACCTTGACTGCTTTTGGGCCTTTTCGCAGAGCTTCCAATACTTGCTTGCTGCAATTCAAATTTAGTTTTGTTATATAAATTGTGAGAATAAGGAAATTTTCAGTGCTAGAATAAGATGTGCATAACACACCTTTACAATCATTGGTTGATTTGGTAAAGGTTTACTAGAACAACTCTCCTTATATGAGAGAACAAGATGTAGACATGGAAACATACTATAGGTTAGCCAATGAAGCTAGCAAACAATTGTACCCAAGTTGTCAGAGGTTTTCAAAGCTACAATTCATTGTTACACTTGCAGATCAGAACAATGAGCTGCAAATCCGACTGCAATCAGCCGAGAAGATAGCAAGGATGAAAGATGCTTTGTTTGTTTCGTTGTTTTTCAGCAATTATGTAGGTTCAGTTCTTGTAGTAGCAAGTTGCAATACAATCAGCAAAACTGTATGTATTCTGTGAGTTGATATATGCATAATGCTACACAGTCCAGTTCCACGTACAACAAGTATTCTTGGTTGTTAACTTGAATATCAACTTGCAATAATTCATTACAAAACCTGAAATTTTCCACAATGGATCTGCATGAAGCCATCAAATTTCACTCTCTCTTTACTAATATCTAGACCAAAATCCCCTAGAAATAATATGTATGTTTATTTCCAGCTAGTAATTGAAGAACGTCATTACTTGTTTCGTAAAGATGTATGGACATTTGATGCATCTTGTTCAGAATGGACAAAGAAATAATGCCTGGCTTTTACTACCTAGACTTTTTTTTTATTATGGAGGAAACATAAGTATCCATGTGTATGAAAGTAGTGTGACATGTAATATCACTTGGGGTGTAGATGTGTGTAATCCTGTTACTTCCACTATGTATTATTTGATATTTGAGATGAATGTCATGTATATAGTGTATAGACAAGGTTGAATGCAAAACAAAAACAAAAATGGCATCAAAAGTTTTGTAGCTTAGCTCTAGTTGAACTGATAGAAGATAATTGTTGCAAGGTATATAATAAATGAAAGAGTAAAAAAAATGACAAACGTTGATCCAAAATTTTATCAAGTAAATATTGCAACACACGTACATTAGTTGGTATATTGTTCCCATTGACATGTGAATCCTCAAGGTTGATAGCAACTCTGTTTGTCATATTATTATCAACTTGTTCAACGATATAACCCTGCAATAAAAAGTAAAGAACAAAGTGTAGCCAAAGTAGTGCAGCAATGTTGACTAATAAATCTTTGCATTTTTAATTCGTACATACCTCATTGGTTCCATGCTCACGTGGCAGCATTGATTCCACACTTCTGTGACTTGTTTCGGACCTTTTGGCAGAGCTTTCCACACTTAGTTGCTACAATAAAAAAGGGCAAAATTATATACATGTTATTAAAGCCAAGTTGATTCATTGAAACGTTGATATTTTCATAATTCACCTTGGCGTTGTCTGTTCATATGGTACGATATATTGGCATGACGATCTTTTGCATTAGTACACTTACTAATATGTGATTGCTGCAGCTTACAATAAATGCCAATATTTAGATATTAAAAGCATCGATTAAAATTTATCAAGCACGCAAGCACTACATCACTGCACATAATTTGGCGGCATGAACACCAGCATATGACCTCTCAAGGTTATTATCAAGTCCATTAGTATTGTCATTACCAATTTGATCAAAAATGTCAACCTATAATAAAATACAGGAGTCACAGAGTTACTAGATTAGTGTTCGCTACTCAATTTTTCCATACTTAGTTTGCACATACCTTATTAGTTCCAAGGTCATGTGCCGTAGTTGATTCCTTGTACCCCTGAATAGCTTTAGACCTTTTGGCAGAGCTTTCAGTGCTTGATTGCTTCAATTGAAAGTAAATTAAGTTAATCTACATATTGCAAAAGCACATGGTTCAATAGCATAGTGCGATTTTCATAAGTTACCTTGGCATTCATGTGTTCATGTGGTACAGATGGATTGGCACGAATACGTTTAGTTGAAGTAAAACAGACAGAATGCAATTGCTGCAAATTATAAAAAAAACAACATAAAACTTTGGCAAAGCATCAGTTTAAAATTTTCCAGGTTAATACAACACCTGCACATTGTTTGGTGTAGAATGGACATTTTCAGACAATTCGTCAAGATTATTTTCAAACTCAAATGGGATATCATTACCAACTTTTTCAGAAGTATCAACCTGAAAGGAAAACCAAAAACATATTGTTAGCACATAGTGTATTTGTTAATTTATCTTAAAAAAAGATGAGCCATAGGTGCTTATTTCATTATTTTCTTCTGCTAGCATCATGTTTCTCCAATCCTCTCCAGGGAATTTTCTCTCTATGAAGGCCTGCATGAGATTCATATTACCACTCATGTCCTCTATTTTATTGTTCATTGCTTTTACTGCTCCTTTAAGCATTTCTTGTTGCTCAGATTGCCCAATGTCATCTACTTCGAGAAACTGTATTTGGCTCCAATTCTTCCGATCGTAGTACCCTCGAAGTTTTGTCTCTTTTCCAACTACACTTCGAAATACTTCATCATAATCTTTTGATGAAATAATGCCATAGTTATCAGATTTCCTTTTAGCTAACTCATCATAAGCTGTTTCCTACATAAGTAAATATGTATTTAGTAAATCGAAATTATGAATCAAATAGTATTTCTAAATGCAACTTACAAGAAAAGCAATATACCAGTACTTCCTTCATACGTGCATCCTTTTTCTTATGGGCTGCATCCCATACGTCAATATCATGTACTTTTCCTTTATTTTTTCTTCTGTGCAACAAACCAAATTAGAAGATTTATCAAATTTATGGTTATATAGCTTTTTATCTTTAATAATAACAACATTTAAGTCTAAAACAATTAACACCATCTCTTTACAAAGCCTAGCGTGGCTTTTTCTCCTAGTTGTATGTGGATTCTTCATTGTTTCGCGCATTGAGTTTTCTCACATAATTTCTGGAAATAGTAAAGCTTGATCAATAATGGGAATTAGAAAACAAATTTCAATACAAGTTTAGCCTAAAATTGACTTGTCACCTTGTGTTGGTCCCGACACCATATTGCAAGCGAGCACCCCATTGATATTCATTAACACCTTTTGGGACATCTTTTAATATTTCATTTAGAGTCCTCTCATCACGATTAAAGTACCTTTTCTTCAAACGATGTTTTTAAGATCTCCACCCTTTCCAACTTTCATTAGGATCCAGTCTCTTGTAAGATGCTTAGTCTCGAGGGGTAGATAAATTTAATCTTTAAAAGATATAAATGAAGTTAGTAGTGTAAAAGCATGATGATACATGTTACTAAATATTAAATAATAGTTCACCTCCACATCAGTGATTATGCTCTTATGTGGTTCCACAAATAATTCATCGTCCCATTTTGGAATGTGCAGTGGTGCAAATGTTGAATTATGTGCAAGCTAACCAAGATACGAGCCAAGAATGGAACCTGACCTATCATTCGGAACACCATTTTCATCCGTCTCCACAATCACCTTACCTTGCTTTAATTGCTCCATGTTTTTTACCTTAAAATCTCCAAGAATCTGCCGCACTTCTCCATTTGGCCCTACATTTTGGACCATTTGAACTATACGTCATAGGGAAAATCATATGCACTTAGAAATTCAAAAAAATGAAACCTTATGCAACTTACACATTATTTTAATTGGTCTTCTGGATGCAAGAGGCAACTCTGCTATAATGTTATCAACATGTGGATGATCTTCTACATTATATTCTTGCTGTTGTATATTACCTTCATCATGATCTTCAGTATGCATGTGCAAATCATCATCTTTAGATTGTGCATCTCCATCTATATTTTCACAATTGAAGTGCCAATTTTCTTCTTCAACTTCTGCATGTCCTACACCTTGTACATCTAGGTTTAACTTTCGTAGCCGCCTTGGTACCTTCATCATAATTGTTAACTACAGCAATAAAAAATTATGAAGTCAACCCCACATAATGGAAGTTACGACACGCATATGTACCTTAATTATTTGTGAAAACAGGAATGTACAGAACAAACAAAGAAATAGAGAATAAATTAGGATATTATAAAACTACATGTTGAGACTATGTGTAGGACCGAAATGGCGACAGAGGGGGGGGTGAATGTCGGTCTTCTAAAAATTCATCCCCGCACAAGTATCTACTTGCAACTTCTCTCCAATAGCTAAAAAGCTATGAAGCCAGAAGAAGTTTACTAATTGGACAAAAGAGACTCCCAGAAAATATCAAAGAGAAGACTGAAAATGAACTCTTCGCTGTTCAAGACCGCAGCTGAAAATAGCCCAAAAAGGACTCCCTTTGCTGCTGAAAACAGCCACTACAAATGCTCTAAATAGTGACTATTTTGCTGCTGAAAATGAGCCAAGCTGCACAGCAAAGAGAGCTGCAAATTGGCTAAGAACTGCACTTCAAAATGCTGATTTTTACTGCTGAAAACTGCACTCCAATTGCTGAATTTTACTGCTGGAAACTGCAGAGCACAAGAGCTAAAAACAGCAGAGAATAGAAGTTGAAAACAGCAGCAATTAGAGCTGAAAACTGCAGCTGGAAGGAGCTAAAAACAGCAGCAAAAGATGCAAATTAAATATGCTGAACAGCAGCTTGAAAGCTTCAAACAGCAATTGAGCAGCAGCTTAAATTCAGACAAGCAACAGAGGGATCAAGAACTTGCCAAAAATCAATGAGGTGAAGAAAAAGCTTCCATTCTTTTTGGCTCCCAACACCTGAGAACTATTTTAAATATAATAGAAGCCTTAACTACACTAAGAAAGCTACCAAACCACAGGAATTTCAGATTTAAGACCACAACCTGAAAATTACAGAGACTTGACAAAAATCACAATTTCTCCTAAACCCTTGAACCTTTGCACATGACACTTTGAGGATATATTAGCAATCAACTCAGGAGCCCAAACCTCAAATATCATGCCAACTTGAGAGGAGAAAAGAGAAAAACATCAAAACCCTAGAAACTGGGCAAGACTTCAGATGAAGAACTAAAGATCAGAATACTCCACAATCTCTCAATCTTTGGCAATGAGACTTTGCACTTATGTTAGCAATAGCACAAGGGGTTCTCAGACCAAAGATTAGGCCATCTCCTTGAAGGGATCAAAATCTGGACAAAGACCTAGAAAGGGAAAAGATGAACAGAGGAACTTAGAAATGCAAAACTGAGATTAAAAACTTATCTCTGGGATTCTAGCTGACCAAATGGTCTAAGATCACTCTCCCATCACTAAGCACCCCATTTTGCACCTCCACAGCAAGCAAGAACTCGAAAAACAAAAAGTCACAAATCTCCAAATAGAGGTATCGAAGGAAATATGCAACAGAGGAGAAACTTCAGATTTTCATTGATTGCATCAAGAGGAAATATGAGGAGTCACGATACGCATGTACATTAGAACAAGATGAATGATTACATGACTCTCAAGCCCTCTCCAACCTCTCAAACCTCAACCATGAATGCTTGGAGGAGAAGAACACACACTCTGTTCTACCACACCCTGGAAGAACTACGAAGGGGGACAAGCAGGGAGCACCCACTGCCTCTTCCACCCACTCTCAACCACTAAAGTCTAAAGCCAAAACAACCACTAAAGCCTATTTTGACTAAAGGAAACCCTAAATCCCTCACAAGTGCTCAAGTGGGCATGCAGCCCCTCCTCTCCTTTTATAGCCTTGGCTAACGGGTCTCCGCCCCGTTACGCCTGCTAAAACCAACGGCGCCCGCTTCCGCTTGTGCAGCCTCGCGAATTTCCGATCGCCCTCCCGCACCTTCCGGAAGCTTCGCGCTTCCTTGCCTCGCACGCCTCGCAACCACCTCGAGTCCACGTCGTCTTGACACATCCGACCGTTCGACCTCGGCGCCACTGCGCCTAGTCCGGTCCACCGTGTCTCGCCACGACTCCACTCGGCGTCCTGCACCAAGCAGACAAGAAACACGTCAAATAGCACCGCTCGACACATGAAAGCGTAATTACCATCACACTTACCACAGATGAAGTCCCAAATGACCAAGTTTGACCAAAAGTCCGACCGAGCCCGTTGCACCACGCAACGACATGGTCCGACCACTCAAACCAAACTCGACTGACCTAAACCCCTGTCAATTACTCATCACTCTCATGGGATCACGACCACATGGTCTCTCACTATGCCACCTAGCCTGCTGAACAGATTGTACCCAAAATTGATCATCTAACGGAACCCCCCAAAATTGATCAGCTAACGGAACCCATTGGAAGACTCCCTCGTTGTCCGTAATTACAACAGTTCGACGGCACACACCCATCGTGATGGACCCAAGCAAACAAAATAAGAGCAAAAAAAGATAACCTAGATCGATCCCCTGTGACGGTATGGATTAATTAAGTGAGAACACCTGCGCAAGGAAGAACGGAAGCACAGCATTGGATTTCAGTTACGGAAGGGAGAAGGGAAAGGAAGAGGGAGGCGGGAAAAAATAGATCGCAATATATATATTAGCGAAACTTTCCGATAGAAAAGTGGGAAAAAATATCCGCTGGAGCGGTAAACAAAATATATTTAGGAATCGATGTTTGTTTATTTCTACGGAACAAAATTCTCTCAGCACTAGTTGCTTGTGGCGGTGTCTTTGGTTACCAAGGTATTCTTCCAGCAATAGGTAAAAGGTTCGACTCAATTTCTGCTATTTTGTACTCTTTTTGGGGATTTTGTACTCAGTACCACTATCCTTCCGATCAAATCAAATCCACAAATCAAAAATAACCAAAACCATACCAGCATAAGCATGGAGGTCGGAGCGCCATGGGGCTGCACGCAGGAGTCGCGAGCAGCGTAAACGGGAGTTGGTGAGGCGGCCATAGATCTGGCCGAGCCTGGAGCCTTGAGGGGGGCCTGAAGGGAGTTGGCTGGAGGCGGCCATATATCCGTCGGTCGGCACCAGGAGACCGGGGGCGCTAGAGCCAGGGAGGCCGATCGAGCCCATGGACGCAGGCGGCCAGAGGCGCGAGAGCCAGGGGCTGGGCGGCGCTGATGAGTGAGCCATGACCAAAGGGATAGAAAAATGGAGAGAAAAAGAGAGGGGTGGGGACGAAGAAGAGATAAGGAGGAAGCCCAGCCACTCATTTCGGCTGAACAGAGGGTAGAGAGAGAGAGAGAATAGAAGAGAGATAAGAAGCGGGCGTCATAAAATCTTTCTTTGCAAATATTTAACTTGAGCATTCATCGTTAATAAGTACTTATAATTATATAATAATAATAATAATAATAATAATAATAATAAATTTAATATCATGAGTAGATTAAAATTTAGTACGGACCGATTAAATTGAAGTCATTGGATCGAACAGAATTAAAAGAATTTTGTACAAAATTTGCAGAAACTTTATCGTATGGAGAAAAGTAGATTTCAAGAACTTCAAATATTCGGAAGTATATTTGGATTTTTAATGAGTTCAACAACATTGAAGTCATTGGATCGAACTAAATTAAAAGAATTTTGTACAAAATTTGCATAAACTTTCTCTCTAGAAATGAAGAATTTTGGATCAATACCATCATCAATGACTTCGCATCTAGAAATGTTAGAAGAAAATTTTAAGGTAATATCTATAAACTCTTTGATATGAACATGCGACTTTCAATTGCACGACAAACATGTTCTCCAAATGAGCTAAAAATTAAACATGTTCTCCGAACATACCTATTTGAGTGAGCATATGTTCTCCGAATGAGCTAAAAATTAAACATGCGACTTTCACTTGCACGAAAAACATGCCATAGAAATTCGCCACTCGATTGTGATATGTAGCACACACAAAAAATCTTGGGAGGTGGACTTGTGCTTTGCGTTCGTCATCTGGCCGTATTATCCTATTTGAGTGAGCATATGTTCTCCGAATGAGCTAAAAATTAAAATTAAACATGCGACTTTCACTTGCAGGACAAACATGCCATAGAAATTCGCCACTCGATTGTGATATGTAGCACACACAAAAAATCTTGGGAGGTGGACTTGTGCTTTGCGTTCGTCATCTGGCCGTATTATCCTATTTGAGTGAGCATATGTTCTCCGAATGAGCTAAAAATTAAACATGCGACTTTCACTTGCATGACAAACATGCCATAGAAATTTGCCACTCGATTGTGATATGTAGCACACACACAAAATCCTGGGAGGTGGACTTGTGCTTTGCGTTCATTATCTGGCCGTATTATCCTATTTGAGTGAGCATATGTTCTCCGAATGAGCTAAAAATTAAACATGCGACTTTCACTTGCACGACAAACATGCCGTAGAAACTCGCCACTCGATTGTGATATGTAGCACATACAAAAAATCCTGGAAGGTGGACTTGTGCTTTGCGTTCATCATCTAGCCGTATTATCCTATTTGAGTGAGCATATGTTCTCCGAATGAGCTAAAAATTAAACATGCGACTTTCACTTGCACGACAAATATGCCATAGAAATTTGCCACTCGATTGTGATATGTAGCACACACAAAAAATCCTGGAAGGTAGACTTGTGCTTTACGTACGTCATCTGGCCGTATTATCCTATTTGAGTGAGCATATGTTCTCCGAATGAGCTAAAAATTAAACATGCGACTTTCACTTGAGTACACAGTATTTAAATTTATACGCGTGAAGTCGCCATTCACGTATTTATTCGAAATTGAGAATACACCATATTTGCATATAGAGGTGTACATTTACCTCATCGTGCATGTTTGCATGCACTAAATTTGATACCTGATATCATAGTATATTAATTTCATATCTTTTCAGGGATATTATTTTTCTATTGAATCCTATTTCACCATATGATGGAATTTCACCATTAGCTGCTCGGTAGTAGCAGTAGCACATTACAATCCATACACAAAGCAAAGATACTCTTATTTATTCTAATAAAAATTGTCATGTGCTCAAGCATCTAAATAAATACAAAATAAGTCTTTACAATTAAACAGATAATTTCTTTCTAGCTGCACCTAAATTGTTCACGAAACAAAAAATTCCTGCTACCTGCATTTGTCACTGAAAGCACACAACCATGCTCTACTCAGTATCACCGGGTTTGTTGCACACCCATATCAAAAGATCCCTTGGCTTGAATCTAGTTACCACGTGCCATCCTGCAGCTTTTGGATCTTCAACATAAAAACTTGTTCCACTTGGGATGAAAAGACAAATGGATCATCATCTAATTTCTCTCCACTGTGTATCTTCCGAGAGAAGTTAACAAGGGTGAACCAAATTCATCTATTTTCATACGGACCTATAATAGACATCGTACCAATCACATTTGAACAGCACTACCTTGTAATTTCTATATGACAATTCTACAATATCGATAATCGCCATAATAATTAACACCGTCATCAGCAATGTTCACTACACCACTATTTTATGTGGTGCGTCCAGCCACGACTCATAGTGTGGAACCTGAAACCATTAATAACATATCCACTATAGCGCACAATACATCTGTTTGGTTTAGCAGCCAATGCTCTTATCTTTTCATTTATGTCTGATCCACCATTTAATACAACCTGTATAAGAGTACCGTTAGTCCGTTGTCTAAATAATTTCTTATAATACATTTATGCATAAATATGAAAACGCACGATTATACCTTCTGTTCCAACCAATCAAAAAAGCTTCTATTATCAACTTGTCGTCGATGAATGTCAACTTAGTTGGTTGAGGCAGTTTTCTTTTCTCTTCATCGATAAATTCTCTACAATAATCAAATACATTAAACATTGTGTATATATAATTGTTCAAAATAAATAATTAGAATATACTTGTGCTACACACTTGCGAAAATCTTCAAGTTCATCGCAGTGTCGTAAGACATATCGATGTGCCTGAATAAGAAGATGATTGTCAAATCGGCCAATGGTGATGGCCTTACCAATTGGTTCACCAGCAGTCCCAAACATGTACATATCCTTTATATTATTTGAAGGGTCAGGGTTTCTAGACGGCCTTGTAAAGCGTGTAGTTCCTTCTAAAAATCTTGAACAAAATGTTATGCACTCTTCAGCAAGATAACCTTCAGCGATTGAACCTTCTGGGTGAGCTCTGTTTCGTACAAGTGCCTTTATTCGAACAAATGATCTAGATATAATTACAAAAATATGTCATTTCCAAGATTTATTAAATATATGAAAGAAAAACAAAATTACGCACTCTCTAGAGGATACATCCAGTGATAGTGCCTTTGGGCCACGAGTTTAACTTCTTCAACCAAGTGTACCAATAAATGGACCATGACAAGAAAAAATGATGGAAGAAAAACTCTTTCCATATTACAGTGTCATCACAATACTCTCTTGAAGATCGTCAAGCTCAGAAACATCAATAACTTTAGAGCACAACTTCTTAAAGAACGTAGCCAATTTGATAACGATTTTCATGACATCTTTGCTAGGGTAACAAGATCGAAGTGCTATTGGAAGAATGTCTTCTAGTAAAACATGGCAATCATGACTCTTCAGTCCACGAAGTGTACATTCTTTCATGTTAACACATCTAGAAATATTTGAAGCATAACCATCAGGAGTCCTTATATTCTGAATTATCGAACAAAAAATCTCCTTTTTCTCTCTGGACATAGTAAAGGGTGCAGGTGGCAGTATTTTTTTCCTTTATCATCTCTTGTAGGGTGCGATTGGTGAATGCCAATTTCCACCAAGTCAAGTCGTGCATTAAGATCATCCTTTGTTTTTAACTAATATCCAACAATGTCCCGATTAAATTATCACACACATTTTTCTCTATATGCATTACATCTAGATTATGCCTTAATTTGTTGCGCTCCCAATATGGTAGCATGAAAAATATGGACTTTTTTTTCAACCAATCCTCGAGTTTCTTTTCAGTCTTACTTGGGTTACCACATAATTTCGCTTTACATACCTCTCTTTTACGCTTGAGTTCCTGGTTGTTGCCTATGTCGTTGCTATTTTTGTTGGTTTGCTTTTCCTTTTTGCTAACCGTTAGGCTTACCTTTTACCTAATACAAATACTCGCCTGCAACATTCTCAAAACAGTTCCATCCAATGTATTAGGTGCAAGTTCCTTCTCTTCAGTGCCATCAAACTGACTCTTCCACCTTTGAAATATATGGCCTTGTGGCAACCATCGACGATGACGCATATAACAAAATTTACCGCCCTTTTTTAGACGAAATGATTTTGTTAATATAGCACAAGATGGGCATGCATATTTCCCGCCCGTACTCCAGCCAGATAGGTAAGCTAGTGCAGGAAAATCATTCAACGTCCATAATAGTGCAGCTCGGAGAGCAAATTTATTCCGTGAAGAAGCATCGTATGTTTCCACACCCTCCCATAGTTGCAAAAGCTCATCAACAAGTGGCACCAAATAGACATCTATATCATTCCTAGGAGAATCTGGTCCAGGAATGATCATCAATAAAATTAATGACGTTTGTTTCATGCAAATCCAAGGTGGTACATTGTAAGGAACTAGCATTACCGACCAAGTGCTATGCTTTGAACTCATATTCCTAAAAGGGTTAAATCCATCACTAGCAAGACCAAGGCGTACATTACGGGTATCTGCAGAAAATTCAGGATAGCGAGCATCAAAATCTTTCCAAGCCTCACCATCAGCCGGGTGTCGTAGCAATCCGTCTTTTGTACGACCCTCCTCATGCCAGCGCATGTCACATGAAGTTTTGTTAGTTGAAAAAAGTCTTTGGATTCTTGGTATCAATGGGAAATAACACAACACTTTAGCCGGTTTCTTTTTTCCTTTTGATTCAATTGGAGTCTCATTCTTATCAGTTTTCCAACGGGAGGTACCACACACATGACAAGACTCTTCTGTAGCTCTGTCACCTCGATATAGCATGCAATCTTTAGGGCAAGCATGTATTTTTTTATAATCAAGCCCTAAACCACGGATGATTTTTTTTGCTTCATAACAACTCTTTGGTAAGTTTGCCTCCAGTGGAAGAGCGTCATATAGCACACCAAGTAGTGCTGTAAAAGATTCTTGTGTCCATCCATGTATGCATTTTAGGTGATACAAAGTGACTAAGAACGACAACCTCGAAAATGTTTCACATCCATGATATAGTTTTGTATTTGCATCCATCATGAAGCTTGCAAACATGTCTTGTTCCCCACTGGTATAATCATCTCCGAATGTGTTATTCCTGTTCTCGGCCATATTATCTTCCATACTACCGAAGTCAAAATCAATATCATCTTGTTCACCAATAGAAGTACTTGATAGAGATTCACAGCTATCTTCCATGACAAATGCAGCTTTTAGGAGTCCTTCCTTGTCATCCAATCTTTCTTGTGCACCTTCTACAACAATACTCCTCTGAGCACTAGAAACAGGAATTTTCTTAGAATAACCTGATACAGGAGGACCAAATACCAATGATGGTGGTTCATATTTCTCGCCATGGTGAACCCACTTTGTATAACTTTGAAGAATACCAGCACATCTCAAATGAGTTTTAACTCTATCATAATTCTGAGTTACTCTATTTCTACAGTTCACGCAAGGACAAAGGATCTTGGCACCATCTGGAATATCACGGAATGCAACAGATAGAAAATATGTCACACCATCTTTATAAGAATCAGTTGATCTTGGTTCACTCATCCAACCTTGATCCATTACTCTATGGTATGCTGTAATAGTAATAGCAAAGATTCTAATACACACATTGGCATGGCGATGTTGTAAGCACCAATAAATTAAATCAAACACTCAATCAGAAAAGTCACAAACTAACCAAAAAGCTCGGTCCGATTGACCGGTCGCAGGGGAAGCCGATAGCCGCAGCCGTTGGGTCGTCTAGGAGGCAGGAGCCGAGTGGCGCTGGTCGATCGGGAGGCAGGGCGATGCCGGGAGGGGGCGGGCCGGGAGCTGGGCGGCACTGGCCGGGAGACGGGGCGGCTTGGCTGGGAGGCGCTGGGAGGCGGCAGGCCGAGAGGCGGGAGCAGCGGTGCTGGCCGGGAGGCGATGTGGCGCCGGAGGGGAGCGGCTGGGCTGGGAGCCGGCGGCGCCCAGCGGAGGCGGGCGCGCCGAGAGGCGGGGACCGGGAGGCGGGCGACGCCGTGAGGGGGCGGGTTGAGAGGGGCGGACTCGAGGCGGGCGACGCCGAGAGCGGGCGCGCCGAGAGGGGCGGCCCGGAGGCGGGCGACGCCAGAGAGGGCGGATCGGGAGGCGGGCAGCGCGGAGGGAGAAGCGGGCTGGGAGCCGGTCGATGGTCTTGGCGAGATCCTACTATCCAAGAGGCGACGAGCAATGGGCCGAGGTGGGAGCCGAAGAGAGCGGAGCTGTCGGGGCGAGGCTTTTGTCGGGTTGTTGAGTCGCGGGCGCGAAATGGGCCGCATCGAGCGCAGCGGGCAATGCGATAAAATACGTATTGAAGACTGAAGTCGTGGGCCTAGCGCGTGGAGTCGCGGAGACAGTGGCGCGGCCAGCAGTAAAATACGTTACAGACCTGGGCTGAATCTTGCCAATATTATCCCGAGTGGACTCAAATTACAGAGCTATATACTACATACATTTTTATACCTGGCTAAAGCCCACCTTCCCGAGGGCCCAATTCCGCCTTAATGCGTGAACATTCTAAACCTTAGGTTGAGAGTTCGAACCCTGGGATTGATATTTTTTTATGTTTTCAACCACTGGACAAAAGCGAAAGAAAAGCCTCAACTTGTGAGTTCGAACTTTGAGATTGATATTTTTTTTATGTTTTATATATATACCGTTGCTTACACCATTTTGTTTTTTTAATATTCTTATATGGAGATAATAGATAAGACGTCTCAAATGATAAATAAGACATCTAAAATTTCGTCTCTATACATGAGACGTACTCCAAAACGTCTCAGCAGCCGTTTTAATAGAATTTAATAGCGTGCAACCCTTTAGAGCGTCTCAAACTGCGTCTCTATTTCAATTGTGGTTCTAAAAAGAGAGACATGATTCAAAGCGTCTTAAACAAAACGTCTTAATATATTCATTTTGTTGTAGTGATTGCTCAGTGACATGACAAAACGGGGCAACTTTACTCAGTGAGATGACAAAAGAGGTCAACTTTGCGCGGTGACATGACAAAATAGGGTAGCTTTGCTCAGTGAGATGACAAAAGAGTGCAGCTTTGCGCAGTGAGATGACAAAAGAGACCACCTTTGCTTACTGAGATGATAAAAGAATGGAGTTTTGCGCAGTGAGATGACAAAAGAGGTCAGCTTTGCACAGTGACATAAGAAAAGAGGCCAGCTTCGAGGTCGTCGTGTGGGCTTGAAGTCGGGGTGGACTCCGGGTTCGCCATACAGAGTTGGAGCAGGCGCTGCCAGGTGGCTCGTGGCTCGGAGACAGCGCTTTAATGGTGCCTGGCGTGCGACATGACCTGCACAACGTGACAGTACGCAACCGGCGCGTCTTGCGGTGTCAACGACCGCGCGCATTTTCCTGGTATGGCAGGACGCGTGGCTGCGCGTGATTAGCACGTCGTACGCTGCCAGGCGCTCGCACGATCGTGGCCGTGCGTTTCTTCCTGGTATGGTAGGACGCGTGGCTACGGGTGATTGGCGTGTCGTGTGGTGCCAGGCGGCCGGAGAACTGCGCGCCTTCGGTCTCCATCGGTCGCGCTTCCCATTCTTGGGTAGGTGAACAGTTGGGCTCCCGCTGGTTAGACTGACCGATTCTGACAATATCAACTTAATGTATTGGAATAATATGATTTTTTATCCATAACGAAAACCACAGACATTTGGCTAGTACTCTTATAAAAAGACACTTATATAGCACAATAGTTTTATAGCGTTTTACCAAATATACTGTGATAAAAATATAAATTACTCATCAAGGATTATCGATGACGCGAATACCAAAAGGGCATACATTTGTAAACTGAAGGATTGCTTGTAAACACTAACAAGTAACAATTGAGCATGTTCAGCGTCAGGCAGGGAAGATCCTTTCCTTGACTTAATTCGACCTAGGGAATACAGCGAAGACAGCCTGCACCACCGTGCACACGACCACCAGAACGGCCGCAAGGGCTGCCATGGCCAGCCACGGGTTCCGGAAGTGCTTGTGCTTCAGCCACGTCATCCAGTTCCGGACACGGCTCTGGTACCTTTCGTCCGCGGCCACGCACACACCCCTGAGGTAGTTGCACTCGTCGTCGTCGTCATCGAACACAAGGCCTTTGCAGAGGTCGGCGAAGAGGGCGGCGACATCCTCGTCGCTGCCGAGGTGGTGCACGACGATCCCCTTCTTGGTGAGCAGCGTCACGTCGTCGGCGGCGCACATGAGCCGCGACAGGAAGACGCAGTACGCCGTGACGTAGTTGCCGATGCCGGCGCTCGCCTGCTCGAGGGCCATCAGGTTGCGGAGCATGCTGCAGGTGTTGTCGTAGACGTGGAGGACGGGGATCTCCAGCGCGCCGCTGCGGTACGTGACGTCCAGCAGCCGATGGTGCCGCTCCCCGCCGTCGAAGCGCTTCTTCGTCAGCCCGACGCCAGCCGTATGGTACTGCGTCGCACGATGCCAGCGCCGCTTGGCCATGTGCCCAGTACTGACGTCGCCGGCAGACAGGATGCTGCCGCCGTGCTCCAGTTTGCTCGGCTCGAAGAGCATATGGCACTGGTGCAACAGATGGTGTACGACCTTACCGTCCCGACGATCTGGTTGTTGTGGCGTCGACGTGCTCCTGCTGTTTGCATGCTTGCATATCGTGTTCCGGATGAAATCTTCCATGATCTCGGAGATGGGCTTGCAGTCGTTGCGGCCAGCGGTTGCAAACTTGTAGATTTCCTCGATGACGATGAACGGAATCTGGTTCTCGAGCAGCAGCAGGTCGTGGACGATCGCGACGTCCGTCCACCGTCCGTGGCTCCGTTCGGGACCGTGCGCAACGACTCCGGTGACATCCTTCAGCGGATCTAACGCTCTGACGGTCACGAGCAGGAATGCGGCGTCAAGCAGCAGCATATGCGGGAACTCTGGGTCATTTTGTTCGTCGTCTACGTCCACGTAGTAGCTCAGGGCTTTCGCTTCCAGCTCTTCGCTGATGACACGCAGGTAATCAAAGACGGTGCTGCGAGTGAGAGTGAAGAGCTCGTCCCGGCAGAGCCTTTTCACTTTCTCCATCCGCTGGAGGCCATGGCCACCTGTGCGGCGGCGATGGTACGGGCCGAGGGACACCACCATCGGCTCATACGCGTCTTTGTCGACCTTACGGACACGAGCATGGACTGTGCTGATCGGACACTCCGCGGCGTTGGGCATTGTGGAGCCACCTGCAAGATAATGATCGTTTGTCAATGCCATAAGATATCGTATTTCCGAATTAATTTGCAGGTAAATATGTAGCAACTCGTCTTTTGTATAGATAAGGTAGCTCAGGATCACCTTTTGGTTCGGGGATTCGTGCACTGTTGCATGCTTCCTGGGACGGCCGGCCACCGTTGACGGCAACCGCACTCATTCCACCGTCGATGGACGCCGTCGGATCAGCCACCTCGTTGATGGTTACTACCACTTGGGCGCTGCTACTGCAGCCACCTGCAAGTAAGCAAGTGATCCACACTTTGGCATATAATGCTATGTCGAGAAATTTATCAAGTATGTATTACGATCGGTTTCATCTTCTCTAATGATCATTTCTCGATGCCATAAGATATCGTGTTTGCTAATTAATTTGCAGGTAAATATGTAGCAAATCTTTTGTATAGATAAGGTAGCAAGCTCAGGATTACCTTGTGCTGCGGGGAGTCCTGCACCGTCGCATGCTTCCTGCAGGGACTGTTCCCCTCCATGGCAATCATGTCCGTCCTCGACCGTTGGTCCGCCGCGCTTGCTGGTGGATGACGTAGCTCCGTCTTTGACGACAATCCCATTCATTCCGCCATTGCTGACCAATGTGGACAGCTTCATCCTCAGTTCTACCTGGCTTGTCAACTAGTTATTTACTTAGGGTTGTCTATTGATCAGGCAACTGAAATTTTCTTACTCCCTCCATATATAATAATAAGAAAACACTTGAGTTCTCACTCTAAGCCTTGGGGTCACTCTAGCTTTGGGATCCTCTTCACAAGCGTGCATCACACGTCTGTACGCTGCATTGGAAGTTGCTGAGTAATGTCGTTCATTTTTCGCCAGGGCATCGGTGCTTTGGGATCCTCTGCACAAGCGTGCATCACACGTCTGTACGCTGCATTGGAAGCTGCTGAGTAATGCAAAACCTTGGGGGGCGTGCATTAGTGCATAATTCATGAACTTTCTTGGTTGTTGCAAATCATTAGTAAGCTGACGCGCTTACTTGAATGCTCCTGTGTTCGACTGCTCCTACTTGAATGCTCCTGTGTTTGACTACACGTTTTCTAAAACGATACTCCCTCTCACAATCTGTGTCTAAAACCTAACATATACACACACATATATTAAATTTAAGAAAAAGTCAATACTATTAGACTATATATACACCTTACATGACATACTACAACTATCTACTTATTTTCAGTATTAAAGTAAGGATATATAGTAAAATATTATAATAACCATACCTTGGGTCTTTGCAATGAGTTTATATTGTGGGATGACGCTTTCTAAGAATGAGGATTTATATTACGGAACGGAGAGAATATATATTTCTGAATGCACTGTGTCTTGCTTACTTTTGTTCCATAACTTGTACTCGGAAGCTGCTAGGTAACTTACAGCTTACTTGCTTGAGAGCTTATTAGATTCATCCACATACTACTCGCCACCGGGTGCAAGCGTCTAATATGTCACCATTTCTGAATGAGCCTCCACTTTTTGGTTCACTTGTTTAATAAAGAAAAAGGGACTTAGAAGCATTTAAATACAGATCGAAACCTGCAAAAACTACAGCAAGGGAAGAGGCAAGGAAGGTATAAAACAAATTGGCGTCTCCAGATTAGCTAATTAAAACTAAAAAATCCCACAACCCAGATACATCCGTCATGTCGTTGTGGTCGTTCGTGGGCTTAATTAGTTGGTGCTCGGTTGAACTGAATTATTATGATTTATAATTGAATTTACTGTAGCTGGCTGAAATTATATTGTAACTGATGGTGACTTATTTGGTATTATTAAATTTAAAAAAATTAAAAATAGAAAAAAAAGGTTAGCACAACACGTGTAATGCAAACGAATACGAAAAAAAGAACCAGTAAAAAAGCTCAAAAAATCCAAAAAATCAGAAAAATACGAAATTTAGGAATGGTGAAAAATAAACTAGAAACCAGAAGCCGAAGCTGAAACAAGCGGAGCCTCAGATTGATCTAGGGCTTCTCAAGAAAAGGGGAGTTTTTTTTAGTGAAAAGATAGTTATATCATGTGCTGCTAACAAATATCCGTATATATGGTAGCCTCTAGTTGTACGGTTGCACGGAATCTAATTGCAAACTAGTTTGCACCACTAGCAAGTGTACATGACATATACCCTTGGAGAGGTCGACCGCCGGTCTCCACGCGATTTCGTGCCTCTATAAATACGACTGTTAAGCTCTACCAAAGTAGAAAGCCTTTACAAAGTAATTGACGCACGGAAAACCTAAAATTAAGTAGGTGTGCGCATCCAAGTCCCGATCCAGAAACAAAATATAATGCTCTCCAACAAGGTGATCATCGCGGCTGCCGCCGCAGTGTGCACGATGTTCCTTCTCCTTGCTGCCGCCGCCGATGAGCAGCCGCCGCTTGGTGGCTCCCCTCCGGGGAGCCATGTCTCAGTGGCCGAAACTGCTGCTCTTACCGTCCATGTCGGTGAGTTTATTTACGATTATGCTCTCTCGCTAGTCGTTTCCTCTCTTCTTTATTCGTTGATCTCACATGGAGCTCGCTAACAAGCTTTGTTTCCTTTTTCATATATTTTACGTACGCATGCAGGTAAACCGCCATTGCGGCGCGTAGGAGTCAGCATGACCACCGTTCCGTCTCCGAGTCTAGGGTGCCCCCAGGGCACACGTCTCCCATCATGTGGCAATTATGGCTACTACGCCTGCAAGCCGTGCAGTGCTTATGGTTGTACCTGGAAGGTCGAAGGCCCGGATGAGACGCCCTTCTATGCATTCTGCCAGAAAATAAATTGATCGACGCAAATTAATGAGTTGATCGGACGCCGTCGTCCTACGTACATAGTACCACTCACTTTTCAGTATTAAAGTAAAAATATATAATAAAAAAATTATAATAACTATATATTTAGTTTTTACAATAGACTTATATTGTGGGATAATACTTTCTAAGAATGAGGACTTATATTACGGGACAAAAAAAGTATATATTTCTCAATGCACTGTGTTTTGCTTACTTTTGTTCCATAACTTGGTACTCCGAAGCTACTAGGTAACTTATTTGGCTTACTTGCTTCAGAGCTTGTTAGATTCATCCACATACTATCAGCCACCAGGTGCAAGCGTCTAATATGTCACCATTTCTGAATGAGCCTCCCCTTTTTCAGTTCACTTGTTTAATGAAGAAAAAGGGCGTCGGAAGCATTTAAATACAGATCGAAGGAGGGGGAAATAAACTTTATTATATTGCACAGATAACATGTACATCAGTGAACCTGTAAGCATCTTTAGCCATGGATAGAAGATGTTTATTTCCAACAATTATCCAGATTTATTATCACAACTAATGTATTTGAACTACATCTTAAAAAATTGATTATTTCTAACAATTATCCAAACTTTGTTATATTGACAACGAAAGGACATAATTAAGTTTACTCAATGTACGTAGATAATTTGGTTTTTGCATCAATTATTGTGGGGCCGTGGCAGGAAAGAGCGGCAGTCAATTATTCTATTTATCTCACACGGAAAGTGTACTGGGAGATTCCGATTGCGAGGTTTTTAACAGGGTGCACTCAAATTGTACCGGCAAATTTGGATTCCTTCTTCATGGTGATTTCGAAGTATGATATTCTACTATTAGATTAAGACCAATATTTTTTTTCTATAGCAAATCAAGATACGAACTTAGGAGTCACATAGCCGAGACCATACTTGTCAACAAGACAAATGAAGTGGCACAGAAGTTGCTCACCAATCATAACAGACCTTGTATTTGGGCACAGCCAATCCCCATCTTGCTGCCAAGCTTTTCCTGGACCATATATCGCCACGTCCTCTACCTCTGTCTGCCCCGTTATCCGATTCAACTTGTCCACCAAAGCCAGCAGTGACGCTCAAATTAGCGAGGTTATCAAATGTATCTTTGCTTTTTGACTCAGCTATGTGAATCTGAATGGTGCTTCCATAGAAATCTTTGTTATTGAACCATTCCACAGCAGCTGAAGCAGCATGCGGGTCCTCATAGGTGACTGTTGCATCACCCTTCGTTTCATTGGTGACTTTGTCCCTGTATATCCAAATCTTTGGACGCCCAGTCCTTTTGTCCTTCTGTTGAGATTTGACAACAGGAAGTAAGAAATTTATCATGAAACTGAACATAAAAAAAGCATAAAAGAATCTTAAAAAATTTAAAAGTGGTTGCAAATTGTTACCTTGTAAGACCCCATACATTTAGCAACCCTATGGTGCCAAAATATTCAGCCAACATGGTCTCATCAGTTTCAGCAGGAGGCAGATTGCATACATAAACAGAACCATTTGGGGGTCCTCTTGACATATACATAGCCATCTGTAACAAACAGCCCAATTGCAGAGGAGTATTACTATTATTTATACCGTATTGCTTCCAAAAATCATCAAAAGATTCGAGTAGACAATATCTCAAGCAGAGAAGTGCAAATAATAATAATAACAATGAGAAACAGAACAAGAAGAGCAGGAACCAATGTGATAGAGTTAATCTAGTTATCTTCAGGTCTATGACCACGGCAGTCCACGACCACGGTCTACAACCATGACAGTCTACGACCACGTTCGAGTACTGTAGTATATAGTCGTAAGTCGTAAATATACTGTAGCGGCATATGTTGACTATTACCTCAGAATATCTAGCTTGATTTGTGATGTTAGAGGCGTATAGCCGAAAAATATAAAGTAGGCTGAAACTTGAAGAGGAAAAAACATTTTACTTCCCATGCTGGGTGTCACATAGCTTCATTTATCGGAAGCACGGCGTATTCGAATACAATTGGTCATGACTTTGCAAAGCTGCCCTGCTTTACCCACAAGATTCCTTAACTCCCGCTAAAGAGTTAAGAAAACAAGGTTGTTTGCTGCTCAATTCTTTATATAGCTGCCACCTAGTATTGTGTGGACATCTGATAATCAAATCAATAGTAAAAATAACAATGACGCCAACTTCCATACAGCCCTTCTTAACTCCCTTTTGTATGGACTTACATTTTGCCTCTAACCGCATATGTAGAAGTTCAATCGAATTTGAGCAGTTACTAGACCAGGTTTGACGTATCAACACTTGTGGTTAGGCGATCACTATGTTCTTTACTCAGCATAAGGGTCTAGTCCTTATATTTTCACCGGTGGCAATTTCTTCCTACAAATACATGTCCAGTGGCACTACACTGTCACCGATTTGTAATTCTTGCCTTCACCTTAGGTTAAGGTCACAAGATCCAGCGATCCTCGCTTACCCTAGAACCACTTTCCAAATAAATACCAAATCTTTTAGTAACAGTAGATGTTGTTGATTCTCTAAACTACCATGATTACATTATTATATTTAATATTACTTTGTCTTGTCAAGATGAGTATGTTCATCAAATTAGGCTAGGCTTTTTCGGGTGGTAGGACATAACTAGTATCATGTCATTCTAAGCATTTATTGTACATAAAATAATAGTGCGTAAATAGCATAATGAAAATACTGATAAATAAATAAATAGCGGAAATGTAGGTTAAACATGATCAAAATATGTGTGACTTGCCTTGCGGGTTTACGATTTCGATTAGCTCGTATTCTTCGGTGGACTGGGCCTGAACTTGAGCTTCTCCCTCCTGCTCCCGCGAAACTTCGACTTCGGAAGCTAACGTAAAACAATTAAAATAAAATTAATTCCGTGCCCGAAGGATTGAGCTAGGAATAAAGAAAATAAAAGAAGAAAAAAATCTAAAAAATCCAAATAAATCCAAATGGGGAAATGGGCCTGAGATTTGGGTTGGCGGGTTCGAAACGGTTCTAAGGAGTATAAACATGGTTTTTTGGGTTTTGGGTTGGGTTTACTGTTCATGCGGGTCGGTACTGTTCAAGCGGCTCGGTTGGTTCGGCTTAGCCACGACTGATCGGCACCAGTCGGATGAACAGTAATCGAACGGTTACTATTCATCTTCCTCCCCTGTTCAGCACGCGCGCAAAACAGGGCAAGGAAGTGGCGGCTGCCGGTGGGGCTGTGATGAACTACGATGGCATTTGAGGACATGGGCGGGTTCAGGGGAGCGAGGGGGTTCCATTTTGGGTGCCGGCGAGGGCGGAAAGTCCGGCGATCGTCGGCAGCGAACCGTTTTTCTCCGCGGCTAATTTGAGCACAGCGGGTGAATGAGGGCTTCTCCGGGCGATCGGTTTGGTGCTTGGGCATCAGTGGGGTCTGGGGAAGCTCGTAGAGAAGTCGTCTTGGACTGGGGAGGCCGGAATTATGCCCGCCACGGCGAGGCACTTCGGCCGTGAAGTGGCTCTCGGCGCCGGGGAAGAAGGGTGGCCGGGGAGCTATGGCGGCAGGTCGAGAAGGTTTCTGGGGGCTCAGAGAAGCTACTAGTGAAAGGAATTGAAAAGTAATTGGCCAGAGAAAGGACATTGGTCTAGGGCTCATGGATGGGGATTTTTGCGATTACCGGTGATGGAGACGACGGTGGGGCTTTGGGGGTGCTTGAGTGGGCTCTGTGGAGTGTGGGTTTCGCCTTGGAGGGGTTCGGAGTTGCTTAAATAGAGCAGGGGCTTCTTGGCACCGGTGAGGGGAAAAACCTTGGCGGCGACAATGGTTTTGGCGTGCATGGTTTTGGGTGTGAACGGAGCTTCCTTGGGCGCTAAGGTGCGGCGGTCAAGGGGTGGTACAGTGGCGTCAGGTCTGCTGTGAGAGGAAGACGCGAGAGAGAACAGAGGTGGCGACAAAACAGCGGGCGGACGGTGGCATCGTGGCTGACGGCAGCTGCGACGGGCTCAGGGCTCTTAATGGCGAGCGTACGGTCCTTGACAAGCGGCTCAGAGCTGGCAGAGGTGCGAGAGCACGAGAAGGTACGGGAATGGGCGGAGTGGCGCGGGCGGCAGCGAAAACAGAGGGCGCGGCGGACGGTTTTCAGACCGTGAATAGTACCGCGTGAACACTCCTCCGTTCAAGCAGTGACGGCAGGGATTTGGGGCTGGATTGAGTGGAGATTCGTGCGGGATAGGCT
Source organism: Dendrocalamus sinicus (assembly GCA_036346575.1). Classification (NCBI taxonomy): domain Eukaryota; kingdom Viridiplantae; phylum Streptophyta; class Magnoliopsida; order Poales; family Poaceae; genus Dendrocalamus; species Dendrocalamus sinicus. The sequence continues at coordinate 236,451 of JAYEVI010000480.1, read as the reverse complement.
AGGGATGAAGGAATTCAACTTCAAAATAAAAACTCAAATATTTTGCAAAAATTCAATTTTTTTTTCAACCTACCCTCCTTAAAAAGGATCTCGTCCTCGAGATCAACTCGGGCCAAGGAGTAGGTTGGGAAATCTCGCTGTAAATCTTACTCCTTTTCGCATGTTGCTTCATTCGCTGTGTGATTTCACCACTGAATCTTATGGAATTTGATATTTTTACCCTTTAACTGCCTTTCTGAAGTTTCTAGGACTTGAATTGGCTCTTCATCATATGATAGATCATCTCGTAATTCTATGTCATCAACTGGCACTTGCTCTGTTGGATGGTGGAGACATTTCCGTAACTGGGATACATGAAATACGTTATGTACTCTTGCTCAATTGAAGAAGATTAATGTGCCTCATGGCGAATGAAAGTTCATGCTTGGAGTGTTCTTGATTTCCAAGTCACAATTACCCAGGCTTGGACTAGTTTCTAATACTTTGCATATCTAGTACATGCAGAGATCCAACATGAAGCCAAATCGGCATAGTGGATTCACCGTGAGATACATGGAGGCACATTTCCTCCACGACTCAGGCTACTTCCTCATGACTTTCGAAGGTTTATTGTCACTATTCAACCTTCTTACTATGCAACCATGATGAACTCAATGTCTCACTTCTACGATGCTGGACACTGTAAGTGTATTGTACGATCAAGTTCTACATTCACGTAATACTGACAAATGTCATAACTCATTGCCTATGTATAGATTTATGATCCAACAAGTCCAGCAACATGAACTGCTTCCTTGACCCACACTTGGTTTCTAAGGAATCAATCATCGATAATGGACCCTTCATCCAAGATTACATAATAAGAGGACTACTTGCTCACATTGATAAGGACTACATCATGGTACCCTTCAACTAGGGGTAAATACTTCACTAGTTTCCATACAATTTTTACTTGTACTTTATATGTAACATGAACTTAGGATTCACTATGGCAATATATATATAACTAGGGGTCACTGGATTATGATTGTGATTGTACCAAAGTAGAGCAAGGTAATATATCTTGATTCCCTACTTCGGAGCAATCATGACTTCACCCGTGTACAACAAACACTTGATAGGTAAACTCATTTCCTCTTGATCCTTACATAACTCTATTGTAGTCTTCCTTTCGTTTGCAATGGCCGAGGCTAACTTTTTGGAATCACATAGGTCATTCAGCGCTTACGTTGCCCGAAAAAGGAGACACAAGGAATCCAATGTCACACTGCGACACAGGATGTGATTTCTAGTACCCACTACAACACAACAATCCTATATCAGACTTCGTACTAATGCCTATAGAATTGATAATACCTTATACATAATTCTATTTTTGTAGTGCCATCAATAGCTATAGGGCAACATATGTGGATTCGACGTTTTCTGCTATATGGAGGACATCATGGCCACTAAGACGAAAGATCCAGAGGTTTATCAACTTGCCAATAATATATACTAATGGCTTTAACACTCCTGGAGACAACGTGTGGAATTCGACGTAAGTACATTCGATCTTGACAAACTCATTGAAATTCGAGAAAAGCTTTCCCAATTCTTGATAGAAGAGGTCATAAACAAGACTAAAGAGTTATCCCCCGGCAATGAAGATTCGATGTTGAAACATTTGATATAATTGTAATCACTCAATTGTCCTTAATCAAACAATTAATTGAAGTATACTTTATTTAGTTGTTTAATTTATTTGTGAGATCTGTGTAATATTTGTCGTGTGCTATATATGTAATATGTTTGCTTGTTTTTAGCGGGCACGGCTAGCATTTAGTGAGGATAGCCGAAATAATGAAATAATATATATATATACACACACACTAGCTGAATGCCCGTGCGTTGCTACGGATTTTAAAATTTTATCATACTACATATTCTAAAACTAACATGTGGTAAAATTTATTGGAACGCGCATACAAATATGTTCTAATTTATTTAAATCTGTAGCAATGCACTGGCATTCAGCTAGTAATGCTCTTGTTGATCAGATGTCTGCATAGGCCTCACCAGGCATGGTTAAGTCCCTATGTGAGTCCATAGCCTAAAATCGTGGGATGGAGGTGAGCTCAAAGAGTCACTTTTCGGGCTTTCACAATAGTATTGCCCATGTAGCATCGGAATAATATGGTCGCAGGGCTACCTGACAGTTACAATGGATTCCTACACTACATGGGTAGACATTTGCAAGACAAAGTAGAAATACTACTTTGTTATCCCAACTATGCTTCTCAATTGCAACCATAACCTCCTCAGAATAAGGGAAAATTTTGATTAGCTACTGTTGATGGGGTCATTAAATTAGGAGAGGAATATAATACATGCATGTTGATTACCATGTAGTTAGCAGATGTGTGGAATTAGGAGAGGAACGTTCACCTGTTGTTAACGTGTGTGTACCGCTGCCGCTGCGGTGAGCCTCTGCCACCGTCGAGCCCCCATCTCCAGTTGAGGTCCCCACGCCGTGTCGAGCCACCGCATTTCTCCCTCTTTCTTCACCACTTCTGGTTGCTGCCAACGAGCTGTGTCCTGTGCTGTTTTTCCTTAGGCCTTTTCACTCTCTTCCATGACCCATAAAAGTTGTCGAGCTATTAGTATCATGAATGAATTTCATCGAGCACTTAGTGAGCACAGAATAATTCAAGAGAAAACCAATCAATCATTTTGTCGAGCACTCGGGGAGCATAAAAAACATCATGTACCGATGATCTTGCTATGGAAACAGAGTCGTGGAGAGTGACTTGGCCGAGTTGGGGTTGGGCAAGCTGAGTAGGCTGAGGCTTGAGGAACACATGTCATTGCTTGGACATGCTTGTAGAAGATTTAGTCTTCTCGATAACCCAACAACAACAGTCAAAGAAGCAGCAGATTCAGTACCTCAATAGCTGTAGATTCAATACCAACAGAATAAGTCGAACTACTGAACCATTTCATCAAGCAAGGTAAGCATTAAACTACTTGGATTAGATGATTAGAGAGACATCGAATTGTATAGAACCTATCATATCGCACAATATTCTCATGGATAAAATGCCAGTCGAGCTACGATCCAGACAAAACCAAACTTTTTTATAGAACAACCGGTCAATATTTGTAGAGAAAAAATGCAGGGAAACCAACCTAAGTAATCGCGGGTTGATCGGTGGTGTAGAAAGGAGCTACCACCAATGACTTCGGGGATGAAATCGACGCGACCTCTCTAGATTACTCTGGTAGAGCCCTTCCCCTTCTCCGTCCTTTCTGAAACGACCCACATCGTTAATTAACCTTAAGCAACGAATTACAACGTTAAACTTGATTAATTATGTAGCTAATGACCTAAAAATACGAGGGAATTTAAACTTTTCCTTGTAGTCGTTTAAATTGAACTCGACGAGCGATAGACAATTACAATACATTTAGAACTTCAACGGCAAGGACGAAAACAATTTGTAAAAGAATTGCGTTAGTAGGAGCAGTTAACTTAATTAAAATATATATAACAGTCCGTAGTACATCAGTAATTAAATTACAATCCGTATAGGGTAAAATCGTTAACATTCATTGATCGATAATTAGAACTTATGTCAAGTCAAATAAAAATATTACAATTTGCATTGCATCATAGCGACAATCTGAATTACAACAAATATACGATTCTATGTCTCAACCAGATAACTATCTCAAAGACTAAGTAATAGTAATGCAACCGTATTTAGTTAGGAAGTGTGTGAAGTAATTTACACCCAAGTCCGTCTCATACATATTGCATTCGGGAATTAAAGAATAACAACAATTACAATATCCAGTATACATCAATACTAAGAGGAAGCTAGATTACAAGTAGGCCATTTCATACATTGGAGTCTATTGTCAAATTGCCGCCACATCGATGTTTTCTTTGTCAGCGAATCCAATGTTTGTAATGCCGAAAAAGACCGAACAAAAGAACGAATAAAATAAACATAGGACAGAAGAGAGAATTGCCGTTAAAGCCCTAGGGATTAACTTCGGGCGGGGTAATCCATTCACGGAGATACCTGACCGTCCCAGGACCAATCGGCACCTCTTACAACCGTAGGCTCATCACACGGTATTTACACAAACCGGATTAGTATAGAAACCAAACCATGCAAATCAAAAAGTCCATAATGCCATTTTCCAAAACCAAACCGTAACCGGGAATCATATACCACAGGAGGACCGCGTATCACCGCCTGCACCGAGATAGCACCCGGCCAGACTAGTGACCCCGAGATAACACAGCCAGCCGAATAAAAACATAGAAGGAATCTGAGCACAGCATCCTCTGTTGCTCATTTGCTCGGGAAGCCGAGCCGAGGGGAGTCGGCACGGAGGAGAGAGGAAACTGGAGGGGGGCGGTCGTGCTACCCATTGCGGCGCCACTGGAGGGGCGGTGCTTGGGGGCGGCGCGTCGGGACTCCGACCAAAGGGGAGCGCCGAGACTGGGCGAGGCGCGAGGCACAGGGCCGAAGCGGCAGCGTGGTGGTGGAGTGGCGCGAAGCATCGAGGCGCGCGCCGAGGCAAAGAAAGCGGGAGGCGCTAGAGCCGAGAAAAAGAAATGGGGGTGGGGAGGAGAAGACCGGGGCGGCGGCGCTAGGACCCGGGCGCGGAGGAGAGGAAGCGCAGCAGCTGGGGTGAAAGAAATGAGGGTGGGGGAGGCAGCCGCACGGGTCACGGGATTGGGGGAGGCACCGCACGGGTTTTAGGGTGAAAGGGCCCACATGTAAGTCAGCATAGATTTTTATAAGAAGGAAGTGTAGGATGCACCATCACCTTGAACTCCTTCTTTTAAGGAGTATATATATATATATATATATATATATATATATATATATATATATATATATATATATATATATATATATATATATATATATAGGAAAATTACATAAGGCACCATGGTGCCTAGGCACCAACATCCGATACACGTGTATGATTGATAATTTTTTGAGTTTGGGTATGAAAATGTTTTATACCCTTGATATATTTATGGTAAGTAAGTTTTGAACTCAGTTCAAACTAGTTTGAACTACTTTTGAGTTCAATGCGACTACAGATGAGTATATACCATAAAAATAGTTCAAACTAATTAAACTGAAGTTGAATTTAATTTTTTGAGTTTGACATCTCAAATATACTTTTTATGGGTATATGAAGATACCCACATCAAACGTTACGAATCTCAAAGCAAATCAACGGGTATTGATATGGGTGCCTAGGCACCATGGTGCATGAAACACTCGTCTATATATATATATATATATATATATATATATATATATATATATATATATATATATATATATATATATATATATATATATATATTCAAATAGCTATCACAGACGGTTTGTAGTAATAAACCGTCTGTGCTCACGGACAATTTTTGGTATTAGCCATCTATGATATTAAGATATCACAGACGTCTATGTTTGAGAATCGTCTGTGATATATGACATATCACAGACGGTTTGAGAGCCGTCTGTACGTAATAACCACCTATTATCATAAACACATTAATTCAAACGATTGATAACTATCTATGATAATAGTTATGAATAATCTGTGATGATTCTTTCTATCATAGTGAAAGAGATATGGTTTTTGAGAGTTCTCTTGAGAACTGGCCGGTTTTCAAAGGACCTCCCAAAAATTGGACGCAACCAATTGAGGCGTCTCCCTGGCCTGCATGCCAATTATCACGGCTGAAACCAATTGAACTCGGCCATGTATCTCCATTTTAGCTAGTGAGTCCAAACCAAACATTACGTACAAGAGTCCAAATAGTAGGAGATAAGAATGGGAGTTTTTGTTTCAGTTTGGACCTGAGTTGGAGGTTGATTCAGTCACTTTGTCCGGACCACCTCAGACTCGGTGTGGGCATGTGGCCATTGCATGCGTGAGTTGGTGGCGGGGATTAAATACCCCAGCACCTCCATTAGGGCGTCTCCAACAGCTGGCTATTTAGTTAGCTAGATCTGATGTAGCAAGGAAAAAGTAGGAGAGAGAGTAGTCACTAGCGACAAGCAAATAGCTGATCTATTTCACGTAGTCCAAGAACATGAGAGAGGAGCATGTAGGTTCAACTGTATAAAATAGTCTTTGCTTTTGCCTCTCACCTCCACGTCAGCTGACTATATAGCTAGTACTAGCTATTACCATTGCGGACGCCCTTAGAGCAAGTACAATAAGGGTTTTATAGCCAAGCTAGTCAGTATTTTTGCTGATGTGGAGGAGAGAAGAGAGGAGAGAGAGGAGAGCTTGGCTCTCATGCAAGCAACAAGCTGCACACGGGAGCCTATGCAGTGGTGGGCCCAGATAATAAATGTATGTGAGGAGGAGTAGGAAAGAGAATGTGAGACATGATACCATATAATAATAAAAAAACTTTTGTAGACAAATAGGAGACAAATTATTGTATAACTTGGCTCTTATAACTTGACTTATAGCCAAGTACTTGGCTCTATTATTGGACTTGCTCTTATATCTCTTAGGCCATAATTAATAGATTAATTTTAGAAAAGAGCTACGGTGCTTGTTTTTCTCCTAGCATTTCACAGCAGCTAGAGAGGAAAATTAGGTGTTCTCTTTTCCGTGTTCTTGCTGTTCTTTTGCGGAATTTGCAGACATGTCTTTCATTTTCTTGTGGTCGGGTGGAAGAACAATCAAGAGTGTGGTTAGGTGAGTTCATACGACACAGGTCATTGCACAGGTAGTGATTGGTTATACCAGACTCATCAAGTTACACTAGTTATCTTAATCCTATATCGAGAAAATCGGACATCTCCCATATCATCTTGATATCAAAGCGTGGTTAACTCGGTAGGATTACTTATCCTAAGTTTAGATCAATTTTCCTTTGTTGTTTTAATTCCTAAAATCCATCAACCAAAAATTATAGCACCAAAAATTCCAGACCTTAGTTTAAATATGTTATTTATTGTGAGTTTTTGTTAGGTTTTAATCTATTATAATATTGTTTAGTTACTGATCTTATTATTCGTTTGTATTGCTTAATCATCGTGTCGGAGTCAAAAGAAATCCCTAAAATTTTGCCGGTTGAGTCACTCAATTCGGCACCCAAAAATTTCTAGTCCCTCAATTCATATTACTATTAGGATGAGCCGTGCGGCAGATGCTTGCTTTTGTTGCGGGGCGGGCAGAGGTGATAATGAACATGGTTCAATTCTATTGTTGTGGATACGAGATCAACTAGTAAAGTTAGGTGTTTCAGAATCTCAAAGAAGCGCACCTAATAAATACAAAGAATAAATAAAAGATAACTCAATTATATAGATACCTGTAAAATATAAGTGTGCCAGCCCCTCGAGTGGATGCCATGGGTCTCCATTTACAGTGCCTACGGGGTTGGCACTTGGCAGTTTACTAGTTATGTATCCGTGCGTTGCAACGGAACTCATTGTATATATAGAGAATCGTGATATAGAAGAGAATTGCTCTGATTGATTGAAAAGTGAAGAATGATGAGAAGTTAAGAGAATAAAGCGGTTGAAGGAAAATAAACGTTAACTACCAACTCGTTCTTTCATAATAGTAATAATTTTTATAAAAGTAATGATATGGACGCCCACCAAAGTGCTACAGTAAGGTTCATGCCAATCTTTTCACCCTACGGACACCCATGTGTCGTCCTGCATCTGTCCTAGCCAGGGAGAGCACCGCGGGCACGGTCCATGCACAAGGCCAGATCCCATGGTCATGGACGTCAGTAGGGCTGGATCCAACAACTATCGGACGGGGTCCTCCATTGTGCCCATGTAGCCGAAGTAGCGGGTGGTGAGGGCCACTAACATCTTTTGGACAAGAAGATCTTGCGATGCGAAGGCCGAACTCATGCTCCTGTCAAAAGATTTGGCCCACTCCATTGATGATCAATCGGATTATAATAGATAAAAGGTTCTGGGTAAGAGCCTTATATCTGTTATAATTTGAATCCATATAAGAAGAACGGGTTCCAATCTCAATTTTCTTTTCCTTTTCTTTTTTTTAAAAAACTGTCACACTCAATCTAATTCGTTTCAAATAATATAGATATTCTAGACAATTAGTTTCTTGCTACCTAATCCTCAGAACATCGTCTTATCTCGTTAGAAACAACAAGGCACATCTTGCTGGGCGGTACAATGAAAATTAGCTCGTTAGGAGCCCATCCAAGATCTTCCTAGGCCCAACGAATTAGTAGTTTTCCAACTGGCTATCCGCGTGGGTTATTTGTGGTGAATATGGGGGAAAATCCTATAAGACACTGTCTATTCTGCCATTATGGAAAAAAAGCCGAGGTCGCAGAGACACGACGTAGCCAAGTGCATGGATTAGACTAACCGATTCTGACAATGTTAATTTAACGTGCTGGAATAATATGATTTTTTTATCTATAACAAACCATAGACATTTGGCTAGTACTCTTATAAAAAACACTTATATAGCACAATAGTTTTATAGCGTTTTACCAAATATACTGTGATAAAAATATATATTACTCATCAACGATTATCGATGACGCGAATACCAAAAGGGCATACATTTGTAAACTGAAGGATTGCTTGTAAACACTAACAAGTAACAATTGAACATGTTCAGCGTCAGGCAGGGAAGATCCTTTCCTTGACTTAATTCCTAGGGAATACAGTGAAGACAGTCTGCACCACCGTGCAGACGACCACCAGAACGGCCGCAAGGGCTGCCATGGCCAGGCACGGGTTCCGGAAGTGCTTGTGCTTCAGCCACGTCATCCAGTTCCGGACACGGCTCTGGTACCTTTCGTCCGCGGCCACGCACACATCCCTGAGGTAGTTGCACTCGTAGTCGTCGTCATCGAACACAAGGCCTTTGCAGAGGTCGGCGAAGAGGGCGGCGACCTCCTCGTCGCTGCCGAGGTGGTGCACGACGATCCCCTTCTTGGTGAGCAGCGCCACGTCGTCGGCGGCGCACATGAGCCGCGACAGGAAGACGCAGTGCGCCGTGACGTAGTTGCCGATGCCGGTGCTCCCCTGCTCCAGGGCCATCAGGTTGCGGAGCATGCTGCAGGTGTTGTCGTAGACGTGGAGGACGGGGATCGCCAGCGTGCCGCCGCTGTACGTGACGTCCAGCAGCCGATGGTGCCGCTCCCCGCCGTCGAAGCGCTTCTTCGTCAGCCCGACGCCAGCCGTATGGTACTGCGCCGCACGATGCCAGCGCCGCTTGAACATGTGCCCAGTACTGACGTCGCCGGCAGACGGGATGCTGCCGCCGTGCTCCAGTTTGCTCGGCTCGAAGAGCATATGGCACTGGTGCAACAGATGGTGTACGACCTTACCGTCCCGACGATCTGGTTGTTGTGATGTCGATGTGCTCCTGCTGTTTGCGTGCTCGCGTATCGTGTTCCGGATGAAATCTTCCATGATCTCGGAGATGGGCTTGCAATCGTTGCGGCCAGCGGTTGCAAACTTATAGATTTCCTCGATAACGATGAACGGAATCTGGTTCTCGAGCAGCAGCAGGTCGTGGACGATCGCGACGTCCGTCCACCGTCCGTGGCTCCGTTTGTGAGATCTGGACCTGGTCACATACCTAGGTCCAGCCGGGTTTTTACTCCCCGGGCCACAGGTCCACATGGTCGGAACACAACCAAGCCCACGGAGCAACGGAGCAACAACCTTATAAGTGGTACTGGGCCTTCTCCCCCAAAAGACTAATCCAATGGGTGGGGGCTCCCCCATACTTATAAGTTGTGCTTTCTCCTCTTCCACAACCAATATGGGATTATTCCCAACAATCTCCCCCTCACACATTGGTTGGACACATCTACAACCATGAGGTCCAAAGAGGTGTTAGGCACCTAGGCTCTGATACCAAATGTGAGATCTGGACCTGGCCGTATACCTAGGTCTAGCCGGGTTTTTACTCCCCGGGCCACAGGTCCACATGGGCGGAACACAACCAAGCCCACGGAGCAACGGAGCAACAACCTTATAAGTGGTACTGGGCCTTCTCCCCCCAAAAGACTAGTCCAATGGGTGGAGGTTCCCCCACACTTATAAGTTGTGCTTTCTCCTCTTTCACAACCAATGTCGAATTATTCCCAACACCGTTCGGGACCGTGCGCAACGACTCCGGTGACGGCCTTCAGGGGATCTAACGCTCTGATGGTCACGAGCAGGAATGCGGCGTCGAGCAGCAGCATATGCGGGAACTCTATGTCATTTTGTTCGTCGTCTACGTCCACGTAGTAGCTCAGGGCTTTCGCTTGCAGCTCTTTGCTGATGACACGCAGGTAATCAAAGACGGTGCTGCGAGTGAGAGTGAGGAGCTCGTCCCGGCAGAGCCTTTTCACTTTCTCCATCCGCTGGAGGCCATGGCCACCTGTGCGGCGGCGATGGTACGGGCCGAGGGACACCACCATCGGCTCATACGCGCCGCGGTCGACTTCACGGACACGAGCATGGACCGTGCTGATCGGACACTCCTCGGCGTTGGGCATCGTGGAGCCACCTGCAAGGTAAGATCATTTATCAATGCCATAAGATATCACCTTTTGTATAGATAAGTAGCTCAGGATCACCTTTTGGTGCGGGGATTCCTGCACTGTTGCATGCTTCCTGGGACGGCCGGCCACCGTTGACGATAACTGCACTCCTTCCAGCCACCTCGTTGATGGTTACTACCACTTGGGCGCCGCTACTGCAGTCACCTGCAAGTAAGCAAGTGATCCACAGTTCGGCATATGTAGCTATGTCCAGAAATTTATCAAGTATGTATTACGAATTTACGATCGGTTTCATCTTCTCTAATGATCATTTATCAATGCCATAAGATCTCTTACTTCCTAATTAATTTGCTGGTATATATGTAGCAAATCGTCTTTTGTATAGATAAGGTAGCTAGCTCAGGATTACCTTGTGGTGCGGGGAGTCCTGCATTGTCGCATGCCACCTGCAAGGACTGCACCCCTCCATGGCACCCAAGTCCGTCTTCGACGACAATCCCATTCATTCCGCCATTGCCGAGCACGGTGGACAGCTTCATCCTTGGAAAGTTCTATCTGGCTTGGTAACTAGTTACGTACTCTGGGCCCTTGCTTCCTCGAGGCTTGATCACTATATGTATCTTAACGTAACGGGTATATGGTAGTATATAGGAGAGCTTCACAGCATGCTACAAGTACCGACGTATGATTATTTGTTAACAACCCAGTCATAATCCGCCCCCACCCACCCATTGTGACGTATGAACCCAAATAGCCAATGACGTATGTGTTCATGTCGACCTATTTTTAAAAGGAGCATGCGCAAATCATACCTATGGAGTTGTCTATAGATTTGTAACATATGGGGCAACTAACTTATTGCTGGACAGGCCAAACAAGATAAAGAGATACAATAAAATAAGTACCACCTCCACTCGAATCATATGGATAAAAAATTTGTATTTGCAACATGTGGGAGTCGACATGCCTGTACGATGCAGAGTAATACAAAAGCCGGGCGTGCCTTGGTGCCTCGTTCATGGACTTTGGTTGTTGCATATCATCGGTAAGTTGATGCGATTGAACTGCTCCTACTTGAATACCCGTGTTCAAGAATATATGCACTACTGCAAAAAAGATTATCATAGACGGTTTTTCGAACCGTCTGAATTTATGAGTCAGTGATAATCGAAGGTTATCACAGACAGTTTATAAGTCGTTTGTGATAATCACACCTCAGACAGTTTGTAATTAGAACCGTCTGCAAAGAACACTATCACAGACGGCTCGAATAAAAAACCGTCTGTGATACTCACACATCACAGGCGGTTCTAGCTACCAACCGTCTGTAATTGATGAGTATCACAGACGGTTCTATCTACCAACCGTCTGTGATATTTTTTCATCATAGACGGTTGATAGATAGAACCGTCTGTGATGTGCTAGTATCACAAATGGTTTTTGGTTTGAGCCGTCTGTGATAATCCTTCACAGACGGTTTATATCATAAAATCGTCTGTGATAGATCATTCTATATCTATTTTTTTTCTTTTTTTCAGTTAGCCTCAGGAAATGTTAACTATGCTATCTAAAAACAAGCAAATACTGTAAGAAACACGGTACGCATTCCATTTTTATTAAGATTAGAGCCTACCATTACAATATCCCAAAACAACGAGCAAGTTACCCATGTAGCTAACACAACAAGAACAGAGAAAAAGCAAAGATCCTCTATGCCTAGGCCTTCTCGCCCCTGATGCAACGCACGAACTGGATGTCTTTGACGCTCACCATCGTCGGTGTTGATTGAGTGTCGTCTTGGTAGCTAGTTGCTTCTACGGTGTCTTGCCTCCCGTAGACTTGTGCGTCGTCTGCTTCGTGCGAGCTATTATGGTAAGGGTCAAGGAGGAGGAGAACGACAAGGAGGCTGGGTTTGGGTGATTATTTATAAGGGAGGGAGAGGTGGGAGTGCGAAAATTTTTAGCGCGGGACGGAGAGGTGGAGCTACGATTCGTGGGGTGAGGGTTGGTGGATTTCTATTGACTGGGATTGAGTTGGGTTGGATCGACGGGCCTAGCGCTCAGATTATCACAGACGGTTCTACATACAAACCGTCTGTGATACTCTTTATCACAGACGGTTGGTAGCTAGAACTGTCTATGATAAATGAATATCACAGACGGTTCTATATACCAACCATCTGTGAATTAGAGCACAGTTTTACATACTGGTGCAATATAAATACCTAGTCTCAAAAGATAAAATAGCAAAGTTTTATATGGCTTATATATATTCATTTCAAAGGTTTTGATGAGATCTACAACTTTCAGTTGAAGTAAAATCTAAATTCCAAAGGGAAGACCAACAAAAAGGGCAAAAATAGAAACCAAAAACTTATAACACAGATTTAGGGTTAAAGATGGCCGATTTTGAGGGTCTTAGAAGGTGACTAGCAAGCTAGTCATTTTTTTTGGATCGGGCTCGTCGTTAGCTTTCCAACAAGTATAAGAACGTCGAAAATGGACACCGTATGCAGAAGTTATGCATGTTTTACTAAAGATGTCTCGGAACGGAATTCTACTCGGACTCAGACGGGAGATTATGAAATTTTGAAGGATTGTGAGGTGAGAAACATATCACAGACGATTTTTAATACAAGCCATCTTTGATAACTTCATTATCACAGACGGTTTTTAATACAAACCGCCTGTGAAGTACTCAAACGGTTCTTATCTAAAACCGTCTGTGAAGTATTAAAAACTGTCTGTGATAATGAAGTTATCTCAGACGGTTTGTATTAAAAACCGTCTGTGAAAATACCACACACAGTTATTTGTATGAACCGTCCGTGATACTTGCAGCACAGATAGTTCCTAGGAACTGTTTGTGATGTAAGCGTCCAATTTAGCCTCTTTTGTAGTAGTGATGTCGACCTTTGGCTGCATGTTTTCTAACATGATACTCTCTCATCTCGCAATATTAGTCTAAACCTCATCATGTTCACAGATCAGAGAGAGAGTAGAGGGGAAGGACCGATGAATATACCGGTCACCAGAGGAGCCATCACGGTATGCCACGGGGACCGTGCCAAGAGGATGAGCCGTCGGCCATGGGGGTCAAGGGGAGGCTAGTGGTGCCAGCCATATGAGCTCTACAAGAGGCCGAAGAAATGGTGGTGGTGCAGTACCTGTGCTCTCTGAGCTGGTTACCATAGGGGAGGATGCCGAGAAACCCGCCTCGATGATGTCGACGCCGAGGCGGGTGAGCTGGCATGCGATGACAAGCTTCTCGGCGCTGTTCATGGTGGCCCTCGGGGATTGCTCGTGGTCTTGAAGATGCGGGCGTAGTTGCGATGTCGATGTGGTTGGGGACATACTTCGACCACCACGGTGCTAGGGACAAGTGGACGGGGCGGGGGAGGGCGTAGGGGGACAGGGAATGCTAGGGTTGGCGGTGGCAGCGAGGCCATGGGAGAAGTGCGGCTTGGTGGTGGGGAAGGAGTAGAACATCGGGAGATGGCGCGTGCTTGGCGAGGCGAGGGAGGTGGCTAGGGAGGAGGGGCGTTAGGGTGGGGGAAGGAGGCGGTCGATGGGGTGAGGGGAGGGAGGCCAGGGGAGGAGGAAGCGCTGGGGTGGGAGGAGGAGCCGAGGAGGAGGGGGAGGCTGGGAGAGGATGGGGTGCTGGAGTGGGGGGAGGGGACTAGAGGGAGGAGAGGGGCACTAGGGTGGGGGAGGGTGGCGGCGGGGAGGGGACTGGAGGGAGGAGAGGGGCGTCGGGGTGGGGGTGGCGGTGGGGAGGGAGGGGAAGGAGGCGGCTGGGGGAGGAGGGGACACCAGGGTGAGGAGGGAGGACGGAGGGGCCGAGAGGGAGGGGGAGGCCGGGGTGGGGGAGGGTGGCGGTGGGGATGGAAGTGGAGGGAGGATAGCAGAGTCACGGAGAGTCGGAGAGATGAGAGATTCTAAGAGAAAGAGTGGAGTGGAGGGATGAGAGAGCGTGTGAGAGAGGGAGGAGAGATGAGGGAATAAAGTTGGAGAGAGATGAGAGTTAGCATCTGGAGTTGGAGAGAGCAAAATCATTTTCTCATAATGATGAGACGCAACGGTCAGAACTGAGACACAGCGTTTGGGAATCGAGAGAAATGTTCGAGCACAACGTTCGGGAGAGCAACGTTCAGAAGAGGAACGTTCGAGAGCTGATGCCTATAAATTCATTCTTTTCTCTCATTTCTTCATAGGCCATTCAATCTCTCATTTTTTGAACATCCCTCTACACTCCTCAAGTCCCCATTTCTTTAACATCGCTCTACACTCCCTATTATTCGCCATCCATCCAATATGCTACCAAGGAGTTGAAGCACCAAGGAGCTCCCGAGCGGTATGTAGAGGAGTCGTAGCATGAAAAGGGCAGTAGGACACCTTAGTATAAGCTCCCATCGTCGCTGCCCTAGTCCTCCTCCAGCTCTGACTCCCATTGATGCTCGTCGGCTCTCACCAAGCATGAGAGACTACGACATGGATGACTATCATATGGACGGTACGGAGGGCTACGAGGAGTACTAATGTTAAAGAAGTTACAAGGGTACGAACATGTTATATTCATTTTTATCAATGCTAACTCTCAAAATAATGTATTGGTAGTTACTAATTCAGATTGGCAGATTGCTAGTCATTTTCGAGAGTTTTTAAGAACTTTTTATAATGCAACAAAGATTCTATCTGGTGGTTATTATCCTAGCTCTTGCTTAGTTATAGAATTTATTTGGTTAATTGCAGACAAAATTACCAAATCTAGAGAGGATCCCTTTTAGGCCATACCGTCATAGTAATAGAGGAAAATTTTATTAAATATTTTGGTTCTATTTCACACTTGTATTGCTTTGCTATCATTTTTGATCCTACAAAAAAGTTAACAGGTTTACAAGTTGACATAGAGAGAATAGGTGAATGTCTTGGCCTTGATTATTCGAAAGCTTTCGCACATATCAAAGAGGAGCTTTTTTTTGTGTTTTCCGTATATATCATGACATGTTTGGCAACAGTAGAAGATTGGAGGCCTCACAACAAATGCAACAAGGAAATACAAGCTTGATATCACACTTATGGAAGAAGTTAAAGGGCAAATCTACTTCTTCGTTCTCTCAATCTTGTCTCGGAGCTGAACCACTAATTGGAGCATGATTTTGCAAATTTTGATCCTAATATTACTGGTGAAGGCAAGGTAGATTTGCTCGAGTGGTGGAAGAACAATAAGCAGATATTTCCTGTGCTGTCACATTTCACACGGGATGTTCTCCTGGTGTCGGTGTCCACCATCTCTTTAGAAGCAACGTTCAGCACGGTAGGGAGAATAATCGAAGAAAGGATATCATCCCTCATGCCCAGGATGGTGGAGGCAATCATATGCGGCAAAGACTGGGAATTAGGCAAAGAGCGACAACAACATCACTAAAGGATCCTGAAATCGTGTGGGCGTACGCTGACCTCGAATATATGAACGACCTAAACATTGATAAGTAGATACTATATATACATATTGTTATAGTTAGTATGTACATATATTGTTACTATACTCTTTTTCTTACATGGAGAATCTCACTCTGGGGTGTAAGATTTTAACAAGGCAGCAACATTGTATTTTTAAAATATCATGGAAATTCCACTTTTTTCAAATATTTATGTTATTTGCGTGCCTATGTTTTTACACAACTAATTCAATTTCAACTAGTTTTTAACGAGGTGGGTACGAGAGAAAGAAAGATGGCAGCCACTGTCTTCGTCGTGTATAGTTATTTCAGGCTTGGGCTTGGGTTGGCACAGCACGAACATCAGCACGACGGGTTTTGGGCCGTCGTTGAGCCTGGCCGAAGGTGAGGTGGGCTAGCACGGTACGACACAGCGAGATGACTAGACCGAGTCGGCACGGCATGAAAAAGCGGCACGAAGCACGATGAGTCCAGACCATACCGGCATGGCATGGTCCATCTCCCAGCCCTAGCATGGATAACTAACTTATTGCTGGACAGGCCAAAGAGATACAAACAAATAGTACCACCTCCACTCTAATGATGTGGATAAAATAACTTGTATTTGCTGGCGTATAATCATATGGACAAACAGAACGGAGGGAGTATAATAGATCTAGTTGACGAGATTGGCTGGGGCAACGCGCTACGCCGAATATAACTTATTAGTATTATAGTTTAAGAACTCTTATGTCCAAATACAAATAACTTGTAGCATCTAGTTATACAATTGCACAGAATCTAATTGCGAACTACTTTGTACCAATATAACAAGTGTACATTGACATATAGAGTAAAAGCCGAATTTGGCACTGTTGCATACGATATTTATAAAACTACGTGTATACAGAGCGTATTTACAAAAATATCACTTTTGTCGTCCGGTGGGCGGGCGGCAGCGCCGGCGAGGCGACGCGTGGCGTGCTGCGAGCGGCAGGCGCCTGCCGCCTCGCCAGTAGATAGTAGATAGTAGGCAGCTTGTCACCCGATGGGGGGATGGCAGGCCTGCCTGCCATCCGGTGAGGGGGCAACAAGTGATTAAGTCAATTGAATCTGCCCTAATTTTTTTTATGCTTAGTATTTGTTTGAATTTTTAAATATATCACATGAGATCAAAAAATTACAAAAATTTATATATAGCCTCCCAACTCTATGTACTTCACAGTATAATTTTTTGGGTAATTTTATCCATTGTGAATGTTGCTAAAACATTTATATAATTTTGATATTTGTACGAGTTTTTACATATAGCAAACGAGCTCCAAAAATCACGAAATTTTATGTGAAGCCTTCCAACATAGTCATAATTATTATGTAATTTTTTAAAAATTTTATGTGATCTACGTTTACCACGTTTATTCAGGTTAATTTAACCATGAATTTAATGATGTCAGGCATCTTTTGAAGTGGCTGACCTCTGTACTTCGCGCATGTGCTATATTTTCTTTTCTGCTATGTGGTTCGCACAATTGTCACTTTGTGTATGTCATGCCCCGTTGCGCACTCTCTCGTTCGCAATAATATCGTTATATCCGTGTCGTCCCCTCTCGCCCGCTCTCTCATTTGCACATTTGTCAGTGTTACCATACCGTCTCCCCTCACCCAAAGTTTTGCTAATGACAATGGGTCCTCAATGTACGGCGTGAGGGCACCGGGTTCATTTTTCGCTCGACCATAAATACGAACCTCTTGCTGTTCGTTGTTGCTCATCTTAGTTGCTCATCATAGAAGCTCATTGTCGCGGTCATCGCTCAAAACTGAGAGTGCGTAGCTCATTACTTTGAGAAGCCAGTGTATAGCTCAAAATTGGTTGTGCTAATTGCTTCTCTCGAAAAGCAGGTAATTTTTTATCGTATGCTTTTGACGTTATTCCCATAATCCTAGTCAATTAGTGTTATTTAGTTAGTCATGATTAATGTAGTTTATATTACGAAGTAAGTAGGTCGTAGTAATTTAGATATAGTTTTTACTATTTTTATGTACGTACGACACCCATAATTTGTTATTGAATGAAAATATGTAATTAAATAGTCGTAATTACTGTAGTGGCAATTAGTTAGGGGTAAGAAATGAGTTAGTGGTAAGTAATTAAGTGATAAGGACGATGGTAATGAATGACTCGTCATTTTTTCGGACGACTAATCAAATTATCGGTAATTAATGAAGTATTCGTATGTAGTTACACACATGTAATCACTGACTTGTAGTATATTGCTATCATTATCAATCTTCGCACTAATATTTCGTCTATCCCATTTATTGCAAGGTACTCTCAAAGTTAGGAGTGCATAGCTAATTATTTAGAGAAGGCAGTGCATAGCTAATTATTTAGAGAAGGCAGTGCATAACTCATTAAGGACACGGCAGTGCTGATTGCTTCTCCCGAAAGACAGGTAATTTTTATAGCATGCTTTCGACGTTATTCCCATAGTCCTAGTCATAATTAATGTAGTTTGTATTATAGAGTAAGTTTTACTACCATTATTAATATTCGCACTAATATTTGGTCTGTCCTATGTATTGGAAGGTATGGCTTTATTAGAGCTTCTCGAACACTTGTACGATGAGAAACACTGTTGCCACTCATGGATGACGGGTGACGCGGCTAGCCCTTTGCCCTTCAAGCTGCAGGGGGGATCCGTGGGCGCTGGATGAGCGCTACATCCCAACCCTGCGGGCCACAGGCTTATTGCCCTTTGTGAGGTTGGTCTCCACCAGACACGAGTTCACCATCAACGGCAGCCTACTTGTGGCACTGGTGGACAGGTGGAGGCCCAAGATGCACACATTCCACTTTCGGTGGGGTGAGATGACGGTCACTCTGAAGGACGTCGCATTCTTGACCGGTCTCCCTCTTGGGGGTGATGCACTTGTCCAGCCCCTACACAAGCGGACTGAAAGGAGAGGCTAGTGGACCGGTTTGGCCGACCTATCCCGGAGAGTGCACGTTGCATCCACCGTACTTGGCTAAATAATTTTAGTGTGTGCCTGTAGGATGCACCGCCGGAGGTTGTCAGAACACACCTTGTCTCATTCCTTATTCAGCTCTTTGGTTGGACCATGTTTCCAGCCACACACGACAATATTTGCAATGCTGAGTTTGTTGGCCTCGCCAAGTCTTTGGTGGACGCAAAGTTTAGGGCAATGCCTCGGTACAACTGAGGATTAGCGGTTCTATGTGCCACGTATCTAGCATTCGAGGGTTATGTGATGCTTGCCAGTGCGCCACTGCTGGTACCCCCAATCTGGCTATTTGCTACGTGCTCCTGCAGGTGTGGAGTTGGGAGCACTTCTCTATCAGACGTCCGACCATCGTGACGCCAGTGCACCCATTCGACGAGTTCGCCGACCTAACAGATGGGCCCACTATAGGCATCCGGTGGATTGCTGCCCGTCTGCGGTGGGCGAAGGGTAAATCGTCGAGGTGCTACATGCTGTGGCACAATGAGTTCGAGTCGTTACACGACAACGACGTTATATGGGGTCCATAGATTGTAGATTTTGTGCATCGCGTATCACCGCACGGGCTGTCCCTGCAATGCCTGGAGGATGTGGAGCAGTGGGCGACGACACATCATCTGGTGTTCTCGTACATGGTAGAGGCTTACGCGCCATAGCATGTGATGCGACAGTTTGGTTTGCACCAGGCCGTGCCCCCTCTGGACGGGAGGTTCCTACTGCAAGCCGTACACTGGTGAGTCAAACTCTATCCGACTAATGTTTACACTTTTTATGTCTTGTTATGTAACGTTGATGATTTTGGAAATGCGGACAATCAAGGACTAGTTGGCATGGTATGGACTGGCGTGCACTATAGCAATAGTGGATGACGACATGGATGGACAGGGCGCACCTCGATGTCGTCATGGAGTAGTGTCCGTACGACGTTCAAACATACGACGAGTACCTGGAGTGGTACGTACCCCGGTCATACAGCAAACTCACCATTTCTCCACCAGATCACCCGAACAAATCACACACGAGGGAAGTCTGCAATGCTCGATCGATCCCCACAACGCTTCGTGGCAGCATGATAGCATAAGACAGTTTAAATATCTTATCGTTTCATTCAAGAAATTCATACTGGTCGTTACTGAACCTATTTTGTATGTCACTTTAGTTGGGGCGGGTGCAGTGCATCGAAAGCGTGTCGGAGGCCACCATCAGCAGCTTAGAGACACCACCGGCCCTACAGAAGACTATGAAGTTCATCCTAAAGCAGGCCAAAAAATAGTGCACAACCTAAGCTGTGGCCGTTCCACGGATCATACTGTGCACATAAGCCGCCTAGTGGGGGCACCATGCTCACCCGCCAGGTCATCGCGACCTAGCGAGTCTGGTTAGCCATCACAATCTACTGAGTCTGCCTAGCATCATAGTACTTACCGATGATCATCCATGCGCCGTACCGATGAGGAGGTAACTTATGTATGAATCTACATTTTATTTTCCTATTAGGCCTTGCGTTCTACTAACATCATGGCGTTCTCCCGCTACAGGTCTATCATCGAGATGCATCACTTTTGACGTCCGCACCACCTGCACAGACTACTGCTCCCTGTTGTTCATGTTCGCTGTACATTCGGGAGGTACGAGATTCGCATTGTATATTCAGAATATTTATTGTGACTAATATCATTTTATCTTGCAGCCTCTAATTCAATATGGGGGTGACGACGAGTCCACCGATGACAACATGGGCCTCCCAAATGCTTTTAGAGAGCACTACACGGTGTCAGGATTTGCAGAATACATAGGGTAGAGCTCAGCGTTCACAGCATACCCAGGGTTTTGACACTTTGTGGGCAGAGCTCCTTTGGCTTTGCTGCCATATCGTACAGTCAAGGAGAGAGTTCCTTCGCATCACGAGGGGGATTTCTAGAGTCTTTCATTCACGACATTATTACGGGCAGCTCGCAGTTCGGCATGTCTCAGCTGGAGGACTTCGACCCTTACTGAACCCAGCCTACTGTACCTTAGCCTACTAGACCACCGCCGGCCATTGAGCAAACAAAACAGTCTCCATACCTCCTCCGGCCCGAGACACAACCTCCAGACTGACTGACGTACTCCACAGGATATGCTCATGCTCAACGGAAGACAATGTCGCGTACGGGAAGGCAGACGAGGCGAGGAGGTAGCAGTGGCTCCGATGGGTGAGCCATATCGCATCTAGTGTGATGCATTTATTGTACCACTATAATTACTTGTACTTGTACAAGTATTCCTAATGTATAAAATTGTAAAAAAAATGTGAAATGTTCGTAAATTCGTGATTAAATTAATCTGAATAAATGCGACAAATTCGGACCACATAAAATTTCTAAAAAATTACATAATAACTATGACTATGTCGGGAGGCTTTACATAAAATTTTGTAATTTTTGGAGCTCGTTTGCTATATGTAAAAACTCGTACAAATATCAAAAATTTAAGAATTTTTGAGCAAAATTCACAATGGATAAAATTATCTAAAAATTACACTATCAGATAAATTATGTCAGGAGACCGTACATAAATTTTCGTAATTTTTTGAGCTCATTTAATATATTTAAAAATTCAAACAAACATTAAACACAAAAAATTAGGGCAAGTAATCAGCCGGCTAATCACCTAACACCCTCTCACCAGATGGTAGACTTGCATTCCCGTCCCTCCACTGGGTGATAGGTTGCCTACCATCTGTTGGCGGGGTGGCAAGCGCCTGCCGCTGGTGGCCCCGTCACGTGTCTTCTCGCTGATACTACCGTTCGTCCATCGAATAGCAGAAGTGCTATTTTTATAAATATAATAGATATACGACTAATTTTGTAAATATTGTAAGTACCAGTCCCAAGTCTGGTATTGTGTGCTACATATACGCTTGGAGGCAGGCCGGCGATCCGATTCCGAAACTAGGGTGCCCTCACACTCAAGATTTCCCATCAAGCGACGTCTGCATGCCGTGCAGTGACATTGAATGTACCTGGAAAATCGAACGCCCGGATGGGAGCTACTCCTATGCATTGTGCCAGATAAAGTGATCGACGACGCAAGTTAATTAATTAGTTGATCGAACGCCGTCGTCGCAAACAGATGAATACGGATGAATAATATCTCTATTATATTTATTTTTATATTTTTTAAGATGCAGATACGAATATGAATACCTCAGATACGAATACAAATACAAATAATATCGAATACAGATATGAAGCGAATACGAATCAAAATGAATATGACCACAAATATTTATCGGAACATGAAAACCCCTTAAACTATATATCCAAAATCAATGAAAACACATAAATAGTTTATCTTGTCAAAATATTAATAAAATCTAAATAAGCATTAATATTTTTATCCACAATAGTCATACCATGTACAGATTTTAAATCTTTAAATGACAGTTAATTTTTTTAAGTCCTAAATAATTCTTAATGGATTTCTACCATTTACATGTGACTAATAAATTAATTAAGAATTTAAATTTGCAGCTGAATGATTTAAATGGCAGTACATCAATTTAATCAGTACAAATTTTAATATACCGACAATACTAAATTTATTTTTAATAAACACAAATATTTGCTAGTGGGCTGGTGGTAGGGGAGATGAGAGAGGCTGGCTTGGGCTGGGCAATGTTGGGCTGAAATCTCGGATATCCGGATTCGTATTATCCGGATAATCCGTATTCGTATCTATATTCGCTAGATATCAGACCTACTGTATTCGTATTCGTTTTCAACAAAAAAATCCGTATTCGTTTCCGATCGGAGAATTATCCGAAGAAAATCCGATCTGATACAATCCGTATTCGTTTTTATCCAAATCAATCGAAAACTATCCCATCCGTTTTCCCTAGTCCTACGTACCTAGTATCAGTTATGCAAGCATTCATCAATAACCAGCTAGGTAGCGCTCGATCTTGACTTGCTCTCGATCGAGTAGTCCCTTCCTAGTTCTCTGTATCGCTAATATATGCATGTGTGTTCCCTTTATTAGTAGCTTTCACTTCCGCCTGTTTGCGTGCATGCAGCCGAATAATGTGTGTCTGTTTTCTGTCATATTTTATGTACGTTGCGTCGGCCTAAGAAAAATAATCGATTGTCCCTTAGACCAGTTTCAGTGGAGATTTTATAGAGTTTTATGGGTATTAAATACGCTGATATGGCATTGTATTGATGAAAAGAGAGATGATAAAAGTTTCATGGAAGTAGAGAGAGTTTCATGGGGATGAAACTCTTCTGCACTATTTCTAAAATATAGATATATTGAAAACTGAGACATGAAACCTCCACTAAGACTGACCTTAGTCGTATGAGCGTGCAACAAGTCTCTATACACTTGCTGTGCCCTTCTTCATTGACTAATGCCAAAATCTGCCCGGCCAAACTATCCAATCAAGATAACAATCCTTGCGGAACAAGGACAAGAAAAGGTGCCACCTAAAATTCGATTTATTATTTCGTGGCTTGTTCTTGGAAATTTCTAGTGTTACCAATCTTTGTTGGGTCCAATCAATTCTTATTGGTTGGTCAATGTGGATGGCACTAGAACAGTTCGAAAATGCCCAACTAGACATATATATTAGTATGTCGCCAGGGCATCGGTGCGTTGGGCTTATCTTCAAGGCTTATCTTCACAAGCGTTAGTTTGTCTGTACGCTGCATTGGATGTTAAAGAGAGTAATGCAAAATCCTTTTTGTGTGGGTGGGGGTGGGGGTGCAGAGTGGTGCCTAATTCATGAACTTTCTTGGTTGTTGCGGATCATTGTAAGCTGACGCGATTGAACTGCTCCTACTTGAATACTCCTGTGTTCAAGATTGTACGTCGACCTTTGGCTACACGTTTTCTAAAATGATACTCTCTTATCAATCCCGCAGTATAGTCCCAAAGCCCACTACGTATAAACCAAAGTAATATTAAATTTTAGAAAAAGTTAATACTATTAGACTATATATACATCTATTAAATAATATACTACAACCACTCACTAATTTTTTAGCATTAAAATAAATTATATGGTGAAAATATTGTAATAATTACATCTTTGATCTGCAATGGATTTTATTATAGGTTATCTCTTCTCAAGAATAAGGACTTATATACGATACAGAGTGGGTATATATTTATCGATGCACTGTGTTTTGCATTTGTTCCATAATTTGTACTCCGAAGCTGTTAGGTAACTTATACGGCCTATTTGCTTCACATTCATCCACATACTACCAGCCATCAGGTGCAAGCGTCTAATATGTCATCATTTCTGAATGAGCCTCCCCTTTTAGTTCACTTGTTTAATGAAGAAAAAGTGACTCAGAAGCATTTAAATACAGATCGAAGGTGGGGAAATAAGCTTTATTATATTGCACAGATAACATGTACATCAGTGAAACAATAAGCATCTTTAGCCATGGATAGAAGCTGTTTATTTCCAGCAATTATCCAGATTTATTATCACGACTAATATATTTGGATTACATCTTAAAAAAGTGATTATTTCTAACAATCACCCAAACTTCGATTTATTGACAACGAAAGGAGATAAGCTTAATTACACACTTGAGGTATCCAATATAAGTAGGATTATTTGGTTTTTGCATCAATTATTTTTGTTTCAAAAATTTTCCTCTACTCATACTTGAGAAGATTTATTAGCCAAAAAAAGCTGAAGTGCCAAAAGCCGTAAACAACCACACACAAGAGGAAGTGTGCGACTTCCTGAGAAGCTCCAAAAGCACAAACCAGAAACGCTGAAACCGTGAAAGAAATCCTCAAGAATATGCAAAAACTACAGCAAGGGAAGAGGAAAGGAAGTTATAAAAATAAATTGGCATCTCCAGATTATAGCTAATTAAGACAAAACAAACCCCGATGATCTAAATATAGCCATCGTACGTTGTTTAGGCTATTTTTTGGCTACGGTTTATAGCTTTTGGCTACGACTTATAGTTTTTAAGCTATTCGTGAAAAAAGTATAAAGTAATAGAAACTCACATGTAGTTTTGACCAATATAAATAAAGTCGTTATAATATATATTATAATTAACTTTTAGACCTTTTGTTGAAAAATACTCTGTTTAAAAGTTAATTAGTATAAAAAATTATTTTTAGAAACTGAAAAGAACACTCCGTCATCTGGTCATATGTACAACGTCGTGCAACCACCATTGTAGATTGTGTTATTCCTCGGTTTCTCCCAATTGAGATGTGTAGAAACTGGAGGATCGAAGCTGTGGAGGACAGGGCTGCCATTGTTGGCTTCTCAAGGAAAGGGGGATTTTTTCAGTAAAAAGGTATTTATGGAGGTTATAACTTATAAGGCGTGGCCTCTCAGCTTTCTTTCTCCTTTTACTAAGACGTGGGAGAGGTGCGGAGGGGTAGTTATATCGTGGGCTACTAACAAATCATTTTGTAATGCATTTTATTTCTGTTGTAAAGTATGCAACGTGTTGCAGAAGTGTAAGTAGTTCATATTGTAGTGCATGTTTTAAATGGCATAAGTCTCATGCTTGCAATCGATTTTTATACAGTGAATTTCGATTTTATGCATTTATTTTTTTATAAGAATTTTTCATATAAAATTTATGTATTCGTATCTCTATTTTTTGCAAACCAATGGTATCGGAGCTCTCAAGAGGATATGGTCGGAGAAAAAACCGTCAAATCTGTGCAATAGAGTCCTGTTCATTTCAACTTAAGTTTCTGGTTTATTTTTATTATTCCTAAATTTTATTTTTTCTGGTGTTTTAGCTTTTTTTGCCAGTTTTTTTATTTATTTACATTGTCTGTGACAGGCTAACCTGTTATTTTTATTTTTTAAAAAATTTAGTTACGTCAAATAAACTATTATTAAATACGGTATAATTTTAGCTAACTAGGTATCTTCACTGTAGGCTACAATCACTGACAAAATTTTATGATCACGCTCGCAACACATGATTGTTTGTTAACAACCCAATCATAATCTGCCATTGTACGTCCCATTGTGACGTATGAACCCGAAATGCCAATGACGTATGTATCCATGTCGACCTATCTTTAAAAGAGGGAGCTTGTGCAAAGCATACATGTGGAGTTGTGTATAGTTTTGTAACCTATGGGCAACTAACTTATTGCTCGACAGGACAGGGATATAAGTACCACCTCCACTCTAATCATATGGATAAAATAACTTGTGTTTGCAACATGAGGGAGTACATACAGCTGTGATCATTTCAGTTTTAGCTTCTGGGTTTCGACTTATTTTTCATTATTTATAAATTTCGTCTTTTTCTGAATTTTTGATTTTTGTTGGGCTTTTTTGCCGGTTCTTTTTTTCGTATTTGTTTGTATTATACGTAATGGGCTAACATATTTTTTAAATTTTAAAATTTTTAAATTTAATTATGCGAAATAAGCATCTGTTAGCTACAGTGTTTTTCAGCCAGCTACAGTACTTTTCAGCCATAAGTCACCAAAAAAAAAGCCCAAATGATCACAGTAATGTGCTGTGCCAAATTGTGCTTTCGAATCTACTCCATTAGTTAAGAGAATCTTGTACCAATTAGTGGTTGCTGTAGTTGTTTGTGGCGGTGAGTCTTATATATTGTGGCAAGCTAACCTTTTTGGGCAAAGTGAACAGAATACACGCCAAAACAAACAGCTTTGCATTGGCTGCGCATGTGCATGGCATGTAAATATACTAGCATCATAGGCGCGCGTCACGCCGTGCCAGCCACCGTGTGTACCGAAGTAAAAGAGGCGATGATTCGTGAGGAGTTTTTTAAATAAAATCGAGGGCACATGTGTATTTTCGAAAAAGTCAAAGGTCTTTTTCGTGAAAAAATTGAGGACCTGTACGTAACTAAACGAGGACCCGTACGTAATTTAGAAAACCGCGGGGCGCTATCCTGCAAAGTATACAAAATTTCGGTGAAGTGGAGGGGTGTTTTCAAAAAAAGTGTTTTAAAAAAACTGACAGGGACCTTTTCGCGAGGATCAAGGACCTTTACGTAATTTCGGGAAAACGCAGTGACTTTTTCGTAAAAACGGACACCCGACCGTACGATAATTCGGTCGCCACGCGCCGACCGGAGCACGCGGGCGACGTGGCTGCCTCCTCCGCGCGGGAATTCCCCGGCTCGTAATAGCGGTAGATATCTCTCAATTAACCATCCATCTCACGCACTTTCTGCCTTTCCGCTGGGGCCGGGGCGCTAGCGTAGCTTACAGCTTGCTTCCTGCTGGGAAATAAGATTTGCGAGAGTTGCTGAAATAATTTTTTCTGAAAAAAGGTTTCTGAAATCATTATAACAAGTGGCCGGATACATAAATATGTACTCCCTCCGTTTTTTAAGTGAATTTTTTGACTTTTTATGGAATACCATATATGAGTTTGGCTGTTACTTTTTGTTACATTGTCTTATTATGTACTAATAAAATTATAATATTATGAAAATATTTTTAACGATATATTTAATGATGTAGCTTTTATGTAGACAATCTAGATAGTTTTAAGCATGTTAACAGCCAAACTTTAGAAAATTTTTACGGCATGGATTCTAGAACATCACTTAAAAAAATGAAGGTAGTATTGTTAGTGCGATTAATTAATTTGACTCTGTCTTCTCTTGGTAATCTGAAGTCTACGAAATATTTTTTTAGCTAAAGTCTGCGATGTATATTTTTGATTAATAAATGCATACCTAAAACCACTTATATGTCCCTTATCATTAAAAACACTAGTCCTCAACCCATGCAACCGCACGGGCTACACATTTTAAATAATATATGTAGCCTAAATAATTTTATTTTAAATTTAAGTTAATTTTTTTTTGTAAATTTCAATAAAAAGTTCTTATGTGAATTTGATATCTTTAAAATTTGAGTATAACATTTTCTATTCTTAAGTAATTCCATTTTATTTACTTATAATTCGGTATTGCATTTTTATAATTTCAAATCCATAATTATATATTTAACTAATATACTCTTTGGATTTTTAATTCCTGATTTTTATGTATATCGACATCCTATTATATTGGGGCTATTAGCACATAATGTGTATACATAATATATTTGCATATCACAATTTTAAAATTTTACCTATTGGACTGCAATTTGTATAAAAAAAGGCTATAATCATTGCATATACAACGACTCTAGATCCCAATTTGTATTAAGTTTTTAGTTTAGATTAAATCCAAGCCATCCACATTAATTGGATGGTCTTTTTGTAAAAGGATCATATTAGCTTTGCTTATCGTGATTAATAACAATTTCTATCATTCTTTTTCTCTTTAGCCTGGGAACCAAGAATTTTTTTTCATCCTTACTTATGTGTCTACGCTACCTCGTGTTTATAATGGTGTTGTTAGTGTCAATATGATTTTTATATTTTGTGTATGAAACTAAATAAACCTGGACATAAATGTTTTATTTTGTAACTTTAGTTCCGGCCATATGTATTTATTTATAACTTATTTGGATACCATGATTTTTTTTAAAGATCCTATGTATTTATTTGTAAATTACTTGGATACCATGATTTTTTTAAATTTTACCTTCGAATTTATATATTTTTGGACACCACAATCTTTTGGATATTTAATTTTGAATTACTAATTTAACCTATGTAATTCAAAACTTTACTTCAAGCATGGCGCGTGCACTCTAGATTCAAATATTAGGTTAGGTATGCTGTAACCTAAACTATTTGTAATCAAAGGATATGCTGGGTTTAATAGAATAGACTTATGAATAGTTTGAAAACAATTTTTTGATGCGGAAGGATATGCATGATTTCTTTGAATCCAAAGCCCATTCATGGAAAAATAAGATGGATGATTGGTTACCGATTGGAATTAGCGCAAATGCAAGTTTAATAGCCCAAGCCAACAGGTGGCTAGTCCAACCAATCAGGCACCCATATTCTGTGGCTAAAGGCATGGTTTAGAGTCCCACTAGAACCCCAAACGACTTTGCTGCAATACCTTAAGTAGCTAATCAGTCAATTCTTAACAGGAATTTGCAGCTAACAATGGGACAAAAATTCATAACCGGGTAGTAAGCATGCATGCATGCTAGTGATGGGATTATTGCATACATATGGAGTTGTCTATAGATTTGTAACGTATGGGCAACTAACTTATTGCTCCACGGGACAAACAGATAGAGAGATACCACTACTACAGAAATCCACATTAGAGACGGTTCAGAAACGTCATCACAGACGGTTTTCTGAACCGCCTGAAATTATGGGTCGCTGATAATTCAGTTATCACGCATTTGCGTTCGAAACCGCTCGTGATTATCCGATATCACGAGATGGTTTTGATTAAAACCGTCAGGATTATCCGATATCACAGACGGTTTTTCATCAAAAACCATCTGTGATATCGGATAATCACATACGGTTTTAAATCAAAAACCGTCTGTGATATTCCTCCCTCCTAACAGAATCTATTTCTGTTTATTGGCTAGCCTCAGGAAATGCTAGCCATGCCCTCTGAAACAAGCAGATAAACAAGTATATGTATACATACAATTCACATCTCAATTCATTTGACAAACATCCAATTCACATCACATTTCATTCACAGACATAAGGCGTCCATTTCGCAAATGAATTAATTGAAATGAAATAAAATATCCATTTACAAATTCACAATTACAGAGTGATAAGAGGAAATAAAAAATCAATCTACGTAGTGGAACTCTCCATCTGATCTTATGACTTTACTCCACAAAAACCAAATTAACTCTCCTCGAATTTTTGCTAAGTCCACCTGTTCCAATGCAGATTTAGAGATGGGCGCACCCTGTAGATAGGAATATCAACGCGCGCACATATAAAACCTGACATGTATGAAATAAATGTGGGAAGATTGACAAACCTTAGAATTAGTGATCTTGGTGGAATCGAGTAGTAGTCTCATATGGTGGCACACGTAGTATCCACACGCGTTGCCCGGCTGCTGCTGGTGGCACTGCAAAAAATAGAATGTGTTAAATCAAGTGGCATTACTACTATGTGTTGTATATGATTAATTAATGTGTAGCTAGCCAATACCGAAAATTTGCGATCATGTTTCAAGGGCTTGGCAGGTGTCGTCGAGCCACGTGTTTGTTGAACGTACGTGACGAACGACCTCCGTTATTCGAAAAAGTTAGATTAGTCATTCGGAAGGAAAGAAAAAGTACAATGTACAATGTACTTACCTATCGAGTATTTCGACGATAGCTATGTACTTAGATTTGTTCTTACTTAGAGAATCAAGGTATATAGCCTTGTTCCATTTTGGTATAAGTACAATTAAAATCCAATGGAAGTTCTCATTGTATGGCATAAGAACAAATTCCTTATCTTGGTGAGCCAGCAGTGCTTTTGTAATATAGCTCTCGACGAAGGATGCATCCTCGTCGATGGTATCAATGGAGACCAAGCGTGGGTCCAGGAAACCAATTGGTGATTTCGATGATCTAACTTCGGTCAGCATGTATCTATATATATGCACAGAAAAGCAACAAATTGTGACATATATCGGTATTACGTGAACAGAGACTGTGATTGTACAGACTTACAGTGTCCAGCATCGAACGAGTGAGGCGTCGAGAGCGTTGAGCGTGAAAAGATCAAATATATCGTCAAAGGCCACCGGGAAGACACATTCCTGAACTTCGTGCAAGAAATGTTCCGGCTTGAATTTGACAGTGATACCTGAGTGCCGTTCTTCCTCTGGCTTATTGGACTGTTCCATATACCAAGAGTGGAATCTTTGGCAACCAAGTCCTAGCTGTTCGAGGTGCTTTTTCGGGACTATCATCGGCTCGCCTAGCACGAATTCACTACTAGATTTCGGGTCTTGGACAACGCACGAAAACATTGCAATAGGACCAAAATAGATGCAATATGTATGTATTTCAACTAATCACTTCCGTTGGCAAGCGTTGCTAATTGTTGCGTCCTTAAAAGAATGTGCAACAGTTTTTGGTTTTGTTGCAGTACATATGGTTATTGCCATGCAATGAAGCATTGCAATTGTTTGTTGTTGCAAGGAGCGATGTCATGGCAATAGAGGCTATTGCATCGACAAACTACGTGGCAATAGCCTCTTTTGCCATGAAGTTTGTTTGTGGCAATAGTTTGTCTTGCCACGGAGTTATTACGTGGCAATAGACTCTATTGCCATGGAGTTGTAGTATGGCAAGAGAATATATTGCAACACCATGTTTTGTGGTAAGAGGTACTATTGCCACGTTAGGTGTTTCGTTGCAACAGGCTTAGAAAAGGTATTGCAACAAAATATTTTTGGTGGCAAATATATCGTATAGCATCGATCATTGTTCGTGGCGAATAGTTGGATCGCAACGTAGTAGCGGCGTTGCATTACGCTATCACAAAAAAATGCTATCAGGTTTATCGCAATGGGAAGAATTGTGGCAGCACATATAGCATTTGATATTTGATTATTAATTTGTTGTTGCAAATTAATAGCAAAATAGTAACAATGCTAGAACGTAGCAACATATATTAATTCAAAATATCATTAATTCTGACAATCATAATTTAAAAAGTGCCACTATTACTAAAGGAGTTACATATAAATCTCCAAAATTAAACTACAAAGTTCTTAACTAATAATAACAAAAATAGATTCGCTTCTATTGCATTGTTCCTTGCTGGTTTGGCATGTAGAATGTCTTGACTTGACGACCCATGCCTTGACTCTGTGTGCTCTAATCAACTTGTTCATTCCTGCTCGATAAAAAGCATTAACTTTAGCATATGGTTCAGCAATTAGCAACATCTTAGTGAAATATGATTGATGAAATGATCAAATTAAAGCAACAGTCATGAAATAATGTTTTATATGAATGAGCGATCAAAGGAACCAAAAACAAGGTCCTTAACGTGAGTAAGGTCTAGCAAAGACATATACTAGTAACAATTATTGTCACTACTCACTACTGTGCAACACCATTACGTATAAAAGTAAACAGGATTTTATTCTAATTCTTACTTATTTCCACAAAAAAACATGTACTCAGTGATCATTGTTCATGAAACTGCCAGCTTATCATCGTGGCCGTCCCGAATAAATTGGGGCCTTGTGCCAAACACTAAATTGGACATCTCCACCATTGGA
The DNA here is from genome assembly GCA_036346575.1 of Dendrocalamus sinicus. Lineage (NCBI taxonomy): Eukaryota > Viridiplantae > Streptophyta > Magnoliopsida > Poales > Poaceae > Dendrocalamus > Dendrocalamus sinicus. The sequence continues at coordinate 204,302 of JAYEVI010000480.1, read as the reverse complement.
CAATGTGTTCAGCTGCATTTCTCCACCATTGGACATCTCGGAAGAAATATTGCTGGACATGCAAGCAAATAAACTCTTACCATATAGCCCTTTAGGTTGTGGAGCCCAAAAGAATAGGGTGGGCTTGTGGATCCGCATACAAACATCCTACCACTACCAAAGAAAGAAGCAACATCCAACCGGATCCAAAGCACTAGATTAGACCATCGAGGCATGGACACAACATCCCCAAAGACTCGCATAGGAAGCAGGCCCTCTTGCTTTCTCTCTACAAGAAACTAATCGAGCCCTCACCTTCTTCGTGTCCAAAGTGATTAAACCTCTAAAAATCTAAGAAATTCAGTAACCACACAAGAATGAAGTAACAATGTTGCTCAGAAAGGAATCACACTGTTTCACCTCGCGTGCCCTTGAATCTCTCGATTCAATCCAAAGAAACAACAAACCAAGTACAATCCGCCTAAAAGCCCCATGATCTAGAGATCGCTCGACGGGAGAGCTCACCTCTCCTCTTTCCTACACCATGTACGAAAATACTTGCTGTGTCTTTGAGAGGGACCGAGATAAGAGATCTTCTACCGAGAGGATTTATGAAAAGATAGATGGGTCATTCAGATGTATTGTTTATGTAGTTGTAGCTAAAGCTCAAACCACGATGCAATTCATGTGGAATCTTGAATATCTGTATGTTAAAAATACAGGAAAAAAGAAATCAAAAACTTTTACGGAATGGAGCAACTGCTCCATAAAATTGTTCAAAGGAATGGGGAGCCTGTGTTCCTTCTTAATAAAGAAAAATCCAGAGCCCTTTGTTAGGGGAGAGTATTTCTCCAAGGCTACCATTCAAGAAATTGATTAACAGTTCATGCCACTGGGCTGATTCACTTGAAGTCTCCAATTTACAAGTCTCTAAAGCACAAAATCTATTAAGGCAATACACAATATTTCTCAGCAGCTCCTTAGGGAAGTTGCTCATTATAACCAAAAGGTCAGCTTTCATTACTCTTATCAACTAACACAATAATAAGTAGTTACGTCTTGGACCAATCAAATCATGAATTGCCGCAAAACCAATTCATCAACCAAATTCAAGGAAGAATAAGCAACAAGTTGATTGCCCGATGCTTTCAAGTGGACATATTGTTGGAGCAATTAACATGACTTTATGTGTAGCTTGAGTTACAGAAATGTACAATTGCACATCATCAGCTTAATTTTTATGCTTTTGATAACCAGCAGAAGACATGTCTTGGATCTTTGAACAGTAGAGGTCCAGACCCATTGACACACATGTAGACCCATTCTGTAATTATCAAATTTGATTATTGTTCATGAAACAACAAGTTAATTTGGTACTGTTCATGCCACTACAGAGAATAAATCACTAGAGACACTATTGGTTAAGATTACAAGAGCAACATGTTAAGTCAAAATAAATTACGTTTTCATGTCATACCTGCTCCTTCCTTGTCCTTGAACGAGTTTTAGCAGCATTGAACAATTGACTTGAAGAAATAAAATTTGTTGAGACGTTGGCAATGCCCTTGTGGAAAAGGCTTCGGTTAAGAGTAGAGTTGTTAGTGTTGCGAGCAGGTGGCCTAGCATCCTTTTTCTCGGTGAGGACGCTTTGTGGCTGAGTCGCAAATGAAATAATTAGTGTACAAAGATTGCCTGTAATTCAAATTACAATTCCTCGATCGCTGCAAACTTTTTGCAATTTTGTTACTCACAGTAAAGTTTCGTACATGGTCGTGTCTTTTGTTATTGTCGCTTGGAGTAGCTGCGTTTTGGTGGTGTTCAATACACTTCGTTGGTTATCCCGTATGAACAAATAGGAATACTTTAGTTATCATACGATGTACAAATCCAAGACACATTTACTGATTTATTACACGTGATGTTGCTCGCTCTGCTTTGCTAGCAATGAAAGGAACTCTTCCCCGAAATGTTTCTCTTGCGTTCCTTTCATTCTGCAATTCCTCTTCCATCCGTCGCCTAGTATCTTCCCTTTCAGCAACTTCGTTAGCAAGTTGTTCTTTTAACTTATGAATTTCATGTACGAACTCATTTTCTTTTTTATGCGGGTCAGAGCGTAAGCACGGGCTTGTTCGTCGAGTCCGTCTTTCAACAGCTTGGCTTCGTGTCGGATATTTCGCCATGTATCCATGACCATGAAGATTGCATGATTTGGTTCGGTGCTCTCCTTGTAACTTGATCGAAAGCAATGTCTTCCTCTTCAACCGTAAGGAAGCCTTTATCTGCCTCTGTTGATAGGTTAGTAATTTTGAAGGCTGCATCATCCTAATTGAGATAAGAGGTTAAAAGTTAAATAAGTTAAGCTATCAGCACAAAATTCTGAGTAATATACTAAGTCATGAACAAATTTAATTACTACTCACATAGACATCCTTAGAAGCGTTGTTTGACCATTCCCCATTCTTCGTGTGGGTAATCATCCAAAGAGTCAAATCACTTAGACGTCCAAGGAGGCAAGTTATAAGGAATTATGACCACAGGCCATGTAGTGTATGTAACATTCAACATCCCAAATGGATTGAAGCCATCGGATGCAAGACCCAACCTAACACTGCGAGGATCCACTGCAAACTCCTTATATATGTCATCCACATGCTTCCATGCTAGTGAGTCTGCAGGGTGACGCATTTTCCCATCACGAACCAATCCTTCTTTATGCCATCGCATATATGATGATGTGGTCTCCGTCATGTACAATCTTTGAAGCCATGAATAAGTGGGAAATAACGAGAATTTTACGAGGGGAACGCTTCTTTGCTCCAAAGAGTGCCACTAGCCTCATCAATCCCATCTCAACCCGTGGTTTTCCACCTAGACTCACCACATATTGGACAAGTATCCATCTTAGCATAGTCCCCACAAAACAATACACAATCATTCTCACATGTGTGTATCTTTTGTAATCAAGCCCAAGATCTCGAACAACCTTTTGCACTTTCTCCAAGGTGTTTGGGATACAATGGCCTTTAGGGAGCGTATGAGAACAGATGAAGTATGGATTCCAAGGCATCACATTAAGACCATACATGCATTTAATCTGAAAGATCCCGACAATGAAAGAAACCTTAGTGGCCTCCTTGAAACCTGGATACAATTCCTTCTGTGCCTCTTTCAATAAATTATAGAAATTCTTTGCTTGTTCATTTGGCTCTTCGTTATTACTATCTATGATGTCGCCATGCAAAGCACCCCTGATTAGAGAAGAAACTAGATCAGTGACAGAAGCACCATCACCTGATGGGCCTTCATTGCAATCCTCTTCAATAGGGACGTCCTTGCCAGCTGACGCTTCATCGGTCTCTTGCTCTCGGATAAAAATTTCATCAAACCCTCTCATTAGTAAATGACGTTCAATCTCAAATTGTAATCTATAGCACTGGCAACGACATCTTGAACACGGACAGGGTGCAGTTTCTCCTTTAGATGTGCCTCCAAATGTACTTTCAAAAAATTTCTTGAATCCAGTTTGCCACTCAGTTGTTGATTTATCCATACGCATCCAACTGCTGCCAGCTTGTGACATAATTCCAAAGTATATCAATCAACAAATAACACCCAATAATCTGTCCAACGTACCTGTACCTGCAATTAAGAAACCTTATCAAGCAGCACAGAAATCATTTACAAAAAAAGTAATACAAAATAGATTAGAAAACTAGGTTCAATATGACAATAGAATACGACTTGCCTTGGCCTTGCTCAGTTGATGGCTCTTGCTCTTCAAACCCTGCTTCTGCTCCTTCGAAGATGTGATCTAACGAGGGAGAAAACGGAACGAAACTCAAAATAAATTCAAATAAAATTCAAATGAACTTCAAAAACTTTCAAACAAGAACCAAAATATAGAGCTCAATTTTAGATGAATTTAGGAAAAAGAATCAGGTCAATCGGAGCTAGGACGACGGAGAACGGGCTCTTGAAAAAAAACCTAATTTGGGAAAAGGCTGAAAATCAAAAATTGCACTGTGCTGTGGACCCGGCTCATGAAATGATCAGTCTACGGTGAACCCGGTGCATGAAACAGTGCTGGGGACCCAAATAAAATATTTTAACAAATGTTCATGTTTAGTTTAGTCAATTTAAATACTTTTAATTAAATAAAATTCCATTTAAGCTTTGATTAATTCCATAAAAAATCAAATGGTGAATTTTATTTTAAAAACTTCAAAAAGGCTCTAAAAAAATCATGATGTTACAACTATCTTAAAATTTCTTTAAACATGCCTATATGCAAAGTCATGGTTATGATATCAATATCAATCTCATCAAACAATTTTCTTCTCAATACATAAAGTTGCCAAACCATGTATCAATAAATCATCGTTGTATTTATGATTATATTAACTGATATACTCATTTCCTCTTTTTTTCTTCTCACTGCTAGATGCATATACTTTGTAAATCACATGACAGCACTGAAATTTAAAGAAACAATCAGTACCAGTGCAAATGTTGCCCAGATACGGATATGAGTATCGGATACGATACGCATTGGATACGCGGATACGCCATTCTCTAAAAAACAATATAATGACACGGCGATACAGCAGATAAACATATTTTAATATTATATTTAGTAACTAAATAACAAACCAAGTACAAGTTTAGCGGAGGACCAGTGTTGGCAGTCTGGTGTTGGGGCACCGTGAGGTGCTGGCCAGCGTGTATTGCTCGAGCGAGGCAGGCACAGGTGTTAGGGGCGACGGCAGGTCCTGGGCGGCGTCAATTGCACGATCGAGGCAGGGGGAGGTGTTAGGGCAGTGGCGGCAGGTGCCGAGGCGGCGTGAACTCGTCAACCGAAGCAGGGTCAGGTGTTAGGCCAACGGCGGCGGTGCCGGGCGGCGGAATCGATCAACCGGCAGGGGCTCTAGGTATGGACGTCATAGTGTTGGGCGGCCACGCATAATATGCCCGCCCACAATGATCTATTGCCACGGAAAATTTTCATATTTTGCAACAAATTTATTGTGTGGCATAAAAACTTGTTTCATGTACAGTATAGAGTATCCTTTTGCAACGCAATCCAAAACTATAACTACCCAACAAGACCGTGGCAAAATTGTCAGCCATTTGCAACGAAATTCTATATCGTGGCAATACCCCATAACTAATGCAATGCAAATCAATATTATTGCAACACAGTAATCTCATGGCGATAAAGTTATACTTCTTGCAACCGTTTTCTAAATAGTAGCAAAAGATCACCTTATTGCAATGAATTAAGGTGACTATCGCGACACCATATTTAAGTAGCAATATGTGCATATTGCCATGATTTTGGACATATGTTGCAATAACAGTACCTATAGCAACTAATTTTGTGTCGTTACAATGCATTTCGTGGCCAAAGACCCAAATCTAGTAGTGATTGGTGGGCCAATGGCATGTACGGATATCGTCATCATCCTTCGCTTTGATTTGCCATGGCCATCGCCTCGATCACTGGTAGACTTCATGGTAGTCGATCGTAATGGTACGACGGTGCAAGTTGCTTTTGCGAGAATAGCACCGGCAGGTAGCTCGCCGCATCGCCTGCGTGTGGAGATGGCACCAGTGCATGTTGCCGTGGTTCGCACCGCACTTCGGTCCCGCCACCGTGAAGAAGCCTCCAGGAGATGTCGCTTTTGGCCACCGGAGGAATGTTCCAATGGCTTGTCCTAGAGTCACGATCTCGTCGTTGGGGGCTTGTAGCGGACCACCTCAAAATTGACATACACACCATCCACATTAACTTTTATGGCTCGGCGCTAAAGCTTGACCGTGCACCATGGCCCCGATACTGCATTTAATATGCCCGGCCCCAAGCAAGCAGCATAAGGAACGGAGCCATATCTCACTTGAGCCTGCAATGTAGGCTCCTACATAACGATACAAAATTAGCTACTCGAATAGGCCTACCAATGGAGCAAGCATTCGAGAGGTAATAATTATTACTGGATGTCGTCCATAGGAAATTTGGACTGATTTGCGTCGGATTGGACGCGCAGCTACTCGGACGGTTGTGCGGGCTAGCTAGCACAAAGAATGGCGGTGGTGGCTGCTGACTTTCTGTCTGCTTCCGCACCTCATCTCTCGATTACATCAGCCAACAATCCATTATCTCGTCTTTAAGAGATGCCTTGATCTCTTCTCATAGCTGTGCGTCACGCTTGGCTTTGTTTCTCTTCCTGCGCCGATACATGTCGAGTCATCTTGAAACCATGTTTCCAAGGAACGAAACCCAAGGCCTCTCAGACGACCGGTGCTCCTTGTTTCCCAAGGCCACGGAGAGCATATCATTCTCCTTGTTCCTGGAATGATCCTGGTAGATTGAAAACTCGGCTCTTCCCGCAAGAGCACGACATGTCATTTCAATTGCATTTAAATTGTGGAGTAATTACAAGCTACGTAGTTCGATCGATATCTTACCAGGCGCTGGGACACTTGCTCGTCTGCAGGGTTTCGAAAGGAGACGTCCCCCGATGTCGTTGTAGATGACCTTGCTCTAAGCCAATTTCGAGCGCGGTCATTCGGGATATTGGAAAACGGCGGGGCGATGTCCTGTGCAGCTGCCAGGTCATCCTCCAACCTCCACTGGGGGATTTTACCCGCATACCCAGCTGTGCCAAGTCTGTGGGGGTGTGTGTTTTTTTGCCTGGAGGGCCTTGTGCGCCACACTTGTACTTTTAAAATCTTCGGTCGTTTTCATCGCCTTGAACTCTTCCCATTGTGGTTCCAGGAATGGGTATTTATGAACAGGCGTTTCGTCCGAGTATTTCTTGACAAGTGTGCTCTTGAAGTTCTTCCATGTTTTGCACGCCGCTTTGTAGGTTTGTTGTTGCACAGCGTGTAGGTGTTCTTCTGGGAACTCGAACGATGCCAAAATTTCGGTCCACAGCTCATGTTTCCGAGTGTCAGGCACGTTCTTCCACGAATTGTATGTGATCTCAATTCGTTGTCGTGCAACTATTCCGACCATGGTTCGGAATGCGTTTACCGCTTTTTTAGGAAGGATAGAGACCCCAGATGCGTCTACCGCTGTGATGGTCTGTCGGCTCTCAGGCTTCTTTGATAGCCCTCTTTCTTGGCGTCTTGATGTTGGAGCGGACGCCTCCGGCGATGATGTTGAAGAATGCGCGGGTGACATGTTGCTCATTTTGTGGGTCTATTAAGATAAGATGAGAAAGTGATCATATTGAATTGGAAGAGAGGAGTAGAAGGGAGGGGGTGATATGGACATAGAGAGGGGGTGATGTTGCTAATACTATAAACCAAATAGCAAAGTCTCTAAACAAAGTTCTATGAAGCAAATGGCATAAACTAGTGTATCAAGTTCATTGAACCAGATACACTGGAGTGTCCCACTTGCTTCATGCCCTTTGAATGTCTATGTGGCATATATTATTACTACAAGGTCTCTAAACAAAGTTCTATGAAACAAATCACACAAACTAGTGTTTTAAGGTCATTGAACCGGATACACTAGAATGCGTTACTTGCTTCATGCCCTTTGATCATATACTCTTCCTTGATTGGTTAATTTGTGCTCTCAAATTGTAGGGTTGCACAAGATTAATCTTGGCCGTCCCGCTACTAAATCATATACTCTTCCTTGATTGGTTATGCCAAATAATGAATTCAGTATTTTGAGCTCTAGATACAAACTCTACAATCTCAAGATCAAGATATATTCAGCATGCATATATTCGCATGATATTCATACGCATCAAGACCATACAAGTTAACTTTGCCCAATAATTCAGTCTTTTAACTTGTCAAGATTAAATCCTAACAGATCAATTTAATAACATGCTATAACCTGAAAACTGCATGAACCGACAGCTATTAGAGCTCAAAGACCGAATGAACCAATCTCAGTATATGAATTTATCATCATCGAGCAACTGTAAATCCCACAGGCAACTAACAGTAAGCACATACATAACAGTAAGCAACTAACAGTAAGCATATACATGACAGTAAGCAACTAATAGTAAGCAACTAACAGTAAGCCCTAAACCCTAACACTAAGTATGAAGCATCAAGCATCAACCCTAAACCCTAACAGTAAGCATGAAGCTCGGGGAGGGATTTGATGACCTTAGGGTTTTGGTGACGGAGGAGGAGGCGGCGACTACGGAGGAGGAGGAGGCGGGGACGGAGGAGGAGGAGGCGACGGAGGAGGAGGCGGCGGCGACGCAGGAGGAGGCGGCGGTGACGGAGGAGGAGGAGGCGACGGGCTCGGGGAGGCGGCGCCGGAGGAGGAGGAGGCGGCGGCGACGGAGGAGGAGGAGGCTGCGGCGACGTCTTCGTCCGGGGAGGTGGCCGGCGAGGGCTCGGGGAGGCGGCAGCGACGACGGGCTCGGGATTTAGACCTAGATCGAATAACTGCAGCGCACACGGGAAACCCTACCGAGAGGGTATATAACTACCTAGAGGGACGCCTGTTGTTATTACGACAACCCCAATAACTACATAGCTGCATTCATATCAACCACCAAACAGCTGCATTCATATCAACCACCAAATAGCTGCATTCATATACAACACCAACCAGCTGCATTCACACAGTGTATTTCTTGATACATTTTGTCATTCTCAAATACATCACACTGCAGCATTGTTCTATACATAAATGCATGCCAATTCACATGTACATCACACATATACATCACACATACATAAATGCCAATATACATATACATTTTCACATATGCATTTTGTCACACATTTTCACATATACATCTCAAAATTGACTACATCAGACATTTTCACATATACATCTCAAAATTGACTACATCACACATTTTCACATATACATCACAAAATTGTCACACATTTTCACATATACATTCTTATTGTACTTGCTTATTTCCTTTAAAATTAGCCCTTCATCATGATCAATGCGTGACGTAACTAGTTTCACACGTTGTTCATCGTCGACCTTATGCCATTTCCAAAAGGAGGTAACTCGTCAAATTGATTGTATTCCTTCTCGCCCACTACATTCTCCACTCCGACAATTCTCCTTTTTCCATGAAGAACTACATGGTGTTTCTTATTTGCCGGTCGGTTACATAGAAAACTTGAACAACTTGATTGGCGAGTACGAATGGTTCGCTTTTTGTACCCGACACGTTGGAGGTCCACGGTCGTGACACCGCACTTATCAACCTTCACCGTGGGAGATGCACCCAACGGCAAATAAATAAGGGGATCTTGAAAACCACATAGTCGAGCTCCCAAATCTCTTCTATGAAGCCATAGTACGAAGTTTCTCGACCCATCGGTATCGAATGCATCTATGCGGACACCGCTGCTCGTTAGTGCTCTTGACATCCCGAGATCGCGATAGAATGTGTACCCATTTATGTCATATCCTTGCCATGTCACAATCAGTAAATGTCGGCCCTTTTGCCAACCATGTCGCGCCTCACTCGGTGAGCTCCTAGCGATTTGCTCCTTCAACCATTGGTTGAACCGACGGTTGTGTTGCCTCATGATCCAAACATCCGCCGCTCGGATTCTCGCTGTCAAGCACATCCTTGTGCTGGTCCACATAAGGGCCACTTCAGTCATGTGTTGCAACACCGTGAAATGGGCTTGAGTATACGTGTCCATATCCGGAGTGATTGCTTTTCTTCCGATAGTTCCGAGACCTTCACCTCCCTCATGACGAGATTGAGGACACCTATCGGTTGAATCGAGCCATATAATCGACACAAAACTCAATGATCTCTTCACTTGCATAACCTTCGACGATGCTGCCCTCCCACGAGAACGATTCTCAGACGTAGGACTTGAGAATTCCCATGAACCTCTCAAATGGGTACATGCTACATAGGAATACTGCCCGCACATTTTTATCTCTCACACAACGTGAACAATGAGATGGACCATGATATCGAAAAACGAAGGAGGGAAATACATTTCAGGTGACATAGAGTCATCACCACCTCGTCCCGCAGAGCATCTAGTCCTTCGGATCGATGACCTTCGAGCAATTGTGTTAAAGAAATAACATAGCCTCATGATTGTCTCTCGGACTTTGATCGGCAAAATATTTCTAATTGCAATAGGGAGCATCTGTGTCATCAGCACATGACAATCATGAGACTTCATGCCATTTAACTTCAAATCTTGCATCAAACAAGTTTCTTCACGTTGTCGAGTAACCAGACGGAACTTTGACACCATGCAAGCATCGCACATTCTGTTTTCTCACCTTGAACAGAGTGTAACATGCGGGGGAAGGTACGCTCGCCCATTATCGGTGCATGTCGGTGCTAACTCAGCCCGATGTCCATGTCGGCCAAGTCAAGCCGCAGCGTTGACGCCGCCCTTGTTTTATCACGGATGTTCAAGAAGAGACCAATCAAGATGTCGCATATATTCTTTTCTACGTGCATGACATCGATGCAAAGGTTTAACATCTAGGTACTCTCAATAAGGTAAGTCCCAAAATATTGATCTCTTCTTCCGTGTGTTCTTCTCATGAGCCCTCAATTTACGTCCCTTTCCAAGGACAACATCTAAATCCTTAACCATATCATAAACCTCGTGTCCCCTTAAATGCCTTGGAGCTGAACTGTCTTCCTTCTCTCCGTCAAATTGTTTCTTCATCTTGCGGTATGGGTGAGCCCTCCAAGGAACCGCGGTGACGCATGTAGACGGTTTTATGCGTGAGTGTCTCAACCACACACTCTCGGTACCATCTAAACAGTGAGTACAAGCTTTGGCACCTTTTGTACTATGGCCCGATAAGTTACCAAGGGCGTGATAATCATTTATAGTGCGTAACAATAAGGAGCGCAGAGTGAAGTTCTCTCGCTTGTATGCATCCCATACCTGTACTCTTCGCTCCACATTACTTTTAGATCTTCCATCAACAGTGCTAGGAACACATCGATATCATTCCTGTGTTGTTTTGGACCTTGGATAAGTATCGATAGCAAAATGTACTTTCACTTCATACACAACCAAGGAGGAAGGTTATAGATGTAGAGAGTTACGCCATGTGCTATGTCACGCTTCATGCTATCGAAAGGATTCATTCCATCCGCACTCACCCAAACCTTATATTCCTTGGTTCTGCACCGAACTCGCAAAACTCCTATCGATGTTTCTCCACCGCGCGGAATCAGCAAGGTGTCTTATCATTCCATCCTTCTTGCGCTCCTCCGAGTGCTAACGCAGCGCTTTTGCCTCCTTTGGATTTGCAAAAACCTTTTCAAACGGGAATTATAGGAAAATACCATGCCACCTTAGCAGAGGTCCTTTCTTCGCCTCGCTCTCGCCATCATCCGATTGATTGTTACATTTGTATCGGGATGCGTTGCACACCGGACATACATGCATGTTTGCATACTCTTACGGTAGATGATACAATGTCGGGCATGCATGTATTCTTTCTACTTCCATTCCCAACGGACAAAGAACCTTCTTGGCTTTATATGTGGTTTTAGGCAACTCATTTCCTTCCTAAGCATGTCCGCTAAAAGACCTAGCAAAGGTTGAAACCCTTGTCGACCAACCGTTGCTTGCCTTCAATTTCAACAGCTCAAGCACGGCCGACAACCTTGTGTACTTGCAGCCCGTGTACAAAGGTTTCTCTAAGTCCTCCATCAAGCCACGGAATTTAACATACTCTCTCATCATAGTTCTCTTCTACATCGCGAAGCATCCGATCCAGATTATCATCGTGCAACCTATCCGAACCGAGCCACAATCGACATCAACCGGCGGCATGTCATTCACTTCACCGGCGATGTCATCCGGGGCATATCATTCACTTCACCGCGATGTCATCCGCGGCATATGATCATTCACTTCGCCATGATCGGTCCAACACGTATAATCCTTTTTGAAACCCCTCCGAATCAAGTGCGCTACAATTTGCCCTGCTTAAACATCTTCAAATTCTCGCATCAAGGCATGGACAAGACATATATTCCACCCTTATTCAACATATCCTCCTCGGCGGCTCTTATAAAAGCAGAATGCCATTAATGTACTCTTCACTTACATGGCTCGCGGCATACATCCACTTTTCTGTCCTACGTTACGACATATATAACAACTTAGTATTAAAATCTAGATTAACTAATTATACTACATATATATCGCCACATTTATTATATTGAGACTTAATTTGCTAGCTCAATTCATATTATAAACACAATAGCTATTATATAACCAACAATTTTGCAAATTAACCATCTTCAATAACACTCATGGATTACTTAGACCTAAATTGTAATGTAATTAAAGAAAAATAAATTTCATTACTAACCATATCTAGAGCAACCAGAAAGTCCAATCTTCAAAGCTCAATCTCGCTTCTTCCCACCAAATTAATCGCCTGAAATTGCCTAGCTTCCTCCCGAGTGAAAAGTGCGCAAGAATGGCTAGATCTCGATCGAAATGAAGACATATGCGTCCGAAAGCAAGCGCAATAAATGCCTTAGCCATTATCACAGACGGCTTTTAATTAAAACCGCTCGCGATAATTCAGCTTATCACGACGGTTTTTAATACTGCACTGCCTCTGTGATACAAAAGTAATAACCGTCTGTGATAATCCATTTTCCCGCCACAAATACCACAGACGGCCTCCAAATTACAACCGTCTATAATAGTGTTCATCAGAGACGGTTTCACAAAACCGTCTGTGATGAGGCATCTACTATGAGGCTTTCTGTAGTAGTGTACAAACAAATAGTACCACCTCCACTCTAATCATATGGATAAAATAACTTGTATTTGTAACATGGGGGAGTACATACAACTTTGGAATTATAATGTGCTATGCCAAATTGTGCTTTCGACTCTACTCCGTTCGTTTAGATAATATTGGTACCAATTAGCGGTTGTTGTACTTGTTTGTGGTGGTGAGTTAGCTTATATATTGTGGCTGCTAGATATGTATTATATAGCTATGTATTTATCTTATTGTGTGACGGGTTTTCTGTATATATTCCATATATATACATGTATATATATTGGCCTATTAGCCTCATGATAAAAATAAGTGCCATTCATAATATGGTATTAGAGTGTCATATCTAGGGTTTTCGTCACTGGTTCAATGCTCCAACCGCAGCCTCACCCGAATCCTCTGCAACTTTCTCCATCACCTTGATTCTTTCCACTACCGCCGCTACCAAGATCCTTCTCACCACCGCCTTTGGGATCTTCTCCAGCCAGTCACCGCCGCTCTCCATCATTGCCAGTGACGAGTCTGCTCATTGCCTGCCTCGGATTCGGATCGGACTGTCTGCAACGGAGTCGGGGATCTCGGTTTGGGAGTCGTTGTGGCGTAGTGGTCACCGACGACGCAGCCGAAACATCTTTTTCGGATCTCCCGGTCACCCACCATTGACGTTGCTGACGACGCTGTTGGACCGCCATCTCCGGATCTTCTGGATCCTCGCATGGGGGACCACGCCATGTCATCGCTCGATGACGGCCGCTCCAGGAGCCAAAAAGGTCGATGTGAGGCCACCGCATGCAGTCGGATCTGCCGCTAGAGCTATTGCCTACCATTGGATCTACAGCCGGAGCCACCATCTGCCATCAGATCCGCTGAAGTCACCGCTCTCAACTGCCAGTCGCCATGCCACCAACGGCGTTTGGTTTTGCTTGTAGAAGTCTCGGTTAGTTTCCAAACCGGCCGACTAGTTAAGGCAAAATTAAAAAAAGGAAAAAAAAGAGAGAAAAATGTCTTCTTTTGCAAGTATCATTTTTGTTCCTTGTTACTCAGTGATTTTTGATGGTATCAATTATTGAGACTAGTTTTAGCACATGCGCCTTTACATATGTGGTCAGCGCTTTTAGGAGTTTCTTACTAGTGAGTTGCTTTGTTTGCTTCGCCCTTCTCCACCTACTAAGGCTGTGCTTCCAAAGGATGCTTCCAAAGGCGCTCGTATAAAGGCATATGAGGCTTTTGAGGATACCATGGATACTTTTTAGACTCAGCATGCTGCTATAAGACATGGACCAATGAGGATGCTCGTGCTTTTGCTATTCTGGTTGATAGCATGGAGGTGCATCTCACTAGTAATATGGTTGGCTTGGCTTCCACACATACGATGTGCGTGCATCTACGCAATCACTACGAGCCATCTGGTGATTCCTTGTACCTTGCTATTGTACATCAGGAGCAGTTGCTGCAGTAGGGAGATGCCACTGTGGACAAGTTCTATGCTCAACTATCTGTGGTATGGCGTTAGATTGACTCTTTGGGGCCAGATATATGCCGCACTTGTCAGTGGTGCCAGCGTTAGCAATCTCACCTGGAGCTTCGCCGTATCTTTGACTTCTTGACACGTCTCCAGACTGAATTTAGCAGACTCATGCTTAGTTGCTGGCTCACCATCATTGTGTGACACTTTTGGAGGCCCTTGCAGCTGTTCGTATGAGGAAGATCGTCTACATGGTGTAGGTCTTCTGTTGTCATCATCATTTCCTTTGGTTTTAGTAGCTGCCCCAACTTCTACACCTGTTGCGCCTTTGGTTACTTCTTCACTAGTTGTGCCTCACCAGTGGTGGAGTAGTTTTGCTACAGGAATAAGAAAGATTTTCGTCATGGCCATCCTCCGAGGGGCACTGGACGTTCCTCCTCTCAATGGAGTCCTGGTGCCTCTGACACACAGCAGTTTCTTATACTGTTAGGTCGCATGGTTGCTTCTGCATCGTCCAGTTCTGCTATTCTGTTGCTCAATCTTCTGGTGAGAGACCACCTTCTACTTCTGCTTCCTCAGGTATATCACATTGGATTCTTGATTCTAGTACTTCGTTTCATATGACATCTGATTCCATCAGTCTCACCTCCATTAGTCCTTAAGCTACTCCTATCATTGTTCAAACAACAGATGGTACCTCTCTTTCTATCACAGGATGAGGCACTTTTTCAAATTCATCCTTTCATGTTTCTACTATTTCTCATGCTTCGAAACTAACCATGCAGCTCATATCTGCAGGCCAGCTCACTGATCATGGTTGTTGTGTTATTCTCGATTCTAATTCTTGTAGTGTTCAGGATCGCTGCACGAGGACTCTGGTTGGTACTAGCCCTCGCCGCCATGACTCACGACGACTTTGGGAGCTTGATTAGCTTTATCTTCCTTCCGCTGCCCCTGTTAGTCTTGTCGCCTCCTCCACTGCCTCCACATTTGCTATAGCCTCCACTATATCTTTTGCTCAGTTGCATCATCATTTAGGACATCTTTCTGGTCCATGCATGTCTTCATCACTTCATCGTGGTCTTTTAGGGCCTTTGTCTGGTGATGATTCTCTTAATCGGTAGGGTTGTAAGCTTGGTAAACAGTTTCAACTCCCCTATCCTTCCAATGAGTCAGTGTCTCAACGTCCTTTTGATCTTGTTCATTCTGTTGTATGGAGACTAGCTCCTTTCATTTCGAAAAGAGGCCATCGATATTATATAATTTTTATTGATGATTTTTCTCAGCATACATGAGTATACTTTATGTCATCTCATAGTGAAGTTCTATCCATCCACAAGACTTTTGCCACCATTTCCGTACTTAGTTTGACTCTCCTATTCATGTTTTGCACGTTAATTCCACTAGGGAGTACTTGTCGGGAGTTCTTCGTGATTTTCTTACTGAGCAGAACACTTTCCCTCAGTTTTCTTGTCCCGATACTCATGCTCAGAATGGTGTGGCTGAACACAAGCATTGTCATCTTCTTGAGATAGCTCATGCTCTCATGCTTGCTTCTGCTATTCCACTATACTCTTGTGCTGAGGCTGTTTCTATTACCACTTTTCTGATCAATATTCAGCCCTCTTCTGCTCTTCAGAGTGGGATTCCAGTTGAGTATCTCTGTAGTTAGACTCTTGATTATTCCAGTCTTCACTTCTTTGGGTCTGTGTTCTATGTTCTTCTTGCACCTCGTGAGCATACCAAGCTAACTGCTCAATCTATTGAGTGTGTTTTCTAGGCTATAGTGCTGAGCACAAGGAATATCGTTGTTGGGATCCTGTTGGTGGACAGGTATTGATCTATCGGGATGTTACTTTTGATGAGTCTCATCCTTTCTATCCTCGCCCTTCTCCTTCCTCCACTTGCATATCTTATCGAGCCACTTTCTTTCCTGACTTTTTCTTCCACCTCCATAGTCACCACTCCTCCACCATAGCCTTTGATCTCTCCGGTGCCTCCTTCCCAATCAGTACCTTCTTCACCACCGACACCTTCTTCTGAGCTTACTCCTGACCTTGTTCCTTATTATCTTCTCTACTATGCTTGTCATTTGTGAGTTGAGGATTCTTCTGATGTGCCCTCTCCTTCTGATAAGTCATCCGATTCAGTCTCTCCTTCTCAGTATGCTCTTCACGATCGCCAGTCTATTGGGCCTCTTGAGCATTTTGGTTTTGCTACCGCTGCTCTTGTCGAACTGACTTCTTACTGTGATGATGCTATTCATCAGGAGTGGTAGCATACAATGGCAGAGGAGATTGCTGCCCTTGAGCATACTAGCACGTGGGATTTTGTTCCTTTTCCTATGCGTGTTACTCCTATCACGTGCAAGTAGGTCTATAAGATTAAGACTCGCTCTAATGGTTCTCTTAAACGCTACAAGGCTCGTCTTATAGCGTGTGGTTTTCAGCAGTAGCATAGTCATGACTAGGATGAGACCTTTGCTCCTGTTGCTCACATGACCACTATTCACACTCTCCTTGCTGTGACCTCTATTAGACATTGGCCTATCTCTCAGTTGGACGTCAAGAAAGCCTTTCTCAATGGCGAACTGCGTGAGGATGTCTACATGCAGCCACCCCTGGGTATTTTATTCTTGAGGGTATGGTTTGTCGCCTTCGTCATTTCCTCCATGGCATCAAGTAAGCTCCTCAAGCCTGGTTTGATTATTTCTCTTTTGTTGTCACTACAGCTGGTTTCTCTGCTAGTACTCATGATCCTACTCTTTTTATTCACACATCACCTCGTGGTCGGATGTTTCTTCTTTTGTATGTTGATGATATGATCATTACTAGAGATGATTCTCAGTACATCACTTTTGTCAAAGAGCGTTTTCATGAGAAATTTCTCATGTCTGATCTGGGTCCTCTTCGTTACTTTCTTGGGATTAAGGTTATTTCTACTCCTGAGGGTTTCTACCTGTCTTAAGAAAAGTATATTCAGGATCTTCTTGATCGTGTCTCTCTTACTAATCAACGCACCGCTGAGACTCCTATGGAGCTTAATGTTTATCTTCGTCCCACTAATGGTGAGCCTCTTACTGATCCTACACGTTATCGTCATCTTGTTGGGAGCCTTGTTTATCTTGGTGTCACTTGTCCTAACATTTCGCACCCTGCGCATATCTTGAGTCAGTTTGTTTTTGCTCCTACTCAGCTCCACTATAGTCATCTTTTTCATGTTTTGTGATACCTTCGTGGAACTCTCTCTCTTCATCTTTTTTCCCATGCTCCAGCTCTTTACAGCTCCAAGCATATCTGATGCCACCTGGTCTAGTGATTCCTTTGATTACCGGTGTCTTTGCTTATTGTATTTTTCTTGGTGGTTCTCTCATTGCTTGGAAAACTAAGAAGCAAATAACAGTTTCTCGTTCAAGTACCGAAGCTGAGTTGCTAGTTATGGCTTTGTTGACTACGGAGGTTACATTGCTACGGTGGTTACTTGAGGATATTGGTGTTCCTGTTTTTACACCGACTACTCTTTTATCTGACAGTACAGGTGCTATTAGCATTGCTAAAGATCCTGCGAAGACCGAGCTTACAAAGCATATTGATGTTGATGCTTCTTATATGCGGACACAAGTGCAGGACTAGGTTCACTACTACAAAAAGCTGTATATTAGACGCCACATTACAGACGGTTCATCAAAACCATCTGTATTAAATACAACCACAAACGGTTTTAGTTTAGAGATCGTCTGTGTTGCTGCCAGCTCTAAAAGCCATCTACGAAGGGGAAATATCATAGACGGTTTTTAATACAAATCGTCTATAAAGTATGACAGACGGTTTTGTACTGGAACCATTAGTGATACTTCACAGATGGTTTGTATTAAAAACTGTCTGTGATAATCAAGTTATCACAGACGGTTTATATAAAAATTGTCTGTGATAATTTCACCATATTTATTGCGAGCAGAACCATCAACCATCTGTCGTAAATTCCAGATCTCCGCTGCTGCTTTGAGCTGGAAGTAGGGCTTTGAGGTGATTTGGTGAAAGGAGACTATTTTGCAAGAGTAATTATAGATCCATTAAGGTTTTAACTACCTATAGATAGTAATTTGTTCCTAATTACATTACAATTTACATTTATAGTTGTTGTTCAAAGGAGAATTGAAGATGGTTAATCTAACTAGCTTGATGTAGAGAGAAGATTATTTTACATGTAGCATAGTTTAGGGTTTAGTCAATTCATAGTCTATTTCTACTTAGTTCAATTTAATTAATTATTGTTGCTGCATATATAGCTATTTAATGTAGATCGTACATATATAGTATAATAATTAATTTATTGAATATGTTATACTAAATTGTTATGTGCGTAATATAGGACAAAAGCTGGATGTACATGGGAACCGTGTGAGTGAAGAGTACATTAATGACGTTTCTAATTTTACAAGAGTTACCGAGGAGAATATTTTGAATAAAGGGTAGAATATATATATTGTCCATGCATTGACTACGAGAATCTAAAGATATTTAAGAGCTGAGCGCAGATTGAAGCATACTTCATTTGAAGGGATTTCGAAAAGGGATATGCACGTTGGACCAGTCATGATGAAGAGCAATTACATTTATATATATGAGAATGAGTTACGTACTCTGGGGCCCTTGCTTCCTCGAGGCTTGATCACTATATACGACTATACGAGAGCTTCACAGCATGCTACAAGTACCGACGTATGATTTTTTGTTAACAATCCAGTCATAATCTGCCATTGTATACCTATGAACCCGAATAGCCAATGACGTATATGTATTCATGTCAGACATATGGGGTTGTCTATAGATTTGTAACGTATGGGTAGCTAAGTTATTTCTGGACAGGACAAACAGACAAAGAGATACAGACAAATAGTACCACATCCACTCTAATCATATGGATAAAATAACTTGTATTTGCAACATGGGGGGAGTACATATATACGACATGTCTGTACGATGCATTGGAAGTTGCAGGTAATACAAAAGCCTTTTTTGGGTGGGGGGGGGGGGGCGCCTTGGTGCCTAATTCATAAACTTTCTTGGTAGTTGCAAATCATTGGTAAGTTGAACTGCTCCTACTTGAATACTCCTGTGTTACAGAATGAATATATATGGTGAAAATATTGCAATAATTGCACATTTGGTGTTTGCAGTAGAATGGCGTTTTTTTTTAAAAAAGGGCTTCTATTGTGAGACCCAGTCATAATCTGCCATTGTACATCCCGTTGTGACGTATGAACCCGAATAGTCAATGACATATGCATTCATGTTGACCTAATTTTGAAAGAGGGAGCTTGCGCAAACCATATATATGGAGATGTGTATAGATTTGTTACGTATGGACAACTAACTTATTGCTGGACGAGCCAAAGAGATACAGACAAATAGTACCACCTCCACTCTAGGGTGTGATCAATATGGCTTGAGCTTTTGGCTTCAGCTTATTTTTGCACTATTCATAAATTTCGTCTTTTTCTGAACTTTTGACTTTTTTTTGAGTTTTTTTACCGGTTTTTTTTCCTCGTATTTGTTTACATTATACGTGATGGGCTAATATGTTTTTTCTATTTTTAAATTTTTTTAAATTTAATTATGGTAAATAAGCATCCATCACCACAAAGGCTGCTTTTTCACCACAACTCAAGATGTTTTCAGCCATAAGTCACGGGCTTTTCAGCCATTTTGATCACAACCCTAATCATGTGGATAAAATAATTTGTATTTGCTGGCGTATAATCATATGGACAAACAGAACGGAGGGAGTATATTGTAGCATCTAGTTGACGAGATTGGCTGGGGCAGCGCGCTAACCCGAAAACAACTTATTAGTGTTAAAGAACTCTATTTCCAGATATCAAATATCCATATATTCTAGCATCTAGTTGTACAGTTGCACAGAATGTAATTGCGAACTAGTTTGTACCAATAACAAGTGTACATGACACATACCCTTGGAGACACTACAAGAAAGCGGATCATCCCTCACGGACTTTAATTTTCCTGCGGGCCCGCATAGAACATGAGGGATATCAATTTTTGTGACGGGCCCACGTATGACCATCGCAAAAATATATTTTCCTGTCGGGCTCCTTTAACCGTCAAGAAAATACACTATTTTTGTGACGGTATTACATGAACCGTGAGGATAATTGGAACATAAGCCCGTGACGATTCTCCAGCCCGTGAGGCTTCTGATCCAGCTCGGCCGCTAATTTGGTGCAGCGCGCGGCTGGAAACCCTAAACCCAAATTTTCCCCCCAATTTTGGCAGCCGCCGCGCGCTCGCCCGCCTCCTCCGCCCCAAACCCTTGTGCGCCCGCCTCCTCCCCATCCCCTCGGCCGCCTCCTCCGCCCCATCCCCTCGCGCGCCCCCGCCTCCTCCCCATCCCCTCGGCCGCCTCCTCCACCCCATCCCCTCGCGCGCCCGCCGCCTCCTCCCCATCCCTCGGCCGCCTCCGCCCCATCCTCGCGCGCCGCCGCCTCCTCCCATCCTCGCGGCCTCCTCGCCCCATCCTCTCGCGCCCGCCGCCTCCTCCCATCCCTCGGCCGCCTCCTCCGCCCGAGATCTCGCGGGCCCGCCGCCTCCTCCCCTTCCCCTCGGCCGCCTCCTTCGCCCCAGATCCTCGCGGGCCCGCCGCCTCCCATCCCCGGCGCCAGACCCTCGCGCGCCCCGCCTCCTCCCCATCCCCTCGGCCGCCTCCTCCCCGACGCCCCGCCTCCCCAGGTCTACCCCGACGGCCCAACTCCGCCCCGCCGCCCCGACGCCCCAGCTCCACCCCGCAGTATTGCCTCCGAGCTCCCACTCCCGAGCTCCCTGCTCCGGCCCACCGCCCCAGCAAAGGATTTGAAGAAAATTGTAACAGGTCTGTTGCATCTGTGAAGGTATGGGATCAATAACTAGATTGGCCACGAAACTTTCTAAAGTTAATTGGTTCTGTTCTTTCAGCTTCTAGGCAGTACAACCAAACTCTTAAGTGTCCAAACTGTTTCAATTGGAACAGACTAGTCCCTGATCTTAGGATTGCACATTTGCTAGTACAACATTGTGGCTTGTTTCTTACGGAGTAAGTTGTAGTGCAAAGAGTGCAAAAACCAAAAGAGGAGAGTTTAATAGTTGCACGCACTGGCAGTATATAGAGTACATTGTTGATCAGTCTTAGGCCTTTTGTATGGGAACAGGGGGGAACAAAACATCATTGCATTTCAGAATGCATGAGCATATAGCAAAACCTGCAACCTAACTGAAAGACAAATTTCAGTGCACCCATGTGTATAGATGACTCCAAATACTCCTACATATACTACTAAAAAAGACCAGGCTGGATCAGAAATTCTTTAGTGAGAAAGGAGAGCACTAACACATCATTGATGTAGCTAGTGTAGTAGCTAATCATCTACCCGGTCTTAATGCGTACACAACACATGGAAGCAAAGCTGAATTCTTGTCCAGCCCGAGCTAATTAATTTTCCTCAACTTCAATTTCTATGGCCACTTAATTAATTTGTAAGCTATGTCCGTAAAAGCGCATCATGAGTAGCTTTCAACGAGAGGGCTATTATGAGTAGTATTTGATTTGGATTTTGCCTTTGATCTTCTCGCGGATGAGACGGCCAAGTGGGAGAAGATCACCGGTTGGGATCGTGACGTGCACCCTCCCGGTAGTGTACACCCTCTCCAAGGGGCACCCCACCACAAGGAGCCGGTGAGATCTCGCCCTGGTATATTCATATACACATATCCGTCCATCGACCATTGATAATTGATACATTGAAACAATTGTATAGTGGTTGATATACAAATGCAAATATAGTGGCTGATATACAATTGTATACAAATGCAACATACCTAGTTTTAATAAATATAATTTTATGCCTCGATATATTCATGTTATGTACATGTAACTATTTCATGGCGGACCATGAATGGATGTATAGTGGTGGCAACGTGGTAAAGCTCCTCAAATGAATGGATTGAACAAACTACAAAGTTCTTAGATCATGCATTCTCAAATCCTAGGATAGTTGAAGGTGACACCATTAAGTGTCCATGTGCAATGTGCGAGAAGTATTTTAGGCACAACAGCATATTGTAGAGTTGCACTTAAGTAAATATGGGTTTAGGTCAAACTATCAAACATGGACGACACATGATGAACATGACCCTTCAATAGATCACGAGGAAATCAATGAATGTAATCGGATGGACAACTGCTGATTGACGAGGCGTGACCATCCACCAGAATTGATGAGGAGCCAACGGCCTCTGCCTGAGCTTTCTATAGAATGGTCGCTAGCGCCGACGAGCTAGTCCATGAGAACACAACACACTCAAGTCTGCTCTGCCGTCGCTCGTTTGCTAGCTATGAAGTCACAATACAATATGTCAATTGCACACTACGACGATATATTACAAATAATTCATGAACTTTTGCCTCCGGAGTTAAGTTGTCCGAGGACTTCTACCGTTCGAAAAAGTTGTTAGACGGTCTCGGAATGCCATATGTGAAAATTGATGTGTGTTATAATAACTGCATGCTTTACCGGAAAGATAATGAGCATAAAGACAAGTGTGACTTATGTGATACCTCTCGCTATGAGGTAGGCCATAATAAAGTCCCACGTAAAGTATTACGGTACCTACCCATTATAGATAGACTACAAAGGTTGTATGCACACGAGGAGACAAAAAAGCTAATGCAATCACATAGTCACCAACGTCCGTAAGATGGTGCACCCATGTGATGGGGAAGCTTGGCAACAATTTGATGAGGACTTCCCAAACTTTGCAAGTGATCCTAGAAATGTACGCCTTGCTATAGCAAATGATGGTTTCACACCATTTAGTTTGGGTGCTGCTCCTTACTCATGTTGGCGGTGTTTGTGGCTCCATTAAATATTTCACGGGCATTCTGTTGAAGTCGAGTACATATTCCTTGGCCTTGTTATCCCGGCCCCAACATCCCGGGAAAAAATAAATATTCTAATGCAACCTTTAGTTGACGAACTTATCAAGTTGTGGGAGGGGGTACAAACATGGGATGCTTCACTTAAGCAAAACTTTACAATGCGGGGAGCATATCTATGGTCAGTTCATGATTTTCTTGCATATGGTATGTTTGCTGGTTGGAGCACACATGGTTCATTTGCGTGTCCAGAATGCTTGGGTGACAGTAAAGCATTTCAACTCCATAATGGTCGCAAGGCTTGCTGGTTTGATTGTCATTGACGCTTCCTACCTAGAGACCATGAATTCAGAACTCAAGGTAATGCATTTCGAAAGAACACAGTAGTACTTGAGGAGGCACCACGGCATTTAAGGGGAGAGGAAGTCGAAGCCCAAATAATCAAGTTTGTAGGTGATACGAAAAACTTTGGTAAACTTCACCATTGGACCCACAAAAGCTACTTTTGGCAACTTCCATACTTCAATAAATTAAAGCTTCGACACAACATTGATGTGATGCACAATGAGAAAAATATAGCTGAAACTATATGGAACATATGCTTTGACATATCCGATAAGACCAAGGATAATGTGAAGGCTAGACAAGATTTAGCTAAGATTTATTACCGTCCTTCACTGCACTTGGAGCTGAAGAGCAATGGGAAGTGGCACAAGCCTAGGGCACCTTTTTGCATCAATAATAATGACAAGACAACAATCCTTAAGTGGTTTCAAACATTGAAGTTTCTTGATGGATATGCATCCAATATTAGGCGAGGCGTTAACCTTCTACAAAGGAAGATATTTGGCCTCAAAAGTCATGACTTTCATATATTCGTGGAACGTTTGCTACCAGTTGCATTCCGTGGCTTCCTTCCTGAAAATATATGGCTATGTTTGGCTGAGCTCAGTTTTTTCTATAGGAAGTTGTGTGCTAAAGAGATTAGCAAGGATGATATAACCTCACTAGAGCAGAATGTTGCAGTGCTTCTATGCAAACTAGAGAAAATATTTCCTCCTGGATTCTTTAATCCTATGCAACATCTAATCATACATCTTCCTTATGAGGCTCAACTAGGAGGCCCTGTCCTGGCCCGCTGGATGTACCCATATGAGAGGTAAAATAATTAATACCACTATTTTATCTTTCTAGCCTAATGATATATGTAATTAATTGATCTACTCCATGTATGTGCATACAAAAAATTAGGAAGAAAGTACAGAATAAGGCTCGAGTTGAGGGTTCTATTGTTGAGGCTTACCTAATTGAGGAGGCTACAAATTTTCTATCATTATATTTTAACCCTAAAGTTCGGTCAATTAGAAACAAGATACGTCGCTACGATGATGGTGCCTCCACATTTCAAATTTCATGTGACCTTGTCATATTTCAATACCCGGGTCGATGCATTAGCCCTCGTGGCTGTCGTGATCTCACAACAGAAGAGTACAAGGTTGCTTTCTTGTACATATTGACAAATATGCCAGAGAAGGATGATTACTTCGTGTATGTGCTGAAATTATGCAACCCAACTTACATTTCTTTAATTATATTTATGTAATTACAACTAACTCTTCTTATGTAGTAAATTTTGTAAAGAACATTGGAAGAGCAGAGTGAAACCAACTGAAAAGCCACTTCGGGATTTAAGGTTAAATGGTTATAAATCGAGCCGCCCTATGCATCCTGGGCCCAATTTTTTTGATTGGTTTAAAACTCAAGTAATTATCGTCAACACTTCAACTTATAACACTTGAGAAACATCTTTGTAGCAATCTGAAATCACCTAAAGCTAACACAATTTATTGTCTATTTGCAGTGCATGAAGTTATCTACCATTCCTAATACCTTACGCCAAATGTCTTATGGTTTCCGCACAAGAGTTGCCACTTATGGATGCTATGATGTGAATGGATTTAGATTTTGCTCATCAAAGTATGAGAGCGGGAAATCTTGACTGACTACAACTAACAGTGGTGTTTGTGTGTCTAGTGTTGACGAGGACAACAATGTGTTGGAGTATTATGGTGTCATTGAAGACATCATAAAAAATACTTGGGAAGGCAGCATGCATCTTGAGCTAGTTTTATTTGATTGCCATTGGTTTGATCCAACACCAAATGGAGTTAGGCGAACTGAAAATTTGGGCTTGATAGAGGTCAATCACACATCTAGGCTTTCAAATTTTGATCCGTTTGTCATGACAAGTCAAGTTACACAAGTCTATTACCTGCCATACCCGTGTAAGACTAGACCGGATATATTGGAATGGTGGGTTGCATATCATGTAACCCCACATGGATATATTGCTCCAAATAGTACGGATGGTGGTTTCAACCCTTCTGAAGGACCAATAGAACAAATGGAGTTCTATCAGGAGGATGGTTTGCAAGGCACCTTTGTCATCGACTTAGGGAATGACTTCAAAATTACACTTCCATTGATCTCAGATGAAATAACAAATCCCAAAGATTTGGAATTTTTGCAACACCAGAATGTTGATCCTCAAAAAGAAATTGTTGAAGACGAATATGAATATGATGAGGAGGATGAAAATGAGGAGCTCCAACCTCCAACTTATGATCCAAATGATTTCTAAATTTCCTGTTGTTGTGCTTGAATTGTTTCTTGTAAAATACCTTGTGTAATTTGTACATGTTTGTTTGATGTTTGGAGCTGGACTATTGGAACTACCAATTAACTTGTTCTCTGTTTCGTGATATCTTTTTGTTTTGATTTTCCATGTGGTGGTAACAAATGGTCATTTGATTGCATTTTATTTTATACTTTGTATATGTAAACATTGATAAATTGGCACTAACTTCATATTATAACAATGCAGGATATGAATCATATTCGTCCCATTCGACGTGGAGGTCGCCAACCTGAAGGTTGTACCTCGGAAAGGAGATCAAGCGGTGTTGACAGTAATTGTAGTGGCAATGGCTCCCAAAGGAGCAATGAAGCTGCTGAGGGGCACCCTAGTTAACTAATGCAAAAATCTGCAAGCCAAACTATCCAATCATTGGGGGACAAGGACCAAAAAAGATATATCGAATTGCAAATTCGATGTATCTTTTCTGGTCCTTGTCAATTCGATGTATCTGCAAGCCAAATTCGAATTTGGCTTCATTAACTAATACATCTTTTGTGCCCTTCTTCATTAAATAATACATCGAATTTGGCTTGCTGATACATGTATCGAGGGACTTGTTGCGTCGTGTTTTGTTACGGCTCCATGTATCGGACTTATTATTGGCTTGCGCAGCTAGATCACGATCACAGAAGAGTAATCTATGAAGAAGGGCACAAAAGATATATACAGGGAGTTGTCACAAACTCATACGACGAAGGGACAATCGATTATTTATCTTAGGCAGACGCAACGTACATAAAATTTGACAGAAAACAGATACACATTATTCAGCTGCATGCACGCGAACAGGCGGGAAGTGAAAGCTACTAATAAAAGGAACACACATGCATATATTAGCGATACACTACTCGATCGAGAGCAGGTCAGATCGAGCACTACCTAGCTAGCGTTATTGATGAATACTTGCATAGCTGATACTAGGTATGTAGGACGACGGCGTTCGATCAACTAATACTTGCGTCGATCCCATCCGGGCGTTCGACTTTCCAGGTACATTCAACATCACTGCACGCCATGCAGACGTAGTAGGCAGAGTCGCATGATGGGAATCTTGAGGCTGAGGGGCACCCTAGTTTCGGAATCGGATCGCCGGCCTTGCTGTCTCCAAGGGTATATGTCATGTACACTTGTTATTGGTACAAACTAGTTCGCAATTACATTCTGTGCAACTGTACAACTAGATGCTCGAATATATGGATATTTGATATCTGGAAATAGAGTTCTTTAACACTAATAAGTTGTTTTCGGGGTAGCGCGCTGCCCCAGCCAATCTCGTCAACTAGATGCTACAATATACTCCCTCCGTTCTGTTTGTCCATATGATTATACGCCAGCAAATACAAATTATTTTATCCACATGATTAGAGTGGAGGTGGTACTATTTGTCTGTATCTCTTTGGCTCGTCCAGCAATAAGTTTGTTGTCCATACGTTACAAATCTATACACATCTCCATATGTATGGTTTGCGCAAGCTCCCTCTTTCAAAATTAGGTCAACATGAATGCATACGTCATTGACTATTCGGGTTCATACGTCACAACGGGATGTACAATCACTACCAGAAAGCAGAGATTTCATGAGAGTACGAAACAGGTCACGAAATAAGGTTTTACTCTCACGAAAATAATACGTGACGGTAGACCGTCACGCATCAACTCTCACGGTATTAGACCAACGAAAATACCATTTTCATG
The DNA here is from genome assembly GCA_036346575.1 of Dendrocalamus sinicus. Lineage (NCBI taxonomy): Eukaryota > Viridiplantae > Streptophyta > Magnoliopsida > Poales > Poaceae > Dendrocalamus > Dendrocalamus sinicus. The sequence goes on along the minus strand of JAYEVI010000480.1, from coordinate 176,783 downwards.
AGAGTTCACCGCCACGAATTATTTTCATGGCGGGAGTTCGTGACGGCCACCCTCATGAAAATAACGTTGTCGTGAAGTTTGCATCAGTGTTTTCATGACGGTTTTTTTGTGGTATTTCGTGAGAGCTACCGTCATGAAATGAATTTCGTGAGAGTTCGGTATTTCGTGAGAGTCATCGTCATGAAATGAATTTCGTGAGAGCCACCGTCATGAAATAAATTTCGTGAGCGTTCCAATAACTCACAGAAATATAGTATTTCATGAGAGGAGCACACCACCACGAAAAATATACTATTTCATGAGAAGAGCCACCGTCATGAAATAATTTTCTACACCGTCACGAACACTTATTTCGTGAGAGTATAAACGCCATGAAAATTACCCAACAGAGCATCTCAAACCAAATTCCAAATGCACACATATAATCCAAATGTCAATCCAACATACAAATACAATAAATTCCAATACATGCATATATGCAATCGATTCCATTCCCAATATATTCCAACTTCATCCAATTGTCCAACCATTACACTAAAAGGCTATACTAGCTCATAGTCCTAACCATCCAACATAATAAGTTCCAACACATAGTCCTAGCCATCCAACATAATAAGTTCCAAAGACATAGTCCTAACCATCCAATATAATAAGTTCCAAAGACATACTTAGTACAACACCAAAAGGTTTTGTTTAAACCAAGGGTGGTGGTTAGCAAAAGAAGACAAAAAGGTTAGCAATGGTCGTTTCAATCACATCCATTGCATCGCTTATCACCGATATCACCCCATTGGCATCACCGCCATCCTCTTCTTCATGGTCGCTACTTATGTTGCCATCTTCACTGCCTCTCAAATCATCACTAACATCATCTTCATCAAAGTCATCACGGATATCGTTGTCATCATCATAGTCATATCGCATCCATCTCATTGTAGTCATCGTCATCATCATCGGTGACTATGTCATGGGCATTGCTAAGCATTTCAAGTGAGTTAGTGGCAGCATGTGATGATGCAGAGACCTAAAAAAGATTAAGTATGTTTGAAATGTTTCAGTCTTCAAGTAAAAAGAGATTATACAGTGGGCTCATGTTTTTTTGTAGAGTGCTAACTATTTTATGTGGAAAACTAGGCTCACGCTTGGTGAATAGTACCACATTTACTCGATGACGACGGCATCAAGATTTGCTAGACGGTTCATTAGATCAGCAGTGGTTGCTTCTTAAGATCTTCATAAATTCTCTGAAAATTTTGATGTGTAAACACATGAGATCAATGCATATGATCAATAAGTTGTTACATGAAAAGGAATATTTATTACCAGCATAAGCTCACGATTAACACCATTTTCCTCAATGAGAATCTCATTATTCTCATTTAATTTCTTATTTGTTTGTTCCAAGGCATCATTCCTCTCCTTCAATCGCTCATATTCATGTACCATGCATTGATAAGCAGCAGTGCTTGTCAAGAACGATGGGATTTAGTTGTCGCAAGTGCTTGCTTATCCACACAACCATCGGTATTGGCACTCGCCATGGGCCATTCCATGTTCCATGACATACAATGCTTGTACATCCAGATCTTTTGAATTCTCGGTAGCTGTGTTCTTGTCTCGTAGTTATCCTGAAACAAAATACCGAGCATTGATATGTAGTAAGAAATAGCAGAGAGAGAGAGGAGCATAGCATGGATGGCATAGTGTTGTGGAAAATGTCAGCTCTGTAGGTTTTCGTCAAGATGTTGAGCAATAAACACACGTATATCCACTTCTCCCTTATAAGTGCTTATGTAGCCTGTAAGGGTTGAACATGACACGAACCTCCACTCTATTTTGTAAAAGAATTGTTGTACATACTAGCATGGTACTTAGAGCGGAATGATGCTTTCTAGAGCTAGATTTTTCATCCTTTTGTATCCCATGGAAATATCTAAGTGCTTATCTTTGGTCATCTCATGTATCTAGGTCCACGAGAGCCTACAAAGGATTACGTGAAAGGAAGCTTGTTAACTTCATAGAGTGGGGACCTGCATCTTATTGGGCATTGAATTGGGCTACTACTGCCACTACTCACCCATAGAGCTCACCATCATTTGAAAATTTCCTAGAGTAAGTGTAGTGTAATAGGCAGCCTCATTTTCAGGAAAACAAACAACATCATTATCAGGAAAACAATAGAGCCCAAGCATTTTTTAAATCACCTAAATGATGGTTGGATAGCTAAGATAGAGATGTATTTTGATGCTGTTAAAACACCATTGGGACAAAGGACTGCTTATGTAGTCACTTATCTGAAAGGAAGAGTTCATTATTGGTGGAGGAGCACTGGGTGTAATCCTACTATTCTTCTCTAGCACCAATTCTGCAAAATGATAGTGACAGAGAGGCATCTGTGTATAACAATGTGAGGATGTTTCCTTGGTTGAGACAAATTGGGTCAGTGAAATCATGTGTGAAATGCAGTTTGAGGAAATCATGAGTTTAGTATGAAGAGACAATCCATTGCTACCGGATGAGTGCTATGTGTGCGCTTTGTGGCAGGATTGCAAGATTATATTCAAAATAATTTCCAATACCATAGACCTAGAAATAGGATTGAAGCCATTTGGATGGCTAGGAGGATTGAACAATCTCATCCCTTCAAGAATAAGAGCTATGGTAATTACTCTAGAGGTGACTATACTAGTTACAGAGATAAAGGAACTGCAGAGAAAGTCATACACATAAATTTCCTAAGCCGAAATTAAATGATGTTAAAGCCAAGACTAACAATGGGAAAGCCTAGAGCCAAACAGGATTGTGGAAAATGCAGAAAATGTCATGAGCCATGGTTCCCTAGTTATACATACCAAACGCTTTTGTGCTCTCCGACTGGGAATGGGAGCGCTTTTTCCAAAGGTGTCCACTTTTTGAATCCGACTTCATTACAAAGATATGTGTTCACAAAGTACGCCTTTCTCGGGCCAAATTTATATTCCTACAAGACCACCCAAGTGAATTTCCTAATCTTTGAAAACTGTGATTTCATACAAGACCATGAAAGGACAAGGATTTCATACCAAAGAATAGTTGTGTCTCTCCAAATGGCCTCGAACCTCCTCTGCTTCGAGCAAAGATCTTGACTTTAGGCGTGAAGCTTGAGCTACCTTCCTCTTTTCCATGTACCTCTCACTTGTCCAATACTTTGACAGAAAGTTCCAAGCATCTTGAGCACACCAATCTAGCCTGCTGTTTATGTATTCTTCTTCTGTAAGATGTATGGTGCGTGCTTGATTGTCATCGCATTTTGCATGAATCTTAACAGCATCCAAACGAGTTTGATATATCAAATCAGAAACTCTTTTCACTAGATACGCATCCAAATTACGGTCAGCTTTTCTCACATCAGCTCGAGTTACCTTGAACACTCTCTACATACGTAAAAGAGGAAAAGTCAGGTATTTCAAGTCAAATAGTAGAGGAAAAAAAGGTACATGATGGCTAGTTTCATTACCCAGAATTCACACTTGACTAGTTTGGCATATGTTATTCCAGAGACATCCTTTTTGCAGTAATAATCATGCCATGACATTGCTGCCCGTTTTTCAACAAGCCTGCCTTCCTCATCACGGATGTAGACCATACCCGGGTATAGCCGTCTGACAATAACTCCAACTTGTGAACCATACTTGTAGTCTCTAGGGTTGTAGTTCACATAGCTGAATTGACTGAAACAAAGAATATAGCTGATTGGAATATTGTTACAGTACTATAGGGCATTTGATTGTCCATATATACACATAAGCCGGCAATTAGATTGTTGGAATTGCATGTGGCTGCCGGCGGCGACACATCAACTACTTGAGGACAAAAATTCACATTTCCTAGCATAGAATAGGACAACAATGCAGGCAATACTCATTCAAACAAGGGTCAATTATCAGCACAAAATACGATCTTCCCTTGCCGTGATTGACTCAAATGACCTCTCAAGTCTTTGTTTTTCTAGACCAACTTGTGAATAACCAGGTTATCTTGGTGTTATTCAAACCAAGTCACTCATCAAGATATAGCAATTTGAAACAGCCTATGGGACATTAAATAGTACAAATGTAGAATGTGACAGGAAGGAAACTGCATCGAAGCCAAGAAGTGGTGGTGTGATGAACAGAGAATCAAAGAGCAGTACTTCAGCACATATTTGCTCAGTGCAAGGATCAATTACTGTATGGGCCAGTTAAGATCAATTACAGTTGGTACTGCAAAATCGAGACCAATTCAAGGATCAGATGCTACTGTCATCCACTGTATGGGCCAGACCAGAATAAGGTTAATGATTAATGAATGAACCAGAATAATCTATGTCGTTTAACCTTTAAATCCTCTCAATACTGAACCTATCTCTCACTTCAAAATTTCTGAGAATCCTAGCTTACAACAAGCTTATTAAGGCGTCGCTTAGGTGACGCTTAAGCGTCGCCTAAGCGGTAAGGCGCCCCCGGCCGGCAAGGCGTCGCCACCGCCTTGCCCTGCGCATGTATGGCGTCCGCCTCAGCACCAAGGCGTCGCTGAGGCGACGATTAGGCGGCGTATGGCGTTGGGAGGGAGGGGAGAGGAGGGAAGGGTCGCCGACGCGGCTGCTTGGTTGGGACGGAGGGGAGAGGAGGGGATGGTCGCCGACGCTGCTGAGGACGCCGCCGCCGCCGCTGCATTTGCCCGGACGGAGGGGGAGCGAGCGAGCGAGTGGAGGCGGAGAGCGAGCGTCCGACCGAGTGGAGGCGGAGCGACCGAGAGACTGGAGTGCGCAGAGTTTTTTATTTTGCTTAATCGCGTCGCGCTTGCATTGCTCGGCCGCCGCTGTCGCTCAGGTCGCTTCCTGCTTGCTCTGCTTTAGTGCTCACTGCTCAATTAACTATTACCTATTACTTCTTATTCTACGGGAGAAGAGCAATTAGAATGGGAGATTAATATGGGCTTAAGAATTGATAACAACAAGATATATATGTGCTACTAAAATGCTTATTTTATTTGCTACCCCTTAGCGCCTTAGGATACGTAAGGCGTCGCCTCGCCTCACGCCTTACCGCTTAAAAGGTGTGAGGGGGGTGGGTCGCCTCGCCTCGCCTTACCGCCTTAATAACCTTGGCTTACAATTCTTCAGTTTATGGACCTATGCAGTTTTTCTAGAAAATTTTATAAGCACTCCTCTTGGCGGGAATACATACATGGACAAAGAATCTAATTGACTGAATATCATGCAGAATAATATATAGGTGATATGACTAGCAAAATAACGGCATAATATTGAACAAACATATATTACCGGGTACCCACAGGCTTCAGCATAACCTTCTCATTATGTGGAGGCACTCTCAATTGCGTCAAATTTTTTTTCCCTCGCCCTCTTGCCTTTTTTGGAGGTTCGTCCCTAACCACTAAAGAGCCACTTGCACCATCATTGGAGTCAAGAGAACCACCAGTGCTCATTTGTGTGTCGATCGATCATCGACTCTTTGAGAGTTGACAATGCCAACATCGGCATTGGTTCCTTGAGAGTTCCCAACGGTGGGTCTTTGAGAGTTGGCGGTGCCACCATCGCAATGATCCTTGAGAGTTCCCACCGGTGGGTCTTTGAGAGTTGGCGGTGCCACCATCAAAAATGGCCCTTGAGAGTTCCCACCGGTGGGTCTTTGAGAGTTGGCGGTGCCACCATCAATGGTCCCTTGAGAGTTCCCACCGGTGGGTCTTTGAGAATTGCCATTGCCACCATCGATTGGTCCTTGGGAGTTCCCACAGGTGGCTGAGCATGGCTTTTTTTTGCAAGCCCTATGTGTCGAAGCCCGTACATGTCCTGCATTATTACGAAATGTAGATTAAAGAGCACATATTTTAGAGGAACAACACAAATACAATAAATGAAACCTGAATGTTAGATGAAAAGAGCACATATTTTAGAGGAACAACACATTTGGTGTGGGATCAAACCAGCAACAATCAAACAACACCATCTCTAGCTGCAAGTGTCCTTCCCATTTTATTTTTATGATGTCCTTAATAATACCATGATACTCCAACTCGTTGTCGTTTTCATCAATACAGGGCACACAAACTCCGCTATTAACTGTGGTTAATCTGGGTTTTGTTCTTTCATACTCTTCCGAACGAAATCTATACCCATTCACATCATAAACCCCATAGCTGGTTACCATTCTGCGAAAACCAAATGATATTTGACGCAACGCACTATCAATAGTAGGATTCGCAAGCACTGCATGTCCACATGAGTAATGTGTGTTAGTTTTAGGAGTATACAAAGTTAATACATTAAGTTAATGTGAATTAGAGTATTCAAGAAGATTACTTCTTCTTTGAACCAATCAAAGAAGTTAGGACCATGCTGCCACTACTGCTTTTTCCATCCTTTCAACCTTAACTCATGAGCTGGTCAGGTCTTGCTCTACTTCGACTCTTCCAATGTTCCTTATCAAATTTTCTAAGGGGCCAAAAATAAGTTAGCAATTGTCAACAAACTAGATACAAAATATACTAGGACTCAAGGTTTAACATGCACGTACTCGAAGAATTCATCCATCTCCAGCATGTTTGTCAAAATGTATAAAAGCACCTCATACTTCTCTTTTGGCAGCTCATGAACACCCCGAGGGCTCATGTAACGGCCAGGGACTTGAAAAAGTCCAAGGTCGCATGAACTTTTGAAGGTAGCAGCACCATCATCATAGCGAGGAATCTTGTTTCTAATTGACCGAGCTTGGGACCTAAAAAAGAGAGTGAGGAAATTTGTTGCCTCCTCGACTAATTGAGCCTCAACAATGCGGCCCTCAACACGTGCCTTATTTTGTACTCTGGCTTTAAGTTTTTGGATTTTCCTACATGAACCGAATAAAGCATTAAGAGAAGGTTATTTTTGCTAAAGACTTAATACAGCAAGTTATGTTTTTTTACCTCTCATATGGATAATTCCAACGGGATTGCACAGGGCCTCCTAGTCGAGCCTCACGAGGAAGATGGATTATTAGATGTTGCATAGGATTGAAGAAACCAGGAGGAAATATCTTCTCCAGTTTGCAAATAAGAACAACAACTTGCTGCTCTAATGAACATACAGTATCCTTGCTCAACTCTTTGGCACACAATTGCCTATATAGAAAGCTAAGCTCAGCCAAACACAACCATATGCTATTCGGAAGAAATCCACGGAATGCAACAGGGAGTAAGCGCTCCATGAATATGTGGTAATCATGGCTCTTTAGGCCTAAGATCTTCTTTTGTAACAAGTTAACCCCTCTTCTAATGTTGGCTGCGTAGCCATCAGGAAACTTAAGTTCTTGAAACCATTTAAGAATTTTTTGCTTGTCATCCTTATCAATGCAAAATGGGGCTCGTGGCCTATCCCACTTCCCATTTGCCTTCAACCTCAAATGCTGTGATGGACGATTGCAAATATCAGCTAGATCTTTCCTTGCCTTGGCATTATCCTTAGTCTTGTCTGGTACATCGAAGCAAGTATTCCATATAACTTCAGCCACATTTCTCTCATTGTGCATCACATCAATGTTGTGTGGCAGCAACAATTTATGAAAATATGGAAGTTGCCAAAGGCCACAAACATGGGTCCAATTGTGCAATGTACCATAGTTTTTCTTGTCACCTACGAATTTGCTCATTTGGGCAAAGATTTCCTCCCCTGTTAAAAGCCTTGGAGCCTCATCAAGAACCACTGTGTCCTTACGAAATGCATTATTTTGGAATCTGAATTCATGGTCTATAGGTAAGAAACGTCTATGGCAATCAAACCAGCAAGCCTTGTGACCATGACGAAGTGTAAATACCTTACTATCACTTAAGCACACTGGACATGCAAGCCTACCATGTGTGCTCCATCCAAAGAAAGTTGCCATAGCGGGAAATCATGGATCACCATAGATAGGCTGCTCGCATTTTAAAAGTTTGCTTGAGTGAAGCATCCCAAGTGTCTACCCTTCCCACAAACTCACTAATTCATCAATTAAAGGTTGCATTAGAATGCCTAGTTTCTTTCCGGGATGTTCGGGACTGGGACCACAAGGGAAAGAAATATGTACTCGATTTCATGATTGTGCATGGTGGAAAATTCAATGGGGTAACAAACACTGGCCAACAATTGTACGGTGCTGCCATGAAACCAAAGGGGGTAAAACCATCTATTGCAAAAGCAAGACGCACATTTCTAGGGTCACTAGCAAAGGCTGGAAAGTCTTCGTCAAACTTTGGCCACGCTTCTCCATCACAAGGGTGCACCATTTTGCCGGAAGTGCATGGCTTGTGAGACCGCAATAGCTTTGCCGTGTTCTTATGCAAATATAACCTCTGCAGCCTATCTGTGGTGGGAAGGTACCGCAACACTTTACGTGGCACTCGGCTATTACCTTCTTCATAGCGAGACATACCACAAACATCACACTTGTCTTTACTTTGATTATCTTTGTAGTAAAGCATGCAGTTATTATAACAAACATCAATTTTGACATATGCCATACCAAGACCCTCAAATAGCTTCTTTGACTGATAGAAGTCCTTAGGCAACTTAGATTCTGGAGGCAATAGTTCATGGATTAATTCTAAGTTTGCCTCAAAGTGTGCAATTGACATGTTATATTGTGCTTTCAATGCTAGCAGGCGTGCCATACCAGATAGGGATGAGTGTGATGTATTCTCATGTACTAATTGATCAACGTTTTGTACCATCCTATAAAAGCTCGAGCATAGGCGGTGGTCGCTCATCAATTGGTGGTGGATGGTCACCAACTAGGCTAGCTAACATTTCATCCATGTGGTCGGTTTCAATAAAATTCTCATCATGTCCACCTTCAACATAGGTACTTGTCAAGTCCTCACCATGTCTTGTCCATATTCTGTAGTCTTCCTTAAAGCCAACTCTACACAAGTGCATCTCTACCGTAAGCCTTTTGTGCCTAACACAATTGCGACATCTCGCGCAAGGACACTTAATGGTGCCATCTTCAACTAAATTAGGCATAGAGAAGGCACGATCCAAAACGGTTGGTGTTGTCTATCCAATCATTAGAGGGGGTCGTACGAGACCAACCAGTGTACATCCACTCACGTTCGCCATTCTTTTGTTCTGTTTTTATTAAAAAACACCGATTTTAGATACACAACAAATTCACACGGCTATCAAACAAAGAACAACACTATTTTCTCAGATTTACCAAACAATCGGTGTTGTACAATATGCAGATAAAAGGGCATTTCTTGTAGCATATATACTCAAGCATATATGAGCAATATTATGCTTAAGAGGAATACATCTGTACCCTTTTGAAATACAATGTAGTGGAACAGAGACCATGTTCCCCGCCTAGTATGTATGTGTATGTTCTGCTGATTATTTTATATCGACATTTCGCTTGAGCATATATGACTGTCGAACATATATTTTGAAGTGTTGCGTGCAGTGGACATAGTAAACATGATTGTTGAGGAAGATTTGCAATCACAAATTGTTTTGATAATTCTGAACTGATACAATTGTTGCTCACATATATGCATAGCTTCGTGTTGACACATCATAATTAAATAATTGCCATTTCATTGCGAGACCATGTAGTCAATTTGTTTCACTTTAATCTGCCACCCACCTGGAACTTATACAAGGGCTAGAAACCTCTGATATCTCTCTTTTCTTTTAAGGATAGTTTAGGAGATATGTATACAGTGCACTTGTTCAATCAAGCTGATTCAATTTAATTTTTTATTAGCCAAAATATTTCTCTTCAAGGCACAGAGACAATCTTACTTAATCTTATACCAAACAATCAAACCATGATGTTTGCATATACACAGCAGCCAACCATAAACAACATTATTTTTCTACAGATTCACCATACAATCGAACATCAGGGCATGATATTCTAATATACATAGAACAGAAAACTTGATTCTCAGTATATATGGATCAATGCAAAATTGATAATGAACACAGCATAGCGTCAGTTAAGTTCATATGTGAGGCAAATGTTGCATTCAGTACCAGATCTTGCAAAATTGACACTAGACACAACATAGTTTATATACTCCTGATTAAGTTCATTGCAACACTAAGCAAAACACGGTGTGACACGCATCAAGCATCCTCATATGGGTAGAGCACAGCCACGAAAATTTGGGGAAAGATGAAGCTTTATTACCTCACTCCGATTGAGCGGTGAAGCGCAGATCGGCGCAAGGCGGACCGTCTCCTCCAAGCTCGGCTCGGCGTCACTCTGCGTTCTCCTCCAAGTGTAGCTCGGCGTCCGCCGCCTTCTCCTCAAAGCTCGACGAGGCGGCCGAGGGACGGCGGCCGATCCAGGCGCCGGCGGATCGAGAGGTGGCGGAGCTCGGGCCTAGGGCGGCGGCGGCTTGAGAGGCGGCAGGGAGAGGGCCGGAGAGGTGGCGGCGTCCTGAGAGGCGGCGGTGTCCCGAACACGGACCTAGGGCGGCGGCGGCCTGAGAGAGGTGGCGCGCAGGGGATGGAGCTAGGGCAGCGACGGCCTGAGAGAGGTGGCGGGGCTCCCGCCTAGGGCGGCGGCGGCGGCCGGAGCGGACGGCGTGGCTCCCGGCTAGGCCGCCGGCGGCGGCGCGCGACCATGGGCGGCAGCGATTGGGGCTCACGCGGACGCGGGTGACGGCGCGATTGAGTCTGGCGCTGGAGAGGATAGGGTTGGGGGGTGTCGGGCTGGGGAGTCTGACGCGGGTCTCTTTTTTTTTGGGCCAAAAAAACGGGGCGCGGCCGCGGGCCTTTTCTTCTAGGCGTGAACGCCGAACAAAGCGCGGGCTGTGGCGCGATGAATTTTTTCCACCAAAACAAGGAGTAGCGGTGCGTGCACAACAATTTTCATGAGAGTTTACAATAACTCTCAGGCTAATGAGTATATTTCATGGCGGTTTATCCAACACCGTCACGAAAATTACCATTTTCGGGGCGGTGTGTGAATCACTCTCATGAAAATGAGTTTTCGTGGCAGGATTTACATCACCTTCATGAAAAATATTAATTTCATGAGAGTGTGTTTTTAACTCTCACGAAAAATTATTCCACTCACGAAATCTCCAGTTTCTGGTAGTGAATGGCAGATTATGACTGGGTCTCGCAATATAAGTCCTTATTTTTTAAAAAACGTCATTCTATTGCAAAGATCAAATATGCAATTATTACAATATTTTTACCATATATATTCATTCTGGAACACAGGAGTATTCAAGTAGGAGCAGTTCAACTTACCAATGATTTGCAACTACCAAGAAAGTTCATGAATTAGGCACCAAGGCCCCCCCCCCCCCCAAAAGGCTTTTGTATTACCTGCAACTTCCAGTGCATCGTACAGACATGTCGTATATATGTACTCCCCCCATGTTGCAAATACAAGTTATTTTATCCATATGATTAGAGTGGATGTGGTACTATTTGTCTGTATCTCTTTGTCTGTTTGTCCTGTCCAGAAATAACTTAGCTACCCATACGTTACAAATCTATAGACAACCCCATATGTCTGACATGAATACATATACGTCATTGGCTATTCGGGTTCATAGGTATACAATGGCAGATTATGACTGGATTGTTAACAAATAATCATACGTCGGTACTTGTAGCATGCTGTGAAGCTCTCATATAGTCGTATATAGCGGTCAGACCGCCAGGGTTAGCGGTCTCACCGCCATCTGGAGTCCGGTTTGATCACCATCTATAGTCCGGTCTGACTGGATGCAATTTTTGCGATGGCAGACAGAGACTTCGAGAACAACAGACTGCACAGTAAAAACTGAAAATGCAGAATCTGGCTATACTCAATGAAATATGAGAAATGTTGCTATCCCTCTCAGCCCAAAGAAGCAAGACCTTGTTTTAGACAACACCAAGACCTTAGAAATCTAAGGAATTCATCAAGAGAGCACGGAATCAAGATTTTGACAAAAATATGAAAACTTGAGCAGATTGCCAAATTTCTTTCTATTCTCTAATCCTTTGCTCATGAGGTTTTACATTTCAACTGGACATGATCTCACAGCAGAGCAGCACAAATCTGAAGCCAACTTGTGAAGGGAAAACAAGAGTATCAAGCATGCTCTGGCTTCAAACCCTATAAAGGGTAGGACAGAGGAAGTTTGGCGCAAACAGAAAATGAATAGAGTCTTTGATTTACATTTCTGCTCTCGGGAATGAAGTAGCCAAAATGCCTTGAGTATTTCCCAGTTCAAAGCAGTCCAATTTGCAGCTTCAAACAATGATTCAACGCAAGGGCAAAGATTCAACAAAGAAAACCAAGAGTAAACAAAAACAGAAAGACAAGCAAGACTAAATCTCAAATGGATTCATTCCCATGAATGCTTCATAAACAGAGGAATGATTACATGAGTTCATGCCATCTCTCACTACATCCCCGTACGCAATTGAAAAGAGATGCTACTACATGCTTCTCTCCTGAACCCATTCATGCAGGAGACAGCACACCATACACACAGGGCACTCACTACCTTCTTGCTTGCCTCTGCCTCCTCCTCACCACATATATGAAGGCAAGAGCTCACACTCAAAGTGGCAAATCAAGAAGTGCAGGCCAAACCTGTTAGTGATATGCCCTAGAGGCAACATGGAGATTTTATATATATCACATACTATGTTTATGATGCATTACTTTGTTCCTTGAAATAGACATTATTGTTATTGATCAATTAGTATGTGACTTATTCATGAGACTCTTAATGCTTAAATGTTGCTATTTCTAAATGATCCCTGATCATATATCGTATGAGGAACAAATATGATTCAAAGATCAGCATATGTATTGATTGATGATCATGTCTCATGGATCATGGTATGGTGATACCAAATTAATAATATGAACATGTGTTAGTGAACATATGTTGGATAGACCCGCCATGAGACACTGCAGAGATTCCATGTGTCATCAGTTGGTCTCAAGTAGTGTTTATGTAGAATCCTTAGACTTGAGATCATCATGGTTCCCAACATGTGTAGTAGCTTATTTTGGGACTACTAAACACTACTCCGTAACTGGGTAGTCATAAAAGTAGTCTTCGGGTTTGCCATGAAATATGTAGTGGGATGTGAATGATCAAGATAGAATTTGCCCCTCCTTGTGGGAGAGATATCTCTGGGCCTCTCGATGTAATGGATTATGAAAGTGCATGGCCATGCCAAGGTGATTGAGGAGTCAATCACAAGTTTATAATCCATCACGGAATCGAGAGTGATTGAGCTATTAAGAGGATGACACAGGTCTCGCCTTGAGCTCAATCTATATCGTGAGGCAAAAGGATTCGTACATGAGAACATTACAGGTTCAGCTGATATAATCTTTACGTATACTTTGGGGTTAATATGTCTTACTAGAGGCCGCTATTAACAGGGTGACCGGAAAGGCATTTCCGGGTCGCGACCAAGTATACGTGAACCTACAGGGTCGCACGCTTAAGGGGTTGGAACATTAATTCGAATATGATTCGGATGTGGGCTCTTTTCGGATAGAGATCCGAATAGACTCCGATTGGGCCTCGGTCCACAAGGCCCAAGTGAGGAGGTCTATATATATGGTGGCGAGGGGCTGAGGGTATACGGACTTCTGTTAATCCCGAGCCAAAACCCTAGCCACCACCTCCCGAGCCAAACCCTAGCCGCTCACGAGTGCTAGTACACTCGCGATCGGCGTTCCAACCCCGGACGTGTGGATACCGTGAAGGAGCTGCTCGTTGCGGCGTTGATCGGCATCAACAACCTACAGATCGGATTTGCTCGTGGCATGGTTGATCGCGTGGAGGAGACGATCTGTTCGGGACGATCGGCTACTTCCACTACTACCTCGACGCATGTGGTTGGATTGGCTTCTCCAACTCTTCTTCCACTGCGCTGTGCGTCTAGTGGTAACGATCCATGATCCCTCCTTAAGCATGATGTCCTTGTGTGAGCGGTAGAAAAGTTTTGTTTTCTGCTTCCGTAGCCAACGCGCATATCTTCAAAACCTCACTTCCCACCACTCACACACATGAGGCAAGAAAGTCAAAGCTCCAGGATTTGGAGGGAAACAGCCTCCCACTCATGGCTTGAGTCAATTCTCCAAATTGCCCCTCAAGCACCTTCCCAGAAGCTTCTCGCAACCAGCACCTTGGCCGTCTGGACCTCGACTCCTCCCTGAGTCTAGTCCCGGTCCGCTCCGCTGCACATGACCGCACCCGGTATCCTGACCGTCTGGACCTCAGCTCCTCCCTAAGCCTAGTCCCGGTCCACCTCGCCGCTGCCCCGTCGTGTCCACCTGACTCTGACCGAATGGACCTCTGACTCCACCTGAGTCTTGTCCTGGTCTATTTCGTCGCACCCGACCGCAACCGACATCCAACCGTCTGGACCTCCGACTCCTCCCTGAGCCTAGTCCCAGTCCACTCGTCATTGCCCGTCGTGTCCACCACCGGTAGCTCCAGCTCCGGTTCCTCGTCTCCCGGCTCGCAACCACCTCAGCAGCCTCGATCATCTTTGGTATCTCCGACCGTCTAGAACTTAACACCTCCTGTGACTAGTCCCGGTCCACCTCGTCTCACCATGACCTAGCTCCAAAGTCCTGCAGCCACACAGACAAGCAAACCATTTCATAGCACCGCACGAAACAGCATAATTAATAATAACATTAGTAAAAAGTACTCAAACCTAGAATACATAAAACAAACTCAAACTCTCTAACACAACCGTCAATTACCCATCACAAACATGGGGATACCTCCACATGGTCTCTCTGTGGAAGAAGGTGAACGAAGGTCAAAAAAGTCAGTTGCTGATGGAAGGTTTTCATTCTTTCGAGATCCCAAAAGAACACCAGACCTCCGTGCGACAACATGTGTTGCTAGTGGCATGCAAAGTGTGGAAGAACTTTAAGAGCCTCCTTGTCAAGAATACGTGGAGAAGGATCTCATGCTTGTCCACAAGTATCCATTACTGGAACCGCAATGACAAGAGTTTGTGGCGATGAAGATGACAGATAATTTTAGGAGTGAAAGTACGGCGCATATGGCCTTCCAGCAAAAAACATGCGCCCCACAGGCTCGACATTGTTGGGTATGTAGGTAAAATCCCACAATAGAGGAATGAGGACGAATAGACAATCCTGTGGGAGACCTCCCTGCCATTTGCCAGGATCCCTGATGAGCGCGCTCGAAATTAGATAAGAGCGAGGTCCTCTACCGTGTCGGGGGCCATATCCTTTCGAAACCTCACATACGAGGAAGTGTCCCACCGCCTAGAAGTGCAAAGCGTAGAATCTTCCCAAGGCTCATTCCAGGAAGTTAAGGAGAGAGATTTACTCTTCGCAGCTCTAGGAAACAAAGAGCATCTAGGTCGCACGAGAGACTTTGAACTTTATGTTCCATGGAAATATAGTTTCGCAGAGGACTCCGAAGCGTACTGGAGTAGGAAGAGAGCCAAAACCGAGCATGAGGCACAACTACGAGAGGACATTACAACACAAATCAGAGATGAGATGCAAAGGTTGGTCATGGATGAGATGCAAAGGTATAGGAAAAATCAACAGGAAGCAGCCCCCCACTGCTCTTGTGCTAGGCAACCCCCAACTGTCGGAATAGCTGCGCATCTTACCCTACCACCAAAAGCGATCAATGATTTCCTGTCGATGAAATTCTAGTAATAATTATTATCTCTGGAATGCTCGATCTATTGATAGACCTATTGCAGTAGCTAATTTTGTATCGTTATGTAGGTGGCTACGAAGTGCGAGCTCCAAGTGAGATATGCCTCCGTTGCCCTATGCGCTGCTTGGGGTTAGGCATATCTATCCAGAACTAGGGCCTTGGTGCATAGTATATCTCTAGTGCCAGGTTTCGCAAAAGTGAATGTGGATGGTGTTCATTCTAATTTTGAGGTCGTCCCACAACAGATGCCCCCCAATAACGAGATCATGACCCTAGGGCAAGCTATTAGAACATTCATCCAATGGCCCAAGGGGGACATCTGTCTAGAGGCTTCTACACCAGTGCTAAGTTCACGAGAGCTATCTGCACTGGTACCAAGTCCACTCAAGCTATCTGCACCGGTGCCAAGTCCACGAGAGCCATCTACACCAGTGCTAAGTCCACTTGAGCTATCTACATTGGTGCCAAGTCCACAGCTACCTACAAGAATGCAGCAAAATCATGGTGCTTCTATATCTTGTGTCTAGTCGACTACGGTGAAGTCGACCTACAGCCGATACAGCAAGAGCAAACCAAAGAATACCGATGATGAGATCGTCTACTTGCCGTTGCCCAGAAATTCGCCCTAGGCGAGCCGTTGGTTGTCCCAAAAGAGCGCATCTTAAACCTAGGACTAGCTTGCCAGAGATTGCATACATATTACATGGAACAGGCCAACAAGTCGAAGGAATAACGATGCTTAGGTGTCATCATCAAGTTTAGGCCGCATCATCTGCAGCACAATATTCATGATTATGTTTTCATGGTGGCCTTCAAGAACTTATTCTTTTCTTCACACTCGATGCCCTTGACACCTCACTCATTCGATGCTGGATATTGTAAGTGTGTGCAATCACGATCTACGTTTATGTAATACTGATAAATATCATATATAACTCATTGCTATTGTGTGTCTGTATATGTGTGTGTGTGTAGATACATGGTTACTGAAGCCAGATTAAAGAAATTACCAGTTGGTTTTTTCGACCCACAGTTGGTCTCTATGGATACCATCAAGGAGGATGCATCCTTCGTCCAGCATTACATGACGATGACATTGCTAGCTCACCACAACAAGGAATTCATACTTATGCCTAACAACAGGGAGTAAGTGCTGCACTAGTGGCTATACTTGTTGATTTGTATTTTATAAGCAACACGAACATATGTGTAATGACCATGACAACATACATGTGTAGGTTCCACTGGATTCTAATTGTAATTGTACCAAAATGGAATAAGGTAATACGACTTGATTCCCTAAGGAGGAACAGAACCGACTACACAGTTGTCCAATGATTAATCGACGGGTAAACACATTTCCTCCATAGATAACTCCGTTGTAGTCTTTCCTTCCTTTCCAATGACTAAGGCTAACTTTTGGAATCACGTAGGGCGCTCGCCATGTACGTTGCAGAGGTACGAAAATCCAAGGGAGAAATCGACGCCCTGCAATACAATCTAGATTTTCTGGTATTCGGTAGTACATATTAATTCTATATAACACTTCGTATTAATGCCTATCAAACTAACAAATTCTATATTTACAGTGTCACCAGCTGCCGGCAGGCAACACCTGTGGATTCTATGTTTGTCATAACATACAACTACTCATCAATTCTAGGAAGAACTTTAATACACATGTTTGTCAATCTTGCGATAATTATTTTATACTTTTCAATTTACGTATGTATACATGACCTTGATCTTCCTACCAACAGGTTATGTCCATCCCTACAATTCCGTTGGAACAGGCTGACCTCAAACATATTCGAGGATAATGTGCGTACTTCCTGATGTCTAAAGTCATAAAAGAAGATGGGGAGTTCCACAATAATGTAGAATGAATTTAACTGGTATAAGATTTCTGTTAATTGATTTATGAAATGAATGCTCTCGTTTTTGAAATGAATGAATGTGAGATGTATATATATACTGTGTTGATTTGAAGTGGATGTTCCTGTTTCTGAAATGAGTGAATATGAGATGTATATATGCTGTGTTGATCTGCTTGCTTCAGAGGGTATGGTTAGCATTTCCTGAGGCTAACCAACAAGCAGAAATAGGTTTAGGAATAAAAAATATTACATACGGTTATTAATATGTAATCGTCTATGATAGTTGAGTAAGACAGACGTTTTTAGTAGAAACCGTCTGTGATATATGATTTGTTACAGACGGTTTCAATTAAAAATCATCTGTGATGTATTAATATCATGAACGGTTTTTAGTTGAAACCATCTATGATAAACCGTATATCACATACAGTTTCTACTAAAAACTATCTGTGTTACTCAACTATCACAGACGTTTTTTTAGTAAAAACTGTCTATGAAAGTTTGCATCACAGACGGCTCAGAAGCCGTCTGTGATAACCTTGTATTATTATTGACCTATAAACTCAGATGGCTTATGAAACCATCTATGATGATATTTTTGAACCGTTTGTGATGACCTTTTGTATAGTAGAGGTTGTTGCTATTTAGTATGTGGCTTCAGAGATTCAGTTCGTAGACTTCTTTAAAAAGGCACAGGCCAGAGCCAAACACATATTTTATCTCTCCAAACTTCATATTGTTGATTTACCATAAGTTTGAGAGGGGTGTTAGATATGTATTATATAGCGGTGTATTTACCCTATTATATGAGAAATTTACTATATATATACTATATACACACACATACACATACTCTGATCTATTGGTCTCATGATAAAAAATAAGCACTATTCATAGCAGTGGTAAGCTAACCTTTTTTGGGCAAAGTGAACAGAATACACGCCAAAACAAACAGCTTTGCATTGGCTGTGCATGTGCATGGCATGTAAATATATAGCTCTCAATTAACCATCCATCTCACTTTCGGATAGACTTCCAAATTGCAAGAGACCATACGTCAACTATAGGTGGGTTTTTTTAACCTGTAGCTATGGCTTTAATTTGCCTTATACTTTTTTAATTTTAGTTGTCTGTGAGAAACAGTACGTTGAAGAAAATAATCGTATGTAATTTTAGTTAGTATAGTCGAACTCTATACATGTCTACTACAATCGATTTATAAACTTTATTTTAAAAAGATATACTGTTTAAAAGCTAGCTACTATAGCAATAAATGAAAGTGCACAGCCATAGCCTAGTCAAACCGAGCCTATATAACAAAGGTGGAAGTTTTTTCTTCGATAGCTATTTTTTTATTAATGTAGGAATTTCTAACAAAGGTAGAGCTTTAGGAGAAATCTCCGATTCGTAAAGATAATGGAAAAAAAGGCAGCTTCAACAGTTTGGCGATCGAGCATCTGGATCTGAGTTTAGTATAGGTGGTCATCAGCAACCGGAAGCAATTCGCACGTTGTTGCCGCTTGGCCTACCCCTCCAAAATTTGTTATTTTATGTTTAAACTTAGTTAACCTCTATAGCTAGTAGCTAGGGGAGATGTACTTGTGGGGTGTCTGAACCTTCCCTAGCTAGTTAACCAACTGGCCATAAAAGAAAAATTAAACAGCTTCCTGCTTGACAGTGAGCATCAAATTTTAGCTAGTTCTCAATTATATTCAGGTGCACAAATCTGGTTATATCAATTAATTGAACATCTTCACCAGTGGGCTAGAAATTCCTACAATAAACAAAAAAAATTGAGTTCTCTCTTTAATTGATTTGAAAAGAGAAGGACATCGCTGTCTAGTAATACCTTTTTCATATGACGGACTCTTCTTTTCATATTCTAAAACTATTTTTTGGTTTTTTTATATTAATTAGCTTTCAAACAGAGTGTTTTTTAAAGTGGGATTTACAAGTTGATTGCAGTACATACTGTAACGGCTTCATTTATATCGACCAAAACCACACGCGAGTTTCTGTTACTCTATATTATCTCTCATGAACAGTCTAAAAGTTATAAGCCGTAGCTATAAGCCATAAGTTGAGGCCAAATAGAATTGGCCCAACAAATCCTAATACTTTTGTGTATATTAATGATTAAAGTTTTAAAATACTAATTGCACACTTTAAAGTGGTATTTAAAAAAGAACGTAGGGAGTATAATAGTTCGAATCGACGAGGTTGGCTGGGGCAGCACGCTGCAGTTTAAGAACTCTATTTGCTAACTAGTTGCACGCTAGCTGCATATATTCACTACAAGAGATGTGACATTTTGTGACATATATTGCATGACAAAAGGTCAAAACGCCACTAAATCATCCAGTTTATGACGTTTTTATGAGCATTTCTACTTAGTGACAAAAAAAATTACATGTCACAAAAAATGTCATGCAACTAGCCCAATCTCATCCGGCGACGATATTTGCTATGTCATGAAGTCTAATTTACAAATGTCATAAATCTATGACAGAGATTTCGCAGGTATATTTCTATAATTTCGAATAAAAAATAGATTATTCGTGCCAAAAATTCCATCTGCGAATGCGTATGTGCTGGGCGCGGAGAAAAAATTGGGCGTGGTGCTAGGCGCGATCTAACCCGCGCGCACCAATATTTTAGGAGAAATTGTCATTTTCATCCACACATATTATAGAACTTCCTCCGCCAAACAAAGGGTACTATAGTAAAGTCGCATGTCTCAAGACCGATTCACTCCACCGCTCCTGTCGAGCCCTAGCCAATCCAATCATTTCCCTCCTCAGCCGCCGCTGCTCCGCCATCGCTCTCCTCAAACCCCAGCCGAACCACTCGGCTGCAGAAGAGGCCCGGACGCCCTCCTCCGCCGACGCCTCCGCCGGCGCCCTCGAGCCTCCCCTCACCCTCCAAGAAGGTGATGACGGCCTCGAGCGCGGAGAAGCTCGTGAAGGTGGCGGCGGCGTCGGATCTCGTGGCGACGGTGACGGCTCAAGGCGATCCGGGCAGTAGCAGCGTCGGATCTGGTGGCGTTGGTGGCGGCTCGAGGTGATCCGGCGGCAGCGGTAGCACGACCCAAACGGCGGCGGCGGCGGCCCAGTCGGAGGGCTGTTTGTTTGGGAAGTTGCTCAGAAGAAAAATCTAAAGGTTTGCTTATATTATGTACATTCAGTTTTGAACAAGAGGTAAACACTGATTTTTGTGTAGGTGCCAATGGGAAGAGAGCTTTTTGCTTGACAAGTTGCTCAGAAGAAAAATCTAAAGGTTTGTTTATATAATGTGCATTCAGCTGGATTATGTAAATCTGTATTTCCTTTTACGTACTTAATGTTGGATGGCCTATGTTTTTGAGTTGGTACTTGTGTTATACTTCACACTATGCTCTGCCTGTCTTCAAAATCAAGAGTAGTGGAGCTTACTATATGAAACTGTTACTGCTATTTTTTTGCAGGTAACCGAGGCGTTTATGCTTGTAAATTTCCCACTGAAAGAACACTTGAAGGTTCGTTTCTATTCATATCTAGATTAAACCACTTAGCAACTTCTTGTAAAATTCTTTCCTCAATTGTGGGCCAGTAAGTAAACATTAACTGTTCTATGATATATCCTGTAATATATACACTACATCTACAGTTAAAGAAGTTGGCTCTTTGGTTATTGAAAAATACCTCAGTCATGGTTTATGGTTTACTATTGGTGGGATTTAACGGTAGAGTAATTACATTTACCCCTAGATATTTTGTCCTGAGTCACAGAAACCCCGTGTCTAAGCAATAATGTCACTTAAACCCCATTTTTGAAAAAACATTGTTAGAAAAATCACCGAGTGAAAGATCTTTCTTACTCGGTGGGCCCATGTCACCTCTTTTCCTTCGCCTTCCCCCTCTCTCGCTTGAGCTACTTTCCTGGTTTTCATTGTTCATATTGCACGATGCAGCTACTAAAGCCGACACTGGTGGTGACACACCTGGAATGTGTGTTGAAAAGCAGGGCACTGCAGGTTTGCTCTTACTGCCTGTCCTTTCACTAGTTATGCCATACTTTTCTGATGATTAGTCTTCTACCAGCCTTTCCTCCAGCCGACGTTGCATTTTCATTCTGTTGACATACCCACCATTCTGAGCTACCTGACTGTTTTCCATTCATATTTAATGGCACAGCTACTAAAGCCAAAGCTGCTGGTGATACCCACGGAAAACCAGCCCTCCTCCACCGGCGCCTCCGCCGGCGCCCTCGAGCCTCCCCTCACCCTCCGAGAAGGTGACGACGGCCTCGAGCGCGGAGAAGCTCGTGAAGATAGCTCCTGGTCGGAAGGTGGTCAACCGGCCCTCAACCAGGCGTCAACAACCAGAAGGTAACTCACGTTCACTGCCCCCTCTTGATTTGAGCTGGTCTCTGTCTCTCTGAGCACCGTGGCTAGCCGCCCGTTCCTGTTCGGCGTCCCCGCAAATGAACAGGTTTGCTGAGAAGTGATTGGCAGTTTGGAGAAATTAAAGGAGACGATAGATATTGAGCCATATTTGGACTGAATGTTTAGCACGTTAGCCAGCCCATCTCGTAGTTTATTTAATCGTAAGTCATAGACGCTATCCAGAATACCAGTTGTATGCTTGTTACATGACACTGGATCAGTCACATGTCTCAGATTTCTTTTTTCCCCATCATTTCTTAAAATACTGTTAGTGAATTGCTTTCAGTTTGAGCCGCATGATTGTATAGCTGGTATTTAGGTGGTACATTTTTGTTTCTCCAGTACTGCTGTGGGTTCTAAGTGCATTGTTCATATAATTTTCTCATCATTTTTGTTCATTTATTTTTCTACAGTAACTGATATGGAAGTGTTGTGATTCTGAGAACAAAAAGTTTGGAATCTTTTAATTGGTTTGGCCCAAATGATGGCTGGCTGCTAGAGCTTGCACTGGCAGCTTCCCTTTCCCTTTGCTCCCTGTCTTTCCATTATGGTCCTGCTCTGCTTTATCTATATCTATAGCGGTGCTGCATTATTTTTGTTTTCATTGTAGTCACAAATTATTCGACCAAGTCCAGTACTCCAGTACTGACGCACCAAAAATTATATCCCTGCTGCTTCATTACTCTTTATCTATAGTGGTACTGCATCTGCTATTTAGTGAGCTGTTTTCATTTTGTTGCTTCTATCTACTCAACAGTCAACAACTGATATCTTATTGTTGTTGTTCGATACTTAAACACCATTTCCACTGATGTGTGGTTTCTTTTTCTCGTGAGTACAGAACAACCAATGACTGAATATGAGAGGTCGAGGATGCAAAACTTGATGCTGAACAATCGGAAGTTCCGTGCTCTTGGATTAGGACCGTTAACTTCAATTATGAACGTCACAAGAACAAAGCCCACGGTTGCTGCTCGTGAAGACTCCGGCTCACTGTATCAACCTGGAGATGAGGACGACATTGAACAAGGAGTAGTTGATAAGGTATATGCAATGTTCCATGATGATTACTCATTTGTGTTAATTATGCAGAATTATTTGTTTGGTTCTAATTTCTTTTATCATGTAGGAGGCCATGCAGGACTTGGAACCTGAACTTAGCAAGAGTTTGGCACAGAACGTCTCCATCCCTGCCGGAGGATCAGTAACATCAAAGAGAGTGATGGCACTTCAGGAGCAAGACCGACCAACAAGATTGACTAGGCAGAGGACAAGGGAATTATCTTCAGCTCATGAAGATGGCCATGTGCCAACAGCAGACCCACAAGATGGTTCCACAGAAGATGCATCGCTAGCTGCCAATGCTCATATCCAATCCAACGACCAGGACAACATGTCTAATGAAGGCAAGTGATTGTAGCTCCTCTCCACTATTAATGATTCACATATTCTCATTTTTGGTCTACGATTTGCATCTAATTGCTTCCCAAATTGCATGATAGATCAATGTACCAGCAAAACACATGTAGGCAGAGGTTTGGACAGGCTTTCTAGAGGGTTAAGCAGCAAGATCCCAATACACATAGCTGAAGGAAACCTGCGGCCAGAGGCACCTTTGCAAGCTGCAAAACTAGCATCAGAAGCTGGCATTATTCTACGGGACAAAATCCCAGTTCTCCCTCACTGGAAGGACTATAAGAAGGATAAGGCTCTTGTTACAGACTATGTGGGAAAAATTGTTGTAAGTACCCCACTAACAGTTAGATTTCTATCTTGATGTCTTTATGGCTCTTTCTAGATTTAAGAACTAAAAGATGGCAAGATGATTGTGCGGCTATAGCTACTTGCATTTTTAGAAATTTAATTGGTGTCCGTCCTTTGTCAATTATTTTAGTGATCTTGGTTCAATTGGTGTATTTTTTCCTTGCTGCTCATACAATCTGGCATGTGAACCTAGAACCTGTAAGCTGATGAACCTAGAACTTGATTCAATTGGTGTATTTTAATTGCTACTTGCATTTTCCTTCCTGCTCATACAAGTCTACTCCTTATTTAGTCAAATAGGCTAATGAAAATTAGCTTCTACCTCTAAGTTGTTAATTGGTTTCTACACTTCTAGAACTTGCTACTGCAGGTTTACTGTTTTTTTCTATGATATTTATTTTGTCTTGTTACATGGTGGGTCTCTACTTGTTGCATGCTGCTGCTGCACACTCCCAGAACATGCTTTGAGCGCCTTTTAACCATTTGTTCATGCTCTTGACCAGAGTCAATTCACCATTGACACAACCACTAAGCCGGTGAAAGATGCATGCACCGATCTGCTCAAAAAAGGACAGCGGCAGATGAGATACCTGCTGAAGAAGAAATACTTCAATGGGATACCAGCAAACCAAGTGAGAACAACGTCACCATTGCCCACTATGACTGACATGCAGTGGAAGATACTCGTGGACATGTGGTCTACCCCAAAGCACAAGGTATCCGTCCTAAATATCTCACACATGTTGCCTTAAAGAAAATGAATTAGCTGTCCCACTAATGTATGTTTGCCTTTATATAGGAAAAATGCCTAAAAAACAAAGATAGCAGTGAGCTAGTTCAGTACCAGCAGAAGACGGGATCTCGGTGCTACGTTGCTCAATGCTATGTCGCGGTACCAGTTCTTTCTCTTCTTTCTTTTCTTCCTCTACGACTTTACTATATTGTTCTTGAATATGTCCATTTCTCAATGGCATGTTTCGTGATAAAAAATGTCCATTTCTGTGATGAATCAAGATTTAAATATATGAACAAGCTCAATTACATGTTTTGTGATCAAGAGGTGTCCTTTTCTGTCATGAATCAAGATTTTAATATATGAACAAGCATTGTCCTGAGATGCTGCTGCTATGATATTTTAATCACATGCCTTTAATTACATGCTATGATGATGTTCCTTTACAGTTTAGATGCTATGAACAAGATTTGTGCAGAGATGATGCTCCTATTCAAACTATCTTTTTTGTGTTCTGCCTTGTGTATGTCTAGCACATTTCTCATGACAATATACTGTAGCTGGTTCATAAGTATGTTATATGAAATAGCTATCTTTATCAATATTCAAGTTGGTTCATGAATATGTCGAGCCTACCCTTTCTGGGCTACAGCTGCACCTGCTGTTGCAGAGATGCAAACAGCATGTTCCAGTACTACATATGTGCAGCTACAGCCCAATAAGGGCAGCCGATCCGGCTGGTCCTTGTATGGTCCAGTAAACCATCTTTTTTCGTTTCAGTTGTTTAATTGGCTGTTTGTGTGATTTCAGAAGCAAACTAAATATAAGGATTCGCTACCAACTGCAATTGATCTTTTCAAGGACACCCACTGCAGCAGCAAGACAGGATTTTCTGAGAACGCACGGAATGCTATTGTGAGTACCTGTTCATCTTCTCTTTTTAATTATGATGAACAGTTGGGATACAAGAAACTAATTGCTTTTTCGCTATTGCTAGGCTCAAATGGAGGCCATTGTTGCTGAACCACAACAAGATGGGCAAGATCCGAAGACCCCTACCCAAGCTGTAGCTCAAGTGCTGCCAAAATCAAACTTTCTTGAAAATGTTGGCATGCGAGATGCAGCATTGAAGAAAAGTGCCAAACCTGCTGCAGTGAATGTCCGTGTACAAGAGCTTGAGAGTGAGCTGCATGCTGAGAAGCAAGGATCAGCAGAACTTCGAGTGAAGTTGGATGTTCTGGAGAAGAAATTTCAGGATCAGGAAGATGCAGCAAGGAAGCAGGAAGAAGAAACTGAGAAGCTAAAGAAGCAAGGAAGTGAGATCCAAGGTTTCCTTCGGTCGTTCACTTCTTTGTTTGGTGGCAGTTTTGCACCATCTCCTGGTCCGCAGTAAGTTCTCAAACTTACTCTTGGTGCAATTTTGGTGAGTGTTAGGCTTTTTGGGTGCAATTTTGGTGATCGAAGTTCCTGATACTATTCTGGTGAGTGGTGACTGTGAGCTGTGACTGCATGTTGTGAAATTGGCAAGCTCCAATAGCAAGCTAACATTTGAGACTTATTTTGCATTTATGTTGAATTTGGTGATGGATGGCTGAGACTTGTTCATTTCATACTTGGTCTGTATTTATGCTGAATTTGGTGATGGATGACATGTGAGACTTGCTGTAATGGTTATAAAATTGCAATCATATGTTGCTGGATGATATTGCAATGTGTATCTATATGTTGTTGTATGATTAGAATCTGATTTTTGTTTCATAATGCAATTGTTTGTGTTTGGGCTGACCAAAGTGCAATCTGGTCCAACTTAAATTGGTTCATGGCTGGGAAACAAAATGTGTGGCCTAGCCTACAAAAATTGTGCTGTGGGCTGATTGTCGAGTGGGCTGGACTGTATTGAATAATGGGCTGAAAAAATAATTTTAAAAAAAAATTATGACGTTTTCATGATCTGCCAACTCAGCGCCACGTCAGCATTCGATCCCATGTGGCACTTACCTATGTGGCAGGGTCCAAGTATTCGTGACGTAAAAATAAATGTCATAAATCTTTGTGACGTAAAATCCGATGTCATAGATTTGTGACGCGAAAAAATACAAACGTCAAAAAATGTCATTCGCGACGCGCATTTTTTGACGTGAGCACTTTCGTCATGCATATGTCATAAATGGTGAACTATGACATAAATTCCATATATTATGACAGAAATGAAATGTCAAAAAATGGCACATCTCTTGTAGTGCATGTGGACTAAACAAAGCAAACAAAACTCATGCCTACCCACCCCTGCTGCATGGTCCAAAGCCTACCACCCGATGGTAGGGCTCTAGGTGATTAGTAGGTTATTAGCTTGTGATTAGTAAGGGTATTTGTACTTATTATATTTACTTCTACAAATATTCGTAATGCATAAAATTTTGAAAAAATAAACAATTACTATGATTGTGTCAAGAGGCTGCAAATAAAATTTTATAAATTTTAAAGTTCATTTGCTACATATAACAATTCCTACAATTATCATAATCGTACGATTTTTTGAGCAACATATAAAATTGTCAAAAAAATTGTACAATCAAGTACTTATGTTGGGAGGCTGCATATAAAATTTTATAATTTTTCAAACTCATTTGCTATATTTAAAAATTTAAACAAACAATATATAAAAAATAATTAAGGCATGTAATTAAGCCGGCTTAATTACCTGTCGTCCGGTGGTAGGGCGGTAGGGCACCAGTGCCTGATGGCCAGGCTGTAAGCTTTGGTCGCTCGGGCAGCAAAAATTATATTTTTGACAGTACCGTCAGTATACTGCTATTTCTGTAAATACGAGTTACAACAGTGCTAAATATGCCAAAAATTTTCATGCACATACGTACGTAGCCCCCGGCCGAACCAACTAGCGTACGTAGCGCGCGCTACACTACTACAGAAATCCACATTAGAGACGGTTCAGAAACATCATCGCGAGCGGTTTTACGAACCGTATGAAATTATGGGTCGATGATAATCCGGTTATCACATCGATATCCTGACGGTTTTTCATTAAAACGTGCGTGATTATCGATATCATGAGCGGTTTTCATTAAAACCGTGCGTGATATCGATAATCCTGACGGTTTTAACAAAAAACCGTCGTGTGATATTCCTTCCCCTAACGAGATCTATTTACGTTTATTGGCTAACCTCGGAAATGCCACCATGCCCTCGAAACAAGCGGATAAACAAATATATGTATACATACAATTCACATCTCAATTCATTTGACAAACATCCAATTCACATTACATTTCATTCACAGACATAAGGCATCCATCTCGCAAATGAATTAATTGAAATGAAATAAAATATCCATTTACAAATTCACAATTACAGAGTGATAAGAGCAAATAAAAATCAATGCAATGCGGTGGAACTCTCCATCGATCTTATGACTTTACTCCACAAAACCAAATTAACTCTCCTCGAATTTTTGCTAAGTCCACTGTTCCAATGTAGATTTAGAGATGGGCGCACCACAGTAGATAGGAATATCAGCACATATAAAACCTGACATGTATGAAATAAATGTGGGAAGATTGACAAACCTTAGAATTAGTGATCTTGGTGGAATCGAGGAGTAGTCTCATATGGTGGCACACGTAGTATCCACACGTGTTGCCCGGCTGCTGGTGGCACTGCAAAAAATAGAATGTGTTAAATCAAGTGGCATTACTACTAAGTGTTGTATATGATTAATTAATGTGTAGCTAGCCAATACCGGAAATTTGCGATCATGTTTCAAGGGCTTGGCAGCTGTCATCGAGCAACATGTTTGTTGAACGTACATGACGAACGACCTCCGTTATTCGAAAAAGTTAGATTAGTCATTCGGAAGTAAAGAAAGAGTACAATGTACAATGTACTTACCTATCGAGTATTTCGACGATAGTTGTGTACTTAGATTTGTTCTTACTTAGAGAATCAAGGTATATAGCCTTGTTCCATTTTGGTATAAGTACAATTAAAATCCAATGGAAGTTCTCATTGTATGGCATAAGAACAAATTCCTTATCTTGGTGAGCCAGCAGTGCTTTTGTAATATAGCTCTCGACGAAGGATGCATCCTCGTCGATGGTATCAATGGAGACCAAGCGTGGGTCCAGAAAACGAATTGGTGATTTCGATGATCTAGCTTCGGTCAGCATGTATCTATATATATGCACTAAAAAGCAACAAATTGTGACATATATCGGTATTACGTGAACAGAGACTGTGATTGTACAGACTTACATTATCCAGCATCGAACGAGTGAGGCGTCGAGAGCGTTGAGCGTGAAAAGATCAAATATATCATCAAAGGCCACCGGGAAGACACATTCCTGAACTTCGTGCAAGAAATGTTCCGGCTTGAATTTGTGATGATACACGAGTGCCGTTACGCCTCGGCTTATTGGGTATTCCATATACTAAGAGTGGAATCTTTGGCAACCAAGTCCTGGCTGTTCGAGGTGCTTTTTCGGGACTATCATCGGCTCGCCTAGCACGAATTCACTACTAGATTTTGGGTCTTGGACAACAGCACGAAAACATTGCAATAGGACCAAAATAGATGCAATATGTATGTATTTCAACTAATCACTTCCGTTGGCAAGCGTTGCTAATTGTTGCGTCCTTAAAAGAATGTGCAACATTTTTGGTTTCGTTGCGACATATGGTTATTGCCATGCAATGAAGCATTGCAATTGTTTGTTGTTGCAGGAGCGATGTCATGGCAATAGAGGCTATTGCATCGACCAACTACGTGGCAATAGCCTCTTTTGCCATGAAGTTTGTTTGTGGCAATAGTTTGTCTTGCCACGGAGTTATTACGTGGCAATAGACTCTATTGCCATGGAGTTGTAGTATGGCAAGAGAATATATTGCAACACCATGTTTAGTGGTAAGAGGTACTATTGCCACATTAGGTGTTCGTTACAACAGCTTAGAAAAGGTATTGCAACAAAATATTTTTGGTGGCAAATATATCGTATAGCATCGATCATTGTTGGCGAATAGTTGGATCGCATAGCGTAGTAGCGGCGTTGCATTACGCTATCACAACAAAATGCTATCGGGTTTATCATAGCGGGAAGAATTGTGGCAACACATATAGCATTTGATATTTGATTATTAATTTGTTGTTGCAAATTAATAGCAAAATAATAACAATGCTAGAATGTAGCAACATATATTAATTCAAAATATCATTAATTCGACAATCATAATTTAAAAGTGTCACTATTAATAAAGGAGTTACATATAAATCTCCAAAATTAAACTACAAAGTTCTTAACTAATAATAACAAAAATAGATTAACCATTGCATTGTTCCTTCTGGTTTCGCATGTAGAATGTCTTGACTTGACGACCCATGCCTTGACTCTGTGTGCTCTAATCAACTTGTTCATTCCTGCTCGATAAAAAGCATTAACTTTAGCATATGGTTCAGCAATTAGCAACATCTTAGTGAAATATGATTGATGAAATAATCAAATTAAAGCAACGATCATGAAATAATATTTTATATGAATGAGCGATCAAAGGAACCAAAAACAAGGTCCTTAACGTGAGTAAGGTCTAGCAGCACATATACTAGTAACAATTATTGTCACTACTCGATGCGAGCAACACCATTACAGATAAAAGTAAACAGGATTTTATTTTAATCCTTACTTATTTCCACACAAAAACATGTACTCGGTGATCATTGTTCATGAAGCGCCAGCTTATCATCGGGCCGTCTGGAATAAATTGGGGCCTTGTGCCAAACACTAAATTGGACATCTCCACCATTGGACAATGTGTTCAGCTGCATTTCCTCCACCATTGGACATCTCAGAAGAAATATTGCTGGACATGCAAGCAAATAAACTCTTACCATATAGCCCTTTAGGTTGTGGAGCCCAAAAGAATAGGGTGGGCTTGTGGATCCGCATACAAACATCCTACCACTACCAGCAAAGAAGCAACATGCAACCGGATCCAAAGCACTAGATTAGACCATCGAGGCATGGACACAACATCCCCAGCACTCGCATAGGAAGCAGGGCCCTCTTGCCTTCTCTCTACAAGAAACTAATCGAGCCCTCACCTTCTTCGTGTCCAAAGTGATTAAACCTCTAAAAATCTAAGAAATTCAGTAACCACACAGTAATGAAGTAACAATGTTGCTCAGGAAAGGAATCACAGCCTGTTTCACCCTGCCCGCGTGCCCTTGAATCTCTCGATTCAATCCAGCAAAACAACAAACCAAGTACAATCCGCCCAAAAGCCCCATGATCTAGAGATCGTTCTGACGGGGAGAGCTCAGTCCTCTCCTCTTTCCTACAGTCATGTATGAAAATACTTGCTGGTGTCTTTGAGAGGGACTGAGATAAGAGATCTTCTACCAGAGAGGATTTATGAAAAGATAGATGGGTCATTCAGATGTATTGTTTGCGTAGTTGTAGCTAAAGCTCAAACCACAGATGCAATGCATGTGGGAATCTTGAATATCTGTATGTTAAAAAATACAGGAAAAAAAGAAATCAAAAAACTCTTTACGGAATGGAGCAACTGCTCCATAAAATTGTTCAAAGGAGTGGGGAGCCTGTGTTCCTTCTTAATAAAGAAAAATCCAGAGCCCTTTGTTAGGGGAGAGTATTTCTCCAAGGCTACCATTCAAGAAATTGATTAACAGTTCATGCCACTGGGCTGATTCACTTGAAGTCTCCAATTTACAAGTCTCTAAAGCACAAAATCTATTAAGGCAGTGCTACAATATTTCTCGTGGCTCCTTAGGGAAGTTGCTCATTATAACCAAAAGGTCAGCTTTCATTACTCTTATCAACTAACACAATAATAAGTAGTTACGTCTTGGACCAATCAAATCATGAATTGCCGCAAAACCAATTCATCAACCAAATTCAAGGAAGAATAAGCAACAAGTTGATTGCCCGATGCTTTCAAGTGGACATATTGTTGGAACAATTAACATGACTTTATGTGTAGCTTGAGTTACAGAAATGTACAATTGCACATCATCAGCTTAATTTTTATGCTTTTGATAACCAGCAGAAGACATGTCTTGGATCTTTGAACAGTAGAGGTCCAGACCCATTGACACACATGTAGACCTATTCTGTAATATTATCAAATTTGATTATTGTTCATGAAACAACAAGTTAATTTGGTACTGTTCATGCCACTACAGAGAATAAATCACTAGAGACACTATTGGTTAAGATTACAAGAGCAACATGTTAAGTCAAAATAAATTACGTTTTCATGTCATACCTGCTCCTTCCTTGTCCTTGAACGAGTTTTAGCAGCATTGAACAATTGACTTGAAGAAATAAAATTTGTTGAGACGTTGGCAGTGCCCTTGTGGAAAAGGCTTCGGTTAAGAGTAGAGTTGTTAGTGTTGCGAGCAGGTGGCCTAGCATCCTTTTCTGCGGTGAGGATGCTTTGTGGCTGAGTCTGCAAATGAAATAATTAGTGTACAAAGATTGCCTGTAATTCAAATTACAATTCCCTGATGGCTGCAAACTTTTTGCAATTTTGTTACCTGCTGTAAAGTTTCGTGTACATGGTCAGGTGTCTTTTTGTTATTGTCAGTTGGAGTAGCTGCGTTTTCGGTGGTGTTCAATACACTTCATTGGTTATCCTGTGTATGAACAAATAGGGAATACTTTAGTTATCATACGATGTACAAATCCAAGACACATTTACAGATTTATTACTGTGATGTTGCTCGCTCTGTTTGCTAGCAATGAAAGGAACTCTTCCCCTGAAATGTTCTCTTGCGTTCCTTTCATTATGCAATTCCTCTTCCATCCGTCGCCTAGTATCTTCCCTTTCAGCAACCGTTAGCAAGTTGTTCTTTTAACATGAATTTCATCTACGAACTCTTTTTCTTTTTTGCGGCTGCGAGCAGCGCGGGCTTGTTCATCAGTCTG
Organism: Dendrocalamus sinicus; assembly: GCA_036346575.1. Lineage (NCBI taxonomy): Eukaryota > Viridiplantae > Streptophyta > Magnoliopsida > Poales > Poaceae > Dendrocalamus > Dendrocalamus sinicus. The sequence goes on along the minus strand of JAYEVI010000480.1, from coordinate 144,335 downwards.
TCTTTCAACGATTGGCTTTGTGTCGGATATTTCGCCATGTATCCATGACCATGAAGCTTGCATGATTTGGTTCGTGCTCTCCTTGTAACTTGACTGAAAGCAATGTCTTCCTCTTCAAGCTGTAAGGAAGCCTTTATCGCCTCTGTTGATAGGTTAGTAATTTTGAAGGCTGCATCATCCTAATTGAGATAAGAGGTTAAAAGTTAAATAAGTTAAGCTATCAGCACAAAATTCGAGTAATATACTAAGTCATGAACAAATTTAATTACTACTCACATAGACATCCTTAGAAGCGTTGTTTGACCATTCCCCATTCTTCGTGTGGGTAATCATCCAAAGAGTCAAATCACTTGGCTCTTGCCAGATCTCAGGTCTCTCTAAGATGGCAAGAATGTACCTTATGAACAACTGATCACTTAAGAAAAGAATCTCATAAGTTTAATTTATAATTACCGCTCATAGCTACATTGGGAGAAACGGTTTGGATCCCATCACATGCTTGGTCTTACATTTTTCACGGTTTTGAGTTACGGTTGCTTAACATCTGCAAAAAGTATGCAAGTGCAGTCAACAAGCATTCTTATCAACATGTGTATTCGAAAGAAAAAGTCGGTAGCACGTAACCTGAAATTTTCAGTTCCAAAATACAGCACCATGTAGTGCCACTCGGCGAGTGTAAATCTTGAGCTTCGTCTCATGCGCTCATCGTAAGTGTTGTATGCCTTGTAAGTGGCACTAAGTGTTGATCGCCATCCTTTGTATCGCTCTTTGGCAATGTCCAATATATTTTCAATTGCATTGTCAACATTTTCGAAATCCCACCTGCTCTGCTCAAATTGTAACACATAGAGAATGTAAAGTGAGAAGTGAATTGTTACATAATTAGAGACGCAACATGCTAAGGCAACTACAACAAGCAACTTACCAACAAATCGTCTGCTATTGTATTTTTGACATTTTGCTGGACATCTTTCCACCTTTTCACACCAATAAGTGGAGCCCTTTTTTTTGTAAACATTACCACTTCATCCACAATGTTCAAGAATTTTCACCAACAGGACCTCCTCGCCTTGCTGAAAATTTTATTGTAAGTTTCTGGGACGCAGTCCTAACTCTCTTGGTAGCTGTTGCTAAACCTTTTAGGCATCCACGACCTTTCTTGCCTTGCTGGCCGCCACCTCCTTACAAACCAGTTAAATTTAATTTAACATTCAAATTCACCAGGGGGCATTCAATCCTAGTAATAGTAAAATTACAAGAAGGAAAACATACCATTTTGCTGTTGCTTGTTTTTCCTAGCATGAGATGGCCTGTCAGGTGGTGTTGGGCTACTTTCATGGCTGTCCTCATTTTGAAGTCTCCCACCATAATTAGTATGGTCCTCTTTCTCAAACGATACTGCATGTAACAAGCATAAGAGAAGTATACATGAGTTTGAAAAACTAATAATTCGCTTGCATAGTTCAATGTAAAATTCAAAGATTACATATATCTGCATGGTAGCCTTTCTGCCTTAACCATTCCTTATATGTTTTGATTGTTTCTTGCCTATAGTCATCCTCAAATTCTGCGAGTCGTGAACAAATGTTAGTCAGATGACCAGTTCAATAGAATTGTTAAAACAACGCGACGATTGGAGCAACATAACTTACCGTGTGTTCTTCCTCGTCTCGCAATTTTGCTAGCCAAACCTTGTATGCATCAATTTGTTCATCTGTACATGGCTCATCTCTTTGACCCCTTTTTGCTTCATGGGTGTTCTGACTTGTAAGTCGGTTTGTTGATCCCTTGTCAACACAATCGACTTCCCTCTCCCTTCATTGTTTTGTATCATTGATTCTGCATCACGACTGAAATGGATCGGCTCAAGAGTTGCTCTTGTCACTGCCACATCGCTTCTTATAGTACATGAAGTCCCTACTAGCATAACAGAAATGTTCTTTGAAACTTAACAATGTCACATATGTGAGATTAGCCCTATCAATTTCGGCATATACAAATTCACTTCACAGAGGTGCCCCATTGCATTCAATAAGAAGTTTCCACACCTGACCCGTCAATGGGCTTCTGTATGTAGAGATAGCGAAAGGTTAATTAGGTAAACTAAAACCCAACAAGCAGTGGCGGATCCAGGAATTTCAGAATGGGTATTCAAAGTTACAAAAATATTGTTCAATAAAAAACATAAAAGTCTACAATAACAAAAATTAAAGTACAATTATTCGTACTTTAGACAACATTACAAATAATATAAAGAAATTATAAAATAATTAAAAATAAAAAATTAACGCGATTCACAACTTGTATCAAACCTGGCATTGCTTAATTTAGCAAATGATGCACCAATCATTGACCTCCCAATGCTATTTTCTTAATTCTCGTAGATCTATCAAGACAAGTAGACAACCAAAATCATCTCTTTCCAACAAGCGCAAAGGATTGCATGATACGACAATCGCCAAATGGCATGATGTTTTAACAACTAACGACAACTGCATTATTCATATCACAAAGGCATATCTATGAGTTGAACTTTATGATTGACAAGAACAGGGCGCGGTTTGAGAAATATGCATGGTCATGTGTTTGCTCTTGGACAACAACTTGCCTATATAGGCATGCGATAATGTTAATTAATCGATTAGAGCTAAAACATGAATGATGAAAGGAAGCATCTAGATACATATAGCTTCGATCGGGCATGCGCTTTGATTGTAAGTACAACATGTTAGCATCCAACAAATAATTCATGTTTGCATTTGGACATGATTGGTCTAGAACTGGTTTGTGTTTGTACTTCGAACACGTGAAATCCAAGTTAAAAGCACATGGTATTGACTACGGACTACTTTAGCTAGGGTTTGGTCTTTCCGAATTGAAGGTTCTACATTACGAATCTGGACCTATTACTACATCTTAAACTGCGGTAAAAATGGGAAAGAGTTTCCACCTTGTCCCAATGAAAGATAATTTGATTCAGCGTTTGCTAATGCTCCTGCCCCGATGGGCGAGAGAAGGATGGAGCAGGGAGTTCCTCATTGGCTCATTTGTACAATAAATTGTGAGGTCCATTGGGTGAGGATAGATTAATATTATCAAAATAAATCTCATATGAAACTCCGTATCATTGATTCACTTATCAATCAAGATCAGCAATTCTCGTAAAAGATCCCATTAGCTTTGTTCCATGACAAATTATGGATCTACACTGCACACATCAGCAAATAAACATTCACCTACAAGCAACACATTGCAATATATACACATCATGATCCCAGCAGCACCACAAGATCACCTCGAATCCAACAAATGTGGCGTGGTCTATTTAAATTCTAATCTAAGCCTTCACCCCAAGCCCGGACCATAATTTCAGGGCAATTATCACATCGAAATCAGATCATTGGCGAGAACATCGCACTGCACATTAGAGTAAACATGGCGAAAGAACACGAATCCTAACTCGAGGCCACGGAAAGATCACATAAAGATCATATAAGAGGCACCATATACCGGAGGTGAGGAAGGATTAGCGGGTCTTCATCTTCTTCAACGCGGGACGCATGAATCGTGCGGTGGCCGGCCGAGCATGGTGGCGCGTGTCCTCATGATTTCGGTGGTGGCGGCGGAACCGGAATTGCCGGGCTCGATGGAGTCGTCGGCATCGTGTAAACCGCCGACGCCTGGTCTCCCTCTGCAGATGAACTAGATCGCGACCTTTGGGGTGGTGCCGTGGTGGGGCGTCGGGTTAAAGAAGATGGAGCGCGATGGATTTGGACACAGCAAAATTTTTATGCGAGGCTATATTTTTGGTTTGTTGGAGGAAGGAAAATGGCGAAAGTTAGTAAGGGAAATATTTTTGGTTTGTTGGAGGAAGGAACACGGCCTCACAGAGCTCGTCGCGAACCCCACCCGCGGGCTCCAACTTCAACCGCCGCGCCTCAAGAAGCCCGAGGCCGCGAGCCGTCATCCGTGCTCTCCCTGCCCATTCGGTGGCGCGCCGGCCTGCGCACTGCCGCTGGCCGCCGCCCGCCGGATCCGGGCTCACCGCGCCGTCTCCTTGCGCGCGCGCGCCCCGTGCTCGGTCGGCGGGCGTAGCCCCGAACATGGCGCGCCCGCCGGATCCGGCGGCGCCCTCGAGCCGCCAGCCCGTCTCTCGATCCAGTGTCTCCACATTAGATCCGGTCGGCCTCTTCTCGTGTCGCACCGCCCATCATCATATTGCTCGAGCCGCCACCGTCCTCTCCTTGGGCGGCGCGCGCTTCGGCCCTCTCGGCGTCGGTCGGCCGATGCCGGTCTGATTTGGAGCCGAGGGAGGCGACAGAGATCCGGCCTCCGCGCATTCAACGCGCCGGCGAGGGAAGCCAACGCCACTCGATTTCATTCGTCACTGCTCGCGTGCGGGAGAGCTGGTGACGATGTGGTGGGTGAGAGGGTGAGAGAGAGAACACGATGAGGTGGGTGACGGTCTAAGAGAGCTTTTTTCTCAAAGAAGTCAGACCATGCATGTTGTTTACAAGCACAAAGAAGTTCATTAAACAAAGCAGTACCCAATCCAAGCAAATAATTCTCCTAATTAAATATATGCAGCCTTTTTCAGACCTTGTTCTTTACAAGCACAAAGAATTTCATTAAACAAAGCATAACACAACCCAAGCACAATTTTAGGTTTTAAACAAAAATTCATCATCATCTCCTGTCTACGAATTCACGGGTGCAACATGCCCATCGTCAATGTAGGTGTCATCATCTTCATCATGATCATCAAGTAAGTCCTCATCATTGGGTTCGAGTACCGATCACGAATCGCATTTTCAATGACGAAGCATCAACACTTACCCCTTCCATATCATTCCTCTTCCAATTTGTCAAGTCTTCATATTGGCGGGATACATTCATTTCTTCCAGTCAACGACCACCGAATCAACATCATTGGTTTCTCCCCCAATTCGTACATCCTTCTTCGGGCATGGAAAACAAATTTCTAGGTTTCATTCTAACAACGATTGACCACTCGAGTTTCTTCGCGCATTTCACATAAAAACGCTCAGCTTGTGTCGCTAAAATGTAAGGATCATTGAAATATCGAAATCGAGTTGTATCAACATCGATAATCCCATATTGATCCCTCATGAACCCCCTTCCTTTGTTCTTAGTGGTAGCGGTACATCGTACAGTCCACCTGAAAAGTATAACTTCTTTTTGGTTGGGAAATCTAATGAGATTATTTTATTAATCACGCCATACCAGTCCATGTTTCGATCTTGTCATCACCCTTCACAACAACACCACTGTTTTGTGTACTTAGGTTCTTCTCTATAGCAACCGTCAGAAATAGAAAACCATTTATGTAGCATCTGTTGAAAACTCGAGCACGATGGTGCGGTCCACGGAAAGGGCATACATTAGCTCACTAGTTTTCCCATCATCATAGAATCGGAGATCTGCACTCATTTGAGATAAAATATATTAGTGAAATAAATGACAGCATTATGAACCAAACAATACAAAATAAAATAGAAACTCACTGCACGCTCAAACCAGCCTACAAATTGGTCTCTGTGACGGTTTTCAACATTCCGTGGGCTAATACTTCTAAGCTCATTCTTATGGTCACTAAATTAAAACAGAAAAAGAAGGGCTTCAGTAAGTTACACAAACATGAAAAATAATACTACAGATTTAGTACATCTAAAGTAGAACTTACTTTATCCATTGAATGGCTTCATCGCGATTTGTAATTATGTAGTGCCTCATCGATGCAACTCAGTAGTAGAAATTAACTCGATGCAACATCCTTTCCTACCGTAGTCAATGCTCCCAAATATGCTTAGCCGGATGGTGGTGCGTTCACTCTGACCCTTTCATGGCGCTCGGGCGATTAAGCTTGGTGTCGACGTCTTCCAAGGAGAGCAAAATGTCATGCACTCCTCGATATATATCCTCGGCAATTGAACCCTCGAGTGCGCTTTGTTCCTCACGTAGCCTTTAAGCGTGCGTGAGGTACCTCTCAATAGGATACATCCATCGTAACACACGGGCCCTCCAAGTCTAGCCTCTTGACTATATGAGCGCAAGTGCATCATGATATCAAAAAACGCAGGCGGGAATACCATCTCAAGCCGACAAAGAGTCTCTGTAATCAAAGTGCTTAGGTTCTTAAGTTCTTTTTCCTCCAGCTCCTTTGAACATATTGCCTTGAAAAACCGACTGAGCTCAATCAATGGGATGACGACATCTTGTGGCAATATGTTGCGAACTACTAAGGGTAAAAGATTCTGAAATATAATATGATAGTCATGAGTTTTGAGAACAGACAGCTTACACCCAGTGACATTCACAGATTTCTTGATATTCGAGGCATAACCATCAGGCATCTTCAATCCTTCTAGAAATTTGCATAATATTGTCTTTTCATCCTTGCCTAGGAAGTACAACGTTGGTGGCAAAGTATACTTACCATTCTCGACCATAGGATGTTGATCCTTCCTTATCCCTAGATGTTGCATGTCAAGCCGAGCCTTCTCACTATCCTTGCCTTTACCTTGTATGTCGAGCAAAGTCCCCAATATGGCCTCGCATATGTTTTTCTCAATGTGCATCACATCCAAATTATGCCTTACAAGCAATGAGCTCTAGTAAGGCGGTTCAAAAATACTCTTCTTCCTCGGTTGTGCCATCTAGTTTCTTCTTCACATTGCTTCCTCTTTTTTGTCGCCTTCCCGAATTTCACTTGCTCAAAACTCTCATACTGTTGCATCACTTGCTCACCGGTAAGTGGCACCGGAGTCTCCCTGCGTTCCACCTTGTTATTGAAGATGATCTTGTTCTGCGCCACAGTGGTCAGAAGGCAAAAGCGGCGATGTCCCATGTAGCAATGCTTGGACCAATTTCAGCCACAAGTAGTCGAGTATCCTTATGGCGATATGGACATGCAAACTTGCCTTTCGTGCTCCAACTTTGATAGCATCGCATATGCGGGAAAGTCATTAATTGTCCAAAGTAGAAGTGCACGTGAGTAAAATTCTTCTTCTCCTTCGCATCCCATGTTTCAACACCCTTTTCCCAAAGATCCTTTAGCTCATCAATCGGGGATGCAAATAAACATCGATGTTCATGCCGAGGATTTTGGGCGGTATCAACATCGACATCATCAAAAACGATTGTTTCAAACACATCCAAGGAGGCAAGTTATAAGGAATTATGATCACGAGGCCATGTAGTGTATGTAACATTCAACATCCCAAATGGATTGAAGCCATCGGATGCAAGACCCAACCTAACACTGCGAGGATCCACTACAAACTCCTTATATATGTCATCCACATGCTTCCATGCTAGTGAGTCTGCAGGGTGACGCATTTTCCCATCACGAACCAATCCTTCTTTATGCCATCGCATATATGATGATGTGGTCTCCGTCATGTACAATCTTTGAAGCCACAGAATAAGTGGGAAATAATGTAGAATTTTACGAGGGGAACACTTCTTTGCTCCAGTAGTGCCACTAGCCTTATCAATCCCATCTGAACCCGTGGTTTTCCACCTAGACTCACCACATATTGGACAAGTATCCATCTTAGCATAGTCCCCACGAAACAATACACAATCATTCTCACATGCGTGTATCTTTTGGTAATCAAGCCCAAGATCTCGAACAACCTTTTGCACTTTCTCAAGGTGTTTGGGATACAATGGCCTTTAGGAGCGAAGCGAGAGCAGATGAAGTATGGATTCCAAGGCACTTTATTACTAAGACCATACATGCATTTAATCTGAAAGATCGACAATGAAAGAAACCTTAGTGGCCTCCTTGCAACCTTTGGATACAATTCATTACGTACCTCTTTCAATAAATTATAGAAATTATTTGCTTGTTCATTTGGCTCTTCGTTATTACTATCTATGATGTCGCCATGCAAAGCACCCGATTAGAGAAGAAACTAGATCGATGTGAAGCACCATCACGATGCGCCTTCATTGCAATCCTCTTCAATAGGGGCGTCCTTGCGGTGGCGCTTCATCGGTCTCTTGCTCTCGGATAAAAATTTCATCAAACCCTCTCATTAGTAAATGACGTTCAATCTCATATTGTAATCTATAGCACGCAACGACACCTTGAACACGGACGAGTGCGTTTTCTCCTTTAGATGTGCCTCCAAATGTACTTTCAAAAAATTTCTTGAATCCAGTTTGCCACTCAGCTGTTGATTTATCCATATGCATCCAACTGCTGCCAGCTTGTGACATGATTCCAAAGTATATCAATCAACAAATAACACCCAATAATCATCCAACGTGCGGTACACAATTAAGAAACCTTATCAAGCGACACAGAAATCATTTACAAAAAAAGTAATACAAAATAGATTAGAAAACTAGGTTCAATATGACAATAGAATACGACTTGCCTTGGCCTTGCTCAGTTGATGGCTCTTGCTCTTCAAACCACCTTCTGCTCCTTCAAAGCGTGATCTAACGAGGAAAAGCAGAGCAAACTCAAAATAAATTCAAATAAAATTCAAATAAACTTCAAAAACTTTCAAACAAGAACCAAAATATAGAGCTCAATTTTAGATGAATTTAGGAAAAAGAATCAGGTCAATCGGAGCTAGGACGACGGAGAACGGGCTTTTGAAAAAAACCTAATTTGGGAAAAGGCTGAAAATCGAAAATTGCACTGTGCTGTGGACCCGGCTCATGAAATGATCAGTCTACGGTGAACCTGGTGCATGAAACAGTGCTGGGGACGTGGCCGGTTCACGGGATTACAGCTGACATGTGGGCCCCATGTCGGTGGCTCGATGCCGCAGGCAAGGCGCATGAAGTGAAGCGGCGGCGGTAGCGTCGGCGATACGTTCGCGCATGCGGCGCGAGTAGGCTGCGAGAAGCAGGCGGCGCTATTCGGCCGGCGACCTCGGCGACTAACCGGCGGCGAGCGGCGGCGGCTCACCGGCAGCAGCGGCGCAGCAGGCCGGTGGCGCTTCGTTGGCGACGGCAGCGACCCTCGGCGAGCAGCGGCGACGCGGCGGCGAAGCAGCGAGGCGGGTGGCGGCGAGCGGCGGTGAGCTCCGGCGGAGGCTAGCGGCGCGAGCTTCGGGAGGCGACGGGACCGGCGGGCCTTTATACACCCGAGGATGACCCGGCTCGTGCACGCGCACGAGTTAGCGGCGGAAGCGGCGGCGGCGTGCGGGACTTCGAAGACGGAGCGGGTCGAGGGGCGACAAGCGACAGCGGGCCCCCACCGCCGGTGGCACGAGCGGCGGACGGCGAGAGATGACGCGGGCACAAGGCGACTGGATGGATGACACGTGGCGACCATCGGGCGGGCGATCTTTGCGCGGATAGGCGACAGCGTGGCGGGGCGAGTGCGGGGGCGGGCGGCTTTGCTGAGCGGAGAAGAGGCGGAGCCTAATGGGCTTTATTGCGGCTTTAGGGTCTTTAATTCTTTTTCTTTTTCCAGAAATTTAAATAAAGCCTTTTAAGCTCCAGAAAAGAGAAAATAAATCCATAAAAATCCAGAAAAATTCCAATAAATACTTTGAGACTCTAGAAACCCAAATAAAATATTTTAACAAATGTTCATGTTTAGTTTAGTCAATTTAAATACTTTTAATTAAATAAAATTCCATTTAAGCTTTGATTAATTCCATAAAAAATCAAATGGTGAATTTTATTTTAAAAACTTCAAAAAGGCTCTAAAAAATCATGATGTTACAACTATCTTAAAATTTCTTTAAACATGCCTATATGCAAAGTCATGGTTATGATATCAATATCAATCTCATCAAACAATTTTCTTCTCAATACATAAAGTTGCCAAACCATGTATCAATAAATCATCGTTGTATTTATGATTCTATTAACTGATATACTCATTTCCTCTTTTTTTTCTTCTCATTGCTAGATGCATATACTTTGTAAATCACATGGCGGCACTGAAATTTAAAGAAACAACGATGCCGTGCAAATGTTGCCCGATACGGATCTGAGTATCGGATACGATACGCATCGGATCTGTGGATCGCCATTCTCTAAAAAACAATATAATGACACGCGTCGGTAGATAAACATATTTTAATATTATATTTAGTAACTAAATAACAAACCAAGTACAAGTTTAGCGGAGGACCGATCTTTGGCGATGCAGTGTTGGGGCACCGTGAGTCTTGGCGGCGTGTATTGCTCGGCGAGGCGAGCACAGTGTTAGGGCGGCGGCGAGTCTGGCGGCGTCAATTGCACGATCGAGGCGGGGGTAGGTGTTAGAGCGATGGCGGCGGTGCGGGCGGCGTGAACTCGTCAGCCGGCGGTCGGTGTTAGGCCGGCGGCGGCAGTCTTTGGGGCGGTGTGAATGATCGACCAAGCGAGGGCTCTAGGTATGGGCGTGCGGTGTTGGGCGGCCACGTACAATATGCCTGCCCACAATGATCTATTGCCACGGAAAATTTTCATATTTTGCAACAAATTTATTGTGTGGCATAAAAACTTGTTTCATATGCGATATAAGTATCCTTTTGCAACGCAATCCAAAACTATAACTACCCAACAAGACCGTGGCAAAATTGTCAGCCATTTGCAACGAAATTCTATATCGTGGCAATACCCCATAACTAATGCAACGCAAATCAATATTATTGCAACACAGTAATCTCATGGCGATAAAGTTATACTTCTTGCAACCATTTTCTAAATAGTAGCAAAAGATCACCTTATTGCAACGAATTAAGGTGACTATCGCGACACCATATTTAAGTAGCAATATGTGCGCATATTGCCATGATTTTGGACATATGTTGCAATAACAGGTACCTATAGCAACTAATTTTGTGTCGTTGCAATGCATTTCGTGGCCAAAGACCCGAAATCTAGTAGTGATTGGTGGGCCAATGGCATGTACGGGATATCGTCATCATCCTTCGTCTTTGATTTGCCATGGCCACTGCCTCGACTGCTGGTAGACTTCATGGTAGTCGACTGTAATGGTACAGACGGTGCAAGTTGCTTTTGCGAGAATAGCACCGGTGCAGGTAGCTCTGCCCGCCTTGCCGGTGTGGAGATGGCACCGATGCATGTTCTTTGTGGTTCGCGCTTGCACTTCAGTCCTGCCACCGGTGAAGAAGCCTCCAGGGAGGAGTGGAGAAAGTGATCATATTGAATTGGAAGAGAGGAGTAGAGGGGAGGGGGTGATATGGACGTAGAGAGGGGGTGATGTGCCTATCTTAGCACCTACTTTAGTTGCTAATACTATAAACCAAATAGCAAAGTCCCTAAACAAAGTTCTATGAAGCAAATGACACAAACCAATGTATCAAGTCCTTTTTCCCGCAAAATTCAACTCAATTTCATTACAAAAGTGCAAAAAAAAAAGACATTCAGATTCTTGGTGAGCGGCCGACATAGCGACTTCTTGGTGGCGACTATCCATCTGCTTCTTCCCACTTCTTTTCTTCATCTCGGTCTCGGATCACGTCGCCGATGGCGATGATTCATCTAAGCGAATCGCATCGCTCTTGGCGTACATGATCGAAGATGAAAAAAGTGGAAAAAGCAGATGGATAGTCTCACCGAAGAAGTCGACTATATCGCTCTCACCAAATCTGAATGTCTTTTTTGAACTTTGTAATAAAATGCCTTGAATTTTGTAATACTAATACTACAAGGTCTCTAAATAAAGTTCTATGAAGCAAATCACACAAACTAGTGTATCAGGTTCATTGAACCGGATACACTAGAGTGTGTAACTTGCTTCATGCCCCCTTGAAGGTCTATGTGGCATATACTATTACTACAAGGTCTCTAAACAAAGTGGGTGACATGTTGCTCATTTTGTGGGTCTATTAGGATAAGATGAGAAAGTTATCATATGGAATTGGAAGAGAGGAGAGGAGTAGAGGGGAGGGGAGAAGGGAGGGAGTGATATGGACATGTTGCTCACTTGCTTCATTTGCTGATTTTTGGCTAGATACATGGAGCATTTGGGTGGAAAGATGAACTGTTTCATCAGTGTGCGGCGAAGCAGTTCATCTTTCCACCCAAATAATCAATGTATACTCTTCCTTGATTGGTTAATTTGTGCTCTCAAATTGTAGGGTTGCACAAGATTAATCTTGGCCGTCCGCTACTAAATCATATACTCTTCCTTGATTGGTTATGCCAAATAATGAATTCAGTATTTTGAGCTCTAGATACAAACTCTACAATCTCAAGATCAAGATATATTCACCATGCATATATTCAGGCAGCAGTATTCATACAGATCAAGACCATACAAGTTAACCTTGCCCAATAATTCAGTCTTTTAACTTGTCAAGATTAAATCCTAACATATCAATTTAATAACATGCTATAACCTGAAAACGCATGAGCAAGCGGCTATTAGAGCTCAAAGACTGAATGAACCAATCTCAGTATATGAATTTATCATCATCGAGCAACTATAAATCCCACAGGCAATCTCAGTATATGGAAGATTAACAAACTTGAATATACATGAATGCAACTAAGCAACTAAGCAACTAACCATAACAGTAAGCATAACAAACTTGAATATACAATAAGCATATACCATAACCCTAAACCCTAACAGTAAGCATCAAGCTCAAGCATCAAGCATAAACCCTAACAGTAACCCTAAACTTGAATATATATGAAGCATCAAGCATCAACCTAAACCCTAACGGTAAGCATGAAGCTCGGGAGGATTTGATGACCTTAGGGTTTTGGTGACGTAGGAGGAGGCGGCGGCAGCGAAGGAGGAGGAGGCGGGACGGAGGAGGAGGAGGAGGCGGCGGCAGCGCAGAGGAGGCGGCGTGGCGGAGGAGGAGGAGGCGATGGCAGCGGAGGAGGAGGCGGCGGCGCGCGAGGAGGCGGCGGCGCAGGAGGAGGAGGCGGCGGGCTCGGGAAGCGGCGGCGGCAGCGGGCTCGGTTTAGATCTAGATCGAATAAGCGCAGCGCTGCGGGTAACCCTAGTGAGAGCGTATATATAGGGAGATTATCACAGACGGTTCTGAACTTAGAACCGTCTGTGATATCATATCACAGACGGTTCTAAACTTAGAGTCGTCACCACCTTGTCCTGCAGAGCATCTAGTCCTTCGGGATCGATGACCTTCTGAGCAATTGTGTTAAAGAAATAACATAGCCTCATGATTGTCTCTCGGACTTTGATCGGCAAAATATTTCTAATTGCAATAGAGAGCATCTGTGTCATCAGCACATGACAATCGTGAGACTTCATGCCATTTAACTTCAAATCTTGTATCGAAACAAGTTTCTTCACGTTGTTGGAGTAACGAGCGGAACTTTGACACCATGCAAGCATTAGCGCGATTCTGTTTTCTCACCTTAGACGAGTGTAACACGCGGGGAAGATACGTTCATCCATTATCGATGCATGTCGGTGCTAACTCGGGCACGATGTCCATGTCGACCAAGTCAAGCGTGCGTTGACACCGTCCTTTGTTTTATCACGGATGTTCAGTAAGACACCAATCAAGCTGCCGCACACATTCTTTTCTCGTGCATGGCGTCGATGCGATGCGAACATCTAGGTACTCCCAATAAGGTAAGTCCCAAAATATTGATCTCTTCTTCCGGTGTTCTTCTCATGAGCCCTCAATTTCGTCCCTTTCAGAGGATAACATCTAAATCCTTAACCATATCATAAACCTCGTGTCCCTTAAAATTGTTTCTTCATCTTGCGGTATGGGTGAGCCCTCCGAAGGAACAGCGGTGACACATGTAGATGGTTTTGCGTGAGTGTCTCAGCCACACACTCTCGGTACCATCTAAGCAGTGAGTACAAGCTTTGGCACCTTTTGTGCTATGACCGATAGGTTACCAAGGCGGGATAATCATTTATAGTGCGGAACAATAAGGAGCGCAGTGAAGTTCTCGTTTGTATGCATCCCATACCTGTACCCTTCGTTCCACATTACTTTTAGATCTTCCACCAGCGATTACTAGAACACATCGATATCATTCCCGAGTTGTTTTGGACCTTGGATAAGTATCAACAAGCTGTAGAGACCGAATATGCAAATCCGGACTCTCTGTGTATTACGCACTAGTCGAGGATCACGCTAGTACACAGTGTGAACAAAGATAAATATCACCCATATCACGATATTCTAAGGAAAAACCAAATTATATTGATAATCATCGAGTGCGACCTTATGGCCAAGCTTACAATAAACTAGCAGAAGAACTTAACAAAACTAGAAGCGGAAATCCAAAAAAAGCGCGGCAACCAATCGACACGCCCACGGGCTATCGGTGGAGAACGAAGCCTAATCGCGAAGCGTTGAAGTACTCTCATACGGAACCTCCTGTGGTGATACTCCTCCTCCTCAAGCCCGAGCAACGGGGGCATAAAGCCGTGAGTACATTGGTACTCGGCAAGTCGTTGTAACAAATGAATGCAATATAATATGTAAGGCTTAACAATGGATGGTGAAAGGTTAATTTTGCATAAAGCAACAATTTAAAGTAAATACAATAAGTAGATTGAAAAGCAAGCTTTGTAAATGATAATCCACCATGAACCAAGATCCATGAAATGAACACAGTGAACTAACCATTCACTTCCCAACTTAACCCAACGGGTTTTTATGAAAACTCTACCCCTCGTGTGAAATCACCGAGCATTGTCCATGATGAGGACACGGCTATTCGAATAGTTTTACACTCTGCGGAGGTTGTACAACTTTACCCACGATATGATCATCTTGTAATGTCACCGGTATAACATGCTTCCTTTGGCATGCCGACCAAGAAGATCACAACAAGGCCTTTACAATGTTCAATCTCAACGATCCCGCCTCGTGAGGTTTCGCCCCAAACCTGGTAATTGCCCCTCTTCGCCCGTGGAATGTATCGACACCCACCGACATCCCAATGGCGGAACGAGTGAAACATCACAAATTAGTCGGCCGAGTCCATCCCATCTGGACATGTGGTTGCACGGTAAGGCTCGAGATCAATGGCGCACAAAGTTAAGTCCTTAAATATACCGGGCAAAACATCCACATCCGTGTGCAACTTGCACCCCTTTCTTGCCACGATCATTCGCGAGTGAGAACCAATTTTGTATAACCAACACCAATGACACTACCCATGTCATGCCACACAAATTTTATAGCTGTGGTTGACCACCACGTTCAAGTATATCATTAAGTCAAGATTAATTAACCACATGTGATGATAGACCCAACGTACTAATAATAAGCATGGCTAAGCAAAATAAGCGTACCACCCATGTGACAACTAGTATTGCATCACTAAATAATTTCCCATCCTATGGTGACAATAGAATCATGGTATTCAAATTATCAAGGAGAAAATAATCAATTAGGTCATTAACTACCAATACAAGGGTTTGATAATAAAATAGCGGTGCATGATAATTTAAAACAAAGTAATACATAATAGATTTGAAAACTGGGTTCAACATGATCAAAGGACACGACTTGCCTTGGCCTTGCTCAGCTGAGGTCTCTTGGTCTTCAAATCCAACTTCCGTTCCCTCGAACACGCGATCTAACGAGAGAGAAAACGAAACGAGAAGACCAAATAAATTCAAATAAAATTCAAATGAACTCCAAAAACTTTCAAACCTGAACCAAAAGGTAGAGCTCAATTTTAGATGAATTTAGGAAAAAGAATCGGGTCAATCGGAGCTAGGACGAGGGAGAACAGGCCTCTGGAAAATCTGGTTTTAGGAAAAAGGGCTGAAATTCGGAAATTGCACTGTGCTGCGGACCGGGCGCACGGAAAGCTGAGTCCACGGTGAACCCGGCGCACGAAACAGTGCGGGGCGGTCGGCTGGCGTGGCAGCTAGGGCTGACGTGGCGCTTGCGTGGCGGTAGCAGAGGCTGCGACACGGCGGCGCTCACGGTGCAGTGCAGGTGGTGGATGGGACCGTGTGGCGGCGGCGCGGCTCACGGCAAACCGGTGCATGGGAAAGCGAAGCGCGGCTAGCAGCGTAGTGGCCCGCGCGTGGTGCGAGGACCGGGCGGCACGGGAACGCTGCCGGCGGCGGCGGCGCGGGTTTGGCGGCGAGCTCGAGGCAGCGGCGAGGCGGCGAGCTCACGGTAGCGGTGGCGGCGGCGAAGCGGCAGCGTCAACCGGCCGGCGGCGAGGCGACAACGTCGGCCGGCGGCAGCGGCGGCGGCCTCAGCGGCAGCGGCGGGCGAGAACAGCGGCGGCGGCGCCGCGGCGGCAGCGGCTACTGGTGGCGCCGTCGTCGGCAGCGGAGCGGCGCGCGGCGGCTCTCGAGTGCGGAAGTCGAGGGCGAGGCGGCGGCGGCAGCGGCGCGGCGCGTCCGCCCGGCGGCGGCTGCTGCGCGGCGATTGGCGGATGCAGGGCAGCGGTGAAAGCGGCAGCGGCGGTGGCAGCGCGACTTCGGGCAGCGGCGAGCAACGGCGGCAGCGGCGCCTACGGCGGCGTCGGCGAGCAGCGGCGCCAGGCGTCAGCGGGCAGCGGTGGCAGCGAGGCGGCGGCTGCGGGATGAGAGCCCGAGTCGGGCCTTTATAC
Organism: Dendrocalamus sinicus; assembly: GCA_036346575.1. Taxonomy (NCBI): domain Eukaryota; kingdom Viridiplantae; phylum Streptophyta; class Magnoliopsida; order Poales; family Poaceae; genus Dendrocalamus; species Dendrocalamus sinicus. The sequence continues at coordinate 127,805 of JAYEVI010000480.1, read as the reverse complement.
GGGAGGCGAAGAGTCCCGGGCGGCGCGAATGTCGAATCCGGCGAACCTGGCAGCGAAAGCGGCGGGGCGAGTCCCGGTCGGAGCGCGGAAGGAAGTCCCGGCGGGGCAGCGGGGACCACGGCAGTGGGCCCCACTGTCGGCGGCCTTCGGCGAGCGAGCGGCGAGATGGCGCCGCAGGCGTGGCGGCGGCGAGGATGGTGACACGCGTCGACCATCGGCGAGGCAAAGCGGCGCGGCGCGCACCGATGTGCGACACGTGTACGCAGCGGGGCGGTGCGGGCTGGCGATCTGTTGGTGGGCGGTGGTGGGTTTCGGCCTTTGGCGGTTGGGATTTTCTTTTCTTTTCTTTTTCAGAAATTCAAATAAATTAATTTGAGCTCTAGAAAATAACAAATAAATCCAGAAAAATCCAGAAAAATTCCAATAAATTCCTTGAGACACAAAGAACTCAAATAAAATAATTTTGGCAAATGTTTATGTTCAGATTATTCATATTAAATCCTTTTAATTCATAAAAATTCCATTTAAGCTTTAATTAATTCCAGAAAAATTCAAATGGTAAATTTTATTTTAAAAGCTTAAAAAAAGGCTCTGAAAATCAGGATGTTACAACAGCAAAATGTACTTTCGCTTCATACACAACCAAGGAGGAAGGTTATAGATGTAGAGAGTCACGGGTCATGTGCTATGTCATTGCTCATGCTCTTGAAAGGATTCATTCCATCTGTACTCGGTCAAACCTTATATTCCTTGGTTACTGCACCGAACTCTGCAAAACTCCTATCGATGTTTCTCCTTTGCGCGGAATCGGCAAGGTGTCTTATCATTCCATCCTTCTTGCGCTCCTCAGAGTGCTAACGCAGCGATTTGCCTCCTTTGGATTTGCAAAAACCTTTTCAAGCAGGAATTATAGGAAAATACCATGCCACCTTAGCGGAGATCCTTTCTTCGCCTCTGTTCCTCGCCATCATCGATTGATTATTCACGTTTGTATCGGGATGCGTTGCGCACGGACATACATGCATGTTTGCGTACTCTTTACGGTAGAGGATCGATCGTTCGGGCATGCATGTATTCTTTCTACTTCCATTCCCAACGGACAAAGAACCTTCTTGGCTTTATCGTGGTTTTAGGCAACTCATTTCCCTCGGAAGCATGTTAGCTAAAAGACCTAGCGTGGCCGTGAAACTCTTGTCGGACCAACCGTTGCTTGCCTTCAATTTCAACAGTTCAAGCACGGCCGACAACCTCGTGTACTTGCAGCTGTGTACAAAGGTTTCTCTAAGTCCTCCATCAAGCCACGGAATTTAACATACTCTCTCATATCATAGTTCTCTTCTACATCGCGAAGTATCTGATCCAGATTATCATCGTGCAACCTATCCGAATCCGAGCCACAATCGACATCAACCGTCGGCATGTCATTCACTTCACGGCGATGTCATCCGGGGCATATCATTCACTTCACGGCGATGTCATCGGCGGCATATGATCATTCATTCGCCATGGTGGTCCAACACGTATAATCCTTTTGAAACCCCTCGAATCAAGTGCGCTACAATTTGCCCTCGGTTCTTAAACATCTTCAAATTCGCGATCGGTGCATGGACAGCACATACATTCCACTCCCTTATTCAACATATCCTCCTCGGCGGCTCTTATAAAGCGAAATGCCATTAATGTACTCTTCACTCACGGCTTGCGGCATACATCGACTTGGTCCTCGTTACGCACATATATAACAACTTAGTATTAAAATCTAGATTAACTAATTATAACTTCATATATATACTGGTCACATTTATTATATTGAGACTTAATTTGCTAGCTCAATTCATATTATAAACACAATAGCTATTATATAACCAACAATTTTGCAAATTAACCATCTTCAATAACACTCATGGATTACTCAGACCTAAATTGTAATGCAATTAAAGAAAAAATAAATTTCATTACTAACCATATCTAGAGCAACCGGAAAGTCTGAATCTTCAAAGCTCAATCTCGCCTCTTCCACCAAATTAAGCGGCTTTGAAATCGCCTAGCTTCCTCCAGAGTGAAAAAGTGCGCAGCGATGGCTAGATCTGGATCGAAATGAAGACAGATCTGATGCGAGCGGCGCAATAAATGCCTTAGAGCCATTATCACATACGGTTTTTAACTAAAAACCGTGCAGCGAATATCCTGACGGTTTTAGTTAAAACCATCTGTGATATGAGCTTATCACGAGCGATTTTTTATTAAAACCGTGCAGCGATAATCTGGCATTATCACGAGCGGTTCTTAATATCAACCGACCGTCTGTGATAATCCATTTTCCCGCCACAAATACCACAGACGGCCTCCAAATTACAACCGTCTGTAATAGTGTTCATCAGAGACGGTTTCATAAAACCGTCTGTGATGAGACGTCTACTATGAGGCTTTCTGTAGTAGTGCTAGCTCCCCGTCGGCATGCCGATCAGCCGAAGCTGCCGCGTGCACGTCGCCGGCCTGCTGTGACTGCACGTACGTCCGACGAGACGACGATGGCAGGTGGCAGCCATGGAAACAATCGATCGTGGGCACCGCGTCGCGTTTTTTACGGCTCCATCTATCGGACTTATATTACTGGCTTGCGCAGCTAGATCACGATCACACAAGAGTAGTCAGTGAAGAAGGGCACAGCCAGGGTTCAGAAAATGGCTGAAAATCAGGAAAATCGGTTATGTCCCACCCCCCGTAAAATTTTATGTCGGTAAACAAATCGTTTTTACATAAATTTTATCTAATATATAAGAAAGTCGTAACCTGCTCAAATCACGAAGGTCTTGGGTTCGAAACCTCAAAACTGCATTTTTTTTTTCATTCTTGGGTTCCAAGCCTCAAAATTACATTTTTTTCATTCTTTCGGTTTTAACTTCAGAAAATTCAAATTTAGTTTAAAAATTGTGACCAAATTCAATCTAAATTTTTTGAAAATCGATCAAACCGGTTTTATCAGAACCTCGGTAAAATTTAAAATCCGATTTTCAAAACACTGGGCACGACAATATATAGAGAGAGAGAGTTGTTACACACTTATATATACGACGAAGGGACAATCGATTATTTTTCTTAGGCAGACGCAACGTACATAAAATTTGACAGAAAACAGATACACATTATTCGGCTGCATGCACGCGACAGATGGGAAGTGAAAGCTACTAAAACAAGGCGCACACATGCATATATAAGCGGATACAGAGAGCTAGTAAGGCACTACTCGATCGAGAGCAGGTCAGATCGAGCAATACCTAGCTAGCGTTATTGACGAATGCTCGCATAACTGACACTACGTACGTAGGACGACGGCGTTCGATCAACTCATTAATTTGCGTTGATCAAATTATTTAATTTCCTGGCAGAATGCATGGAACGTCTTATCCGGGCTATTGACCTTCCAAGTACAACCATCAGCATGACTGCACGGCTTGCAGGCGTAGTAGCCATTATTGCCACATGATGGGAAACGTGTGTCCCGGGGACACCCTAGCTGCCGAGACGGATTGTTGGTCATGCTGACTCCTAGCTACGTCCCGCAATAGCGGTTTACCTGCATGCGTACGTAAAATTTATGAAAAAGGAAACAAAGCTTGTTAGCTAGCTCCATGTGAGATCAACGAATAAAGAAGAAAGGAAACGACTAGCGAGAGAGCATAATCGTAAAGAATCTCACCGCCATGGACGGTAAGAGCAGCAGTGCCGGCCGCTGAGTCATGGCTCGCCGGAGGGGAGCCACCAAGCGGCGGCTGCTCATCGGCGGCGGCAGCAAGGAGAAGGAACATCGTACACGCTGCGGCGGCAGCCGCGATGATCACCTTGTTGGAGAGCATTTTGTTTCTGGATCGGGACTTGGATGCGCACGCCTACTTAATTTTAGGTTTTCAGTGTGTCAATTACTTTGTAAAGGCTTACTATTTTGGTTGCGAGTTGGGAGTGGTAGAGCATGACAGTCGTATTTATAGAGGCCCGAAAATCGCAAGGAGACCCCGCAGTCAACACTTGTTAGTGGTGAAAACTAGTTAGCAATTAGATTACGTGCAACTAGGTGCTACAAACATCATCTAGAATCCATGTATTGTAGAGTTCATGGAGCATGTACACCTTACGGGCTGTCCCTGCAATGCCCGCAGGATGCGAAGTTATGGGCGATGACATGCCATCTGGTGTTCTCATATATGGTAGAGGCTTATGCGCTGCAATGCGTAATGTGACAGTTTAGTTTGCACCAGGTCATGCCCCCTCCAAATGGTAGGTTCCTACCATGAGCCATACACTAGTGAGTCAAACTCCATTCGAGTAGTGTTTACACTTTGCAAGTCTTGCTCTGTAACATTGATGATTCTAGAAATGCAGGCAATCAAGGGTGGGTCAATATGATACGAACTAGCAGCCATTGCAGCAGGAGTGGACGATGGCATGGATGAATAGAGCACTGCTAGATTAATTGTTCATGATCATGTAAAATTGCACCCGACGCAATTGCGTCAAAACTTTTTAGTGAGACCATGTGGAGAAGGTCAAGGTCGAGTCATGATGAACAATTAGCACCCAAGAGTAAGTTGATTTTGGAGGTTTGCAAAGGAGTTGAAACATCTAGAAAAAAAGGCCAGGGTGGTCAGATCATTGGGCATGGGTGGTCAGACCGGTCTAGGGCTATGGTCTGACTGCTGGCCGATGTGACTAGCCATAGTGGTGGTTACACTGGGGTACAGCGTGATCAGGCTCTTGTTAGCAGTAGGAATCTTCTAGAGATTGTATTTTTGGGTTAAGTTAATAGGTATGACCGGGGTGGTAGCGGTCTGACTGGCCATACCATAGTGGCTAGACAGCCGAAGGGCTGGTGGTCTAACCGACACTTGGATGGTGGTCAGATCAACTAGGGTGGTCTGACCATGACATGGTGGTCAGTTCGATTATAGGTGATTGGTTATGGAATTTTGAAAAATTGGGAGATTTGATCATGGGATGATCTTAGAACTCCTATCATGGTTGTATTGTGTTGCAGGTTGTATGTTTATGCTAACGTGGGTCAATTTATGAAGAACTTATGCCTGAAAAATAATGTCTTGGTCTTTGGATGTGAAGGGATGTTTGGAGGCCACTCTGGTTAACCACTATTACAGAGAAGGATAACAGCTTCTGAACCGTCTGATTTATTGCGTTAGTGATAACAGGTGGTTATCACAAACGGATCTCAAACCGTCTATGATAAGTCACAACATAGATGGTTTTTTGTATAGGCGTCTGTGATATCAGACATACCACAGATGGTTATTTTTAAAAACTATCTGTATTGTGACTTATCACAAATGGTTTTTTGTTAGAAACCGTCCGTGATAGTTCTTTGTATAGCTAGACAATTTTCCATTTTTCAGCTAGCCTCAGGAAATGGTAGCCATGCTCTCTGAAAATAAGCAAGCATATTACAAATAAATAATAGATAAGTGAATTACAACTCAAACTGATTTACAACTTAAAAACAATTACAAAAGAATGTTCATGTATTTTTGCTAGAGTAGTTGAATTACAACTCAAAGTGAATTATAATTAAATGAATTACAATTGAATCAAATATTTGAACATGTATTAATTGATGTCACCAGAGTGAAACCCTTCTTTGGAGTCAATGACCTCCATCATCAAGAAGGTAGAAAACTGTACTCGAACGTATGAGAGTTCATTCATATCGAATGTACTTGATTTGGTTATTGTGCCCTATCGCTAGGATGTAGCAAAGTAGTAAGCACATATATTTAAATAGATAATTAGAAAATAATTATTGCAAGATTGATAAACCTCTGAATCATTCGTATTAGTATGGGGGAATATCTTGCTTGCTAGCTAGATACTTGCTATGTACACATGGCCTTCAAAGGGCATGAAACAAATCACATACTCTAGTGTGTCAGGTTTATTAGACCATGTAGATAGAGATTAAAGTGATGATGAATAATTGATGTTTAGATTACATTGAAATTTGCGTTTTTGAAAGTTTCGATCGATCACAGTCGAAAGATTCCAGTCTGAGTGGCTTTGATCAGCGTTCAAGTAGTTTCGGACTAGTCCAAGTGGCTTTGATCAGTGTCCAAGTAGTTTTGGACTAGTTTGAGTAGCATCAGGGATCGAACGGCGTTCGAGTAGCATTGGAGGATCGAACAACGTTCGAGCGGTTTTGTCGAAGATTTTTGAGAAAGTTGTGGTCGATGTGCTTCTGTGCTTGAGTTTTTAGGATGGCCCTTCAACCACACATTTCGACCATGTCAAGCCACAACATTTCGACCATGTCAAACTACGGCATTTTGACCATGGCAGAGTTCGACCTCGTTCGACATCGACCACGTCCGACTTCAACCACGGCAAATGGATCACGGTATTTCAACCACGGCAAAACGATCATGGCAGGTAATCGTAGATTTGAACCTCGAATAGTGAACTAATCGTAAGCAACATTTAATCAGTTGTAAGTGACAGTGAACCAATCTTAGCTACAGTGAACCGGTCGGAGGTCGTAACCTCATCTGCTATAGTAACCAGTTGATGGTTGTATCTACGGTACTTTTTCTTAACCGTAGCTACAATACTTGGTCGATACTCGATACTTGCAGACTTTGTCATCTACTATCATTGACTTAGGCTTGTCGATCGGTTCTCTTACACCTCGCGGTCGGTAGTCAAAGGCTTTGTGATCGGTTGCCATAGGCTTCACAGTTGTTACTCATAGACTTCATTGTTGATTCGAGTGCTTCATTTCTTGTGAGCTTCGGGTACCTTGAGTACTCATGTATAATGTATCGAGAGCTTTAGTGGACTAGTCAAAAGTGACAATAACCGGTCGGTGGTTGATGCTGTAGTACTAGGTACTCGGTAGTAGTTGTTGGTGATACAGTACAGGTTAGTACTCAGTAGTCAGTACTCGATGGAATAGTATTATTTGATGGTCGGTAGCAATGTTGTGATTCCCGAGTGTTTTGTGTTGAGCAATGGTAATTTTTGAGTACTTGCTTGTTTGAAGTACTAATTGAGCTAGCGGTCATAATGAGTGATCTGAGGCTGATTTCTGAATAGCAATAGAATTTATGGTCGTGGCTAATCTGGTTGATGTTGGTGGATGATTTTGTCCTTTTCTATGGATAGACGAGGGTGTGTTATACGTGTGTTGCTGATGTCAGTCAAGTTGTGAAGAAATTGTACTAGAAAAATATTTCTTTGGTCTTTGATGTGCAGGTTGGCAGGGAGATGGTCATGTTTGGTGATGAGGAGAACTAAGACTAGGATGGGGAAGTTTAAGGTCCAGGTGGTCGAGGATGTCACGCAAGGTGGTTGGGCTCACGTTGGAGCATGTGGAGATCAAAAGTGGTGATTCGTGGAGAAGCTACGGGCGGTGTGGTTCATAGGCTTCGACACGGAAGTTGATAAGGCATGATGAAGATACAAAAGGTGTAGTCCTAGAGACTTCATCACGTGTTCAGTTAGAAGTTGTGGATGAAGTCCATAACTGAGAAGATTGAGAGTTTGAATAAAAACCCATATTTGGAAGGGTTTCGGGTCTCTTGGTTTTTGGAAGAGATAGAGGGCCTGTTCTTTTTGGCTTTTGAAAACGGCTTTTGGCTTTTGCTACAGTACCTAACTTTCAAACGAAGTATTTTTTAAGATGGGATCTTGTCAGACCCGGATTTTTCAATCCAGAATCTCCCGTGAAACCACTGCACTATTCCCTGGATCAGTAGATAGTGCTCATAGGTACATTGCTGTATCATTTCATACATCGCATGAATCACAACACAAATCAATATTACATAACAGTGGTTTGAATTAAGCCACGTCGGGCAATGAGTTTACATAAGGGCCGATCAGGCCAAATGTTTACATTTCAAAAGTATGACAGCGGAAGCAAAAGCAAGGTAGACCTTTAATCCACAGGCAGCGACTGGGGGTAAATATGTGCCATATGATTATTACCTAAGCTAAGGCAATAATTATAGGCACACTACACCATAGTCTATCTACCTAGGACTTAGATTACGCAAGGGACGCCCTAGTTTTCGCCATTGTTTCCTCCTCCTACAGCGGGGGCCTCTTCATAGGCATAGTGATCTTGTGCTCCTGAATCTGTTTTGGTAATGCGAGCATGAGCACTCCAACCCCGTGCTCCGCGAGCCAATACACAGGATGCAAATAAATAGTATGCATGGCTTATCAAAGGAGAGGCTCGGGTTATTTTATTTGCCATAAATTGTTTTTGAAATATGATACATAGAAATTTCCTAAAACCTAGCAGTTTTAACCAAAACGTAATGTGTGAAAGAATGCAATAGTAGTAATAGCGATCCATATTCCATCCACCGTTATATGGCCTCTGCATCATATACTTAATCCTTCAGCGTTATAACCGCTTACCATATCACTGGGGCGACACCCAGGGCAACACAAATCAGGGCCTTTCTCTGCCCTCCACTTTACCAATTCCACCCAACAAAGTTTTTGAAATAGAACTATATCTATTTAAGTTCCCATGTCCGCCCTTGACCGTGGGCACGGCTATTCGAATAGTTTTAAACTCTGCAGAGTTTGCACACTTTACCCACAAGAGATAAATCCACTCGTTGCCCCACATGATTCCTTAGCCATGCGGTTGAGTAGACTGTCACAGGACCTTTACAATGCATTTTCCTAGCGAGTTACATCCGCTAAGGTTTCCACTTCCTTGAGTCGACCACCCTTCGAAGCCCCTCTTGCGCCGTCACGTCGGAGGATGTGGCCATCCTCTACCCGCCGTGGTCACACCGCGCAACTCTTACTAAGTCGATGCAAATTAGTTAGCCCTGCCTACACTTTGCCGGCTTGTGGTTGTACTTGTTGTACCACAGGAGGTCATCACAAGATTCGGTCCTTAGGGCTATCTGGCGGTTCTACCACTATCCACTTTGTGCTTCCACTGCGCCACACACACCCCTCGAACCATCCGCCCGGATAAGTAAGCAAGTTGGGGTTTTGGGAAACATAAAATACTCATACCAACATATACGATCATTACCACCATGTCTGCCCAAACCAATTTGTCATGATTCAAAGTGATGCTTTGGGGCATTTTGGTGCCCCGATTATCTAAGCGATACTAAGCATGGCGTATAGTTATAGACTTATTTTCGAAAAGTTACCATTATAATTTTGCTAGGGCGACAAGGCTCAGATATTCAAATATTTCAAAGGAGCTATAATACTAGCAAGTCGAATAATGGATATGTAACTAGAATCTTCAAACAAACATATATTTGCATATGAAATAACAGCATGCAATTTGATAATTTAAACAAAAGTAGATTTGTAGAAAATGTAGGCTCAGCATGATGAAAGTATTGACTCGCCTTAGTCACAGGGGGTGTTTTCTGGGTTGTTTGAAGCTTCTAGCGTTGCTGCCTCTGCCTCCTCCTCTTGAGCCTCGTAAGCTATTTTTAACGCGCGCGAAAATTTGGATAAAAAGGAAAAAGGCAATCAACAAACCAGTAAACATTTACCAAAAGACCCAAATAACTTCAATACCAAATTTCTAGTTTCATTTGTTTTGGTGTTGTAGTAATCCCATTTTGAGTAGCTAAGTTTAATCATACTCATTTTAATATACTGCATTCTATAATTATATTTGGATGTCATGACCTAGGTTATTGATAATATCTTATAGCCTATATTGTTAACAGTTTGTTTCTACACCCTTTTGTTTAATAAGTTATTATTTTAGGTGAGCAATCACCCTAATCACCCTATTACTAAACCCTTTCAGTTGACAAAAAGGGTTATAAGAATTACTCAGGCTATACCTACATCTAAGTATTATCTTCTAACACATGATAAATATCCATGCTCAAAAGTCCCTAAATACCCTTAGTTGTAATTTGTAGGGATTCATACACAAGGTTAATATACAAGATGCTTGACATTACATGTGCCATTTTAATTTACATTCAATCATTCCTTCTATTTATTTGCTAAAGATTTAAACAGAGTTATTTATTATATATGCTCATATGTGCACACATGGATATGTGTATATATATGTATATATACACAACATTTCATGGCCCAAGCTAGCTATTCATGCTAAAGGATTTAGTATACACCCCTACCGCACTATCTCCCACTTCCTGCACTCATTTTGGGTCACTTGCATGATGAAATGGCAAAAAAATAATAATTCATAAATAACCAAAAACCCACCCGGCACGGCGGAGCGAGGCTCGAACGCGCGCTGCCTGGGTGCGTTTTTATCACCGACGCTGCTAGCCAGGAGGACTTCTCAGATGTTGCTTACTCATACGGGACTATTACCTCTTAAGGTATGCATTAGTAGAGGCGCGGCGAGGAGTTCGGGACCGAGGATTGGCGGTGCGGTCGGCGCGGCTGCCGGAGGTTGAGGTGAGGCGAAATGGAATGTCTGGCGCGGGAACCCGATGGTGGTCGGCGTGGCGGGTCACCGAGTAGGGCGGCGGCGTGCGGTGGCAGCGATCCGAGGAGAGGCCAACGCCGGTGATCTGAGGCGGAGAGGCTCGGCCGAGGTGGGATCAGCCGTTGGGGGTCTAAGAAGCGTGGGAGGAAGTAATTGGGCGGAGGTGGTTGGATGCCGCGGCGCGCCCGGTCACCGGAGTTTGGGAAGAAGGGGGTTGCGGCGGCGATTTGGGAGGCGAAATCTCAATTCCTTTCTTCGGGACGGAGCAGGTAAGGTGGGAAGTCCATGGAAGCCCTCAGTGGCTGTTATAACCGTGCGAGGAGGGCCGACATCGGAATCATGCCCTTGCGATCGCATCCGATAGCGGCAGAGCAGGTGGCGGGCAGGGCAGAGCAATCTCGTAGAAGATTTGGCATCATGCCACTGTGCTGCGCCTGCTGGATGACAGGGAGCTCAAGCCATGTGCATGGAGGGACGGCTCAGGCAACGCGGGGATGAAAAAGAGAGCGGCGGCAGTGTAGGGAGAAAAAGAGAACGGGGCAGGGTCATGGCGCGCGCGGGGGTTGGCTGGGCGTCTGGCCTGGTCTGAACCCCCTCCCTGTCTATATATTTTTTTTTGTCTTTTTCTACTATCAACACTTGTGCATGGATTTATACACATATACTTAGGGGTTTATTTGGTGGTAAATATATTTTCTTTTACTCCCTCTTTACTGGTTTATATATATAGGTATTTACACATACACTTTTACTCTTTACTTAATGGCTTATTTCCCTTAGTTGCCTTTTCTATTTGGCCAATATCATGTGTGTATATATATATTTATATGTTGACCCCTTTTTTTCTTCAATTTGCTTGCCACCTTGTTACTCATACCATTATGTTTATGGCCGATATTTTATGCTTAATTACAATTCTCTCCTTATATTTTATGGATCATCTTTTCATATTCTTATTTTAGATTTTCAAATCTCTAATATTCAAACATATTTGTTTCTTTTTTATCCTTTTAACTTTTAAAACCTTTCGCAAATTTTTAGGAAACATTATAACTCCAAATGCAAATAGAAATACATTGCAAAACATTCAAAATCTTCACATTTCTATAATGTCATTTTTCAGGATGTTACAGATCTACAAGTTAATTATAGTACACGTTAAAAGCCCAACATCTATACCATCCAAAATCACAAGCGAGTATCTCTCTCCATAATCTCTGTCGCAAACAGCTAAAATACAAAATTTCAGCTAAAAGTCATAAGCTACAACCATAAAGAACAAGCCCAAAGTTGTGTGTTCATGTTTAAGTCAAACACAGTTTGGACATCAGCTTACGAAAAGCAGAAAGAGGTTATGGATTAACATATGAGATTTTAGAGAATTCTGAGAAGGTTTTGGCTTTAGTTTTTGGCTAGGGCTTTTAGGGGTGCTTATGAGAGCACTTTGTAAATCCATGAGATTCCAGCAATAAAGACAGTCTTGAATCAATCAGGACTTGATTTGCTTGAAGTGTGCTATGATTGTTGCTGATTTGGATCTTACAACCACGTTCAAAGTGATTGAGCATCACGGTCGTTCAAGCGGTCGTGCGCTGGGCATTCGATCAGGCGATTGATACTCGAGTGGTTGAAAGTGTCATCGATCATCAGGAGACATCAAAAAGCAGCAATAATTATTCATCCCCTTTTGATTATAGTATTTGATCCTACAAGTGGTATCAGAGTAGGTAGTGATGGAATCAGAGAGGTATGTGAATCGTCCCCCCATGCTAGATGGTACTAATTTTTCTTTTTGAAAGTGTTGTACGAAACCTTACATTGAGGCTCAAGGTATTGATGTCTGAAAAAAGTTATGTGATTCGTGATGATGTTACTATCAAAAATAAAATAGATGTAGATTTGAATGCATGTGCTCGTAACTTGTTCTTTCAAGGAATTTCTTGCAAAGAATTTGATCATGTAGCTTATATTGCTTCTGCTCATTTAATCTGGAAACTCTTTGTGATTATCTTGAAGGAACGACTAAATTAAGAAAGTGCGTAAGAATCTTTATCAAAAAGAGTACTCAGATTTTGCTATGAAACCTGGTGATGATCTTCTTGCTCATTTTGAGAAAATTTTGAGTAATTTCCGTGGAGTTAGTGTTATTCCTGCTGATGGTGATAATGCAACTAAAATTTTGAGATCTTTAGGATTAGAGTGGTTCATGGTCATCATGACTATTAATCAAACTATCGATCTAGATACTCTAACCATGGATGATCCGTACTCTAGATTGAAAACCTCTGAGATAGAAGCTTTACCATCTAAGATTGACAAATATTCATCTTTAGCACTGATGACTAAGAGTCCAGCCAATTAATCTATTAAATGCACAACCTATCCTGATGTGGCTAGAGAAAACGAGTACCTTAGGAACACTTTAGAGAGGTTTTCTTTTAGTAAGAAGAATTTGAATATGATTCTAGATCAATCAAAAGCAAGCGTGAAAAACATGGTGTGATTTAATTTTATTGAGCATGCTAAGAAACATCCTCCTAAAGTTGTCAAGGTACTCAAAATAGGAAAGTTTGAAGTGGAATCTAAAACAAAACAAATTGTCTTTAGATCTGTCGGTATTGCAAAAGAATCATCTACCAAACTGAGTGTTGTGATGGCTGATATGACCTCTCATCAAATTAAGTATTAGTGCACTCATTGGGGGTAAAGACAGTCATTTGGTTCAATTCTACTTTAGAAAAGCAAAGAAAGAGAAGAAGGCTAGGATGAGGAAGTGTTTTTAACTAGCTGTCTTCCGTGATCGAACAAGCGAGGCTAGACCAAACATTTGACTAGATATTTCTCATGGTCAGACCAGTATGGTCGTGCAACATTTTTGACCAGTTGTTTTCCTCGGTCGGACCAGATTCTCAAGAGACTTTCGACTAGTAGTCTCTGCTCATTTTTTTACCAATGAGTGTCATACCAGCTTTACACATGCAATCAGATAGTTTGACCAACTTTTACTGCTAGATTAGACCAGTCGGTGGTTAGACCAGCTCTGCTAAGGAGGTCAAACCACCTCGTGGTCAAACCGACATCTTTATCGACTGTCTTGTCAAAATATGTGAAATACCAATGCTTCACTTAAATCTTTATCAGTGCATACTTTTTCTCCTGTTCATCAAGTATCTCAATATTGGATACCTAAATCTTTATTGTCTAACCCCAGTACTACGGTACCGATTGTGCGTGCTCTGTAGTCTCATCGCAAGAGGAATGACAACATATAGTCCATTAACTCTAGCTGCTCTCGTCATATGACCAAGATTCACGATGGTTCTCCTCTCTCACTCGTGCCCCCGGTGACGAAATGATCACTTTTGGGGATAACTCTCAAGGAAAAATTCTTGCTAAAGGCACTATACGTGTCAACGACAAGTTCATCTTAAAGGATGTTGCTCTTGTTAGTAAGTTGAGCTATAACTTGCTTTCATTTTCACAGTTGGTAAACAATAATCTTGAGGTGAACTTTAAAAAGCACTCATGCTGTATTTTGGATTCATATAATCATCTTGTATGCAAAATTGGTCGAGTTGGTTGCTTGTTGAAGGGTAACTTTTCGTATTCAGCTTCCTCTAATCTTAGGTGTCTTATTTCTTTGGACTCTAAAGATTTGTTCTTTTGGCACCGTAGATTAGGTCATATTGGCTTTGATCATCTTGCTAGTTTGAATCTGATTAAAGGAATTTCTAGTCTTAAGATTGAAAAGCCAATGGATCTAATTTGGTCACCCTGTTGACATGGCAAGATAGTCTCATCATCTGATCCTCCATTCACTCTTGTTATGACTAATTCTCTAGGTCAATTGTTGCATATGGACACAGTAGATCCTGCTAGAGTTTAGTCGGTTAAAGGTAAGTGGTATGTTCTTATTATTATTGATGATTACTCTACATACTCTTGGGTGCATTTATGGTCTCTAAGGATGAAGCTTTCGGTCACTTTCAAGAGTTAGCTCTTAGACTTGCTAATAAACTTTCAGGAGCACTTAGAGCAATTAGAAGTGATAATGAAGAAAATTCAAGAACACATCATCTGCTTCTTTTTGTGTTGAAAAGGGTTTAGACCATCAATTTTCGTCTGCTCGAGTGCCTCAACAGAATGGTGTGGTCGAACGTAAGTATAGAACTTTGGTCAAGATGTCTAGAACAATGCTAAATGAACATGCTACTCCTAGGAAGTCTTGAGCTGAAGCTGTTTTGACTACTTTTTATATTATTAACTTTAAAATGTTGTAAAAATATTTTAATAACAAATCTAATTATGTATATGATTTTTATATAGCCAATCTATATCAGTTTAAATATATTGGTGATCAAACTTTACAAAGTACGATAACGCGAATTCATCCTAGCACTTCAAGTAGAAAAGAACGCGGCGATTGAGTAATTCCATAGAATACCTTTCTATGCACAGCCTTTTGTTCAGAATAGCCTTTCGCATCGTGTGAAAATGATAAGCATCACTGAAAGCTATAGGCTTGGTCGATGATCTCATGTTGGTCATGCTGGCCTGCGCTCCTTATGGAATCATGGTGCCCTAGGTACGTACGCAGCTGCTGGTTCAGCCGCGATCAGCACGTACGCACACTTGCTTGCATACTCCGCTTCTGGTGGACCGACACGTCATTGCAAGTGGACCCCACGCGATGCGTGCTCGCATGGGTTTATGTAGTCGCATACCGAGCGTGGGTCACCAGTCAGACGCTTCTCCTGGAAGAACCAAAACGCAGCAGAATAATCACCCCTGGGACTCTTTCAGCTCTATCACTGCCAGTGTTGAACTCTTGGGGCATTAAGCCATCAATAATGATCGATCACTTGTAGTTATCCCTTCCCATTTGGATACATTGTGTGTGATGTATTTCGAATAGCGTATTCTTACGAGCTAAATTACATAAGACTTTCTATGAGCTTCGGTTTGGTCATTCTCCTAATATTTCTCACTTGAGGGAATTTGGATTTCGATGCTTCATTCTTTAAACATGGCAATCTTGATAAATTTGAATCTATATCATCAGATGGCATCATTCTTGGTTATGCAGTTCATACTCGAGGCTATCGTGTACTCAACTTAGAAACTAATAAAATCGTTAAGACCTACGTAGTCACTTTTGATAGGCTAGTTCTGGTACTAGACCCTACAATGCAGGTTTATAGGTCTCTGATGCACTCAAACACATCTTCTATGACTCCGATGACGACAACAGGAAGTTCCCGAGTCACACTACGACACCTCTATGGCCACTTATGAGGTAGAGGCTCCTATGACTGCTACGATCACTTCGACTACATCTACGACCACTTCTACAACCATACCACAAGCTCCTCTACATATTTAATGAAGTCATCCCTTGAACAAGTGAGGATGGTGTTGTTATTCGAAATAAGGTTAGACTTGTGGCTTAAGCATTCACCCAGGTAGAAGGTCTTGATTTTGGTGAAACATTTGCTCCTGTTGTTCGATTAGAAACTATTAGAATTTTGTTATCATTTGCTACATCAAAGGGTTTTAGACTATATCAAATGGATATAGAAAGTGTTTTTCTTAATGGCTATATTGAGGAAGTTTATATTAGACAACCACCTGGATTTGAGAATCCTAGGTTTCCTGATCTTATCTACAAATTGTTCAAAACTTTATATAGTCTAAAATAAGCACCTAGAGTACGGTATGATAGGCTTAGATTATATTTGCTAAAAAATGACTTTCAAATGGGCAGGATAGACAAGACTTTGTTTTCTCTCAAGTATGGTAATGTTCTTTGACTTGTTCGTATTTATTTGGATGATATCATCTTTGGTGGTTCTTCTCATGCTCTTCTTTCTAAGTTTTCAAATACTATGAGCAGAGAATTTGAGATGAACATGATGGGAGATCTCACATTCTTCCTAGACTTTCAGATCAAGTAATCAAAGTTGAGTACTTTTGTTCATCAATCTAAGTACACCAAGAATCTACTTCATTACTTTAACATGAGAGCAGTTAAACCAATTTCCACACCCATGAGGTCTACAGCTGCATTGGATCATGATGAAGATAGTGTAACAGCCCAGATCTTTTTATAAAAAATAATAAAAAAATAAAAAAATAATTTAAAATAAAAATAAGTGTTTTAGTTGCCCGAGCTTTAATTTTGTTTTTCCCTGAATTTCTGTTTTAAGAAAAGCTTGCTTTTGAAAAGTAATTTAAGTAAAAAACCTAAAAATATTATTAAATAAAAGGATATTTTGATTTTCTGTAAAAATCCTATTTCAAATTAATTATTTGGATTTATTTGCCATTTATCTGGTTTTTCTGGAGTTTAAAATCTATTTTATAAATAAAAGTACTTTCATTATAAAAATATAATACAAAATTAATTTAGAAATATTTTTGTAATTCCAAAATGGTTCTAGGAATTTCTATGAATTTTTCTGAAATTGTTGGAATTTATTTGGTATTTTTCCAAGCTTTATTTGCTTTTCAGGTGTTTTCTGAAATCAAAAAGAAATTAATATCTCTTCCCTACCCTGGGCTGACATGTGGATGAACTAGATCCATCGACATTGCCTCTCGGACCATCTCTTGCCATCCACCCGTCTTTTCTTTTCTGGCCGCCCGATCTTCTCCCCTTTGCCACGTGTTGCCATCTGTACCGCCAGCTCCCTCTCTCTCTCTATGCCCCAGGCCCCACCTGTCAGCCCGGCCCCTTCTTGCTCCCCACCTCCTTCTTCCTCCTCACGCCGCACGGCCGCCTCCACCATTCCGCCGACGACCCCCCTTTCCCTTCTCCGCAACATCCGCCCCCTTTCCTTTTCTTCTCCCATACTCCGCGCACACGTCTCGTCTGCCAATCCCGTGCCGGATAACCCCTCTATCCGCGCCCAATTTCCCCTTCTTGTCCCGCAATCACCGACGACCGCTGAGATCTTCGGTGAGCGATTGTCGCTACACCTCCCCTCCTTGGCCCTATTGAAACCCACCCCGGGCATCCCGTACCTTCGACCACCTCCCTCCACTCGTATTCCCCTCTCCAGAGCTCCACAATGCCCCCGCATCACGTGCCTTCGCCTCCGCCATTCGCCACTGCACCGGCTAGCAATAGTCGCTGGCTTGGACCTCCCCGAGCCTCCCTATAGGCACCCTCGTCTTCCCCGAGCCATCTCCATCCTCGGGTGCCATTCCTCCGGGCTCGAACGTCGCTGGAGCGCTGCTGCATCGGAGCGCCCCCACCGATGCCATTTTTCGCTCACTACTGACCATCCTGGGGCCACCTTCGGTAAAGCCTGCGCCAACCCCGAGTTCCCCTCACTCTCCTCTCCCTGTTGCACTACTCGCCGGCCGCTGTCGCTTGCCAGAACACTGGTGACCATCAGAACACGAGGCCACATTTGCAGCTGAGTTGACGTGGCAAGTAGTGTGGCGCAACATGGCTCCCCATGCCAGCGCTGAGTTGCCACGCAGGCGCCACGTTGCGCCCAGCGCGCCACATGGCAGCCACTTCAGCGCCACCTGTCAGCCACATTAGCAGATTCATCTAGTCAGTAGCCATGTGTACACCGCATAATCTGCCTTACCACCTCAGCCTTCCTCTGGTCTGTTAACCAGCCTTATGCTAGTACGATAGGACTTTGCAACAGTAGCTCACAGACCGGTCCTTAATTTGACTTAGACTTAATCACATACCTCTTGTGCCTGACAATCAACACTGTGTCACTGAATAACAGTGCATGCTTGCACCCACCATCTAACCATTAGCCTAAGTCTAAGCCAGATTTTATATTTTATTTCAAAATAATTCATAATCCTTCTTGACTCACCGAAGTTAAGAATACATTTGAAAAACGCGTAATTTTATGTGAAAAGGTATCCCAAAACAAATATTATGTCTAAACAGGTCTAAGCATTTGATATAAAACTCACTAGCCAATACTAGTACACTAACTAGAGTTTAATTATAAGGTGATAAGGTATAATGTTACACAAGGTGAAAGGTGTCAATAACAATTGGGAATTAACTAATTTTAAAACTGGAATTAAAATACTTGAATAAACATATGCATGCAATATAATTTAAAACAAGATAATTTTACTTACAAACTGGGATCAACATAATCAAGGAGTGTGATTTGCCTTGCTCCATGAATTGATGTGAATTGTCGTTGAAGAATTATTTCGAATCGTCACAGTCTACAAGTAAAAATACCCAAACAAACTCAAATAAAATCTAAATAAATTCAAAATAAACTCCAAATAATTGAAATGAGGGCATAAATGGATAGATTAGAATTTTTTGTGAATTTAGGAATTTGAATGGGCTAAATCTGAGTTTGGACGAAGGAGAACAGGCTTCCGGAAGTTTGAAATTAGAGAAAGGAATAAAAAGTAATTTATGGAATTATTTTTCTAAAGGAAATTGGAATTATGACGTCAGCCTTGGGATTTTCTTTTTGGCTGAATTATTTTTCTATAGGAAAATATGGGTGAGAGTCTGATATGTGGGCCCGGTCTACCGTGGATCAGGTCAACGGACCAGAGGAAGGCTAAGGTGGCAAGGGGGATTATGTGGTGTAAATGTGGCTGCTAACTGGATGAATTTGCTGATATGGATGAAAGGTGGCGCTCGGTCTGACAAGGCGCGCCGGGTGCAACGTGGCACCTACGTGGCAGCTCGACGTTGGCGTCAAGAGCCATGTGGCACCACATTGCCTGCCACGTTAGCTCGGTGCTGACGTGGCCTCGCCGATGGCGAGATGCATGAGGACCGATGGTCGCCAGCATTCTGGCGTGCGGCGATGGCCGGCAAGTAGTGCAACATGGAGAGGAGAGTGAGGGGAACTCGGGGGTGGGCGTGGACTTTACTGAAGGCAGCTAGAGGATGGTCAGCGGCGAGTGAAAAATGGCATCGGCGGGGGTGCTCTGGCGATGTTCGAGCCCGGAGGAGTGGTGCCTGAGGACGGAGATGGCTCGGGGAAGATGAGGGTGCCTATAGGGAGGCTCAGGTGGGTCCGAGCGGTGGCTTTTGCTCTCTGGCACAATGGCGAATGGCAGAGGCGAAGGCGCATGATGCAGGGGTAGTGTGGAGCTCGAGAGAGGGGGATACGAGCGGAGGGAGGCAGTGCGAGGGTTGGGGTTGTCCGTGGAGGGTTTAAATTGGGCCAAGGAGGGGAGGTGCAGCGGAATCACTCACTGGAGATCTCGACGGCTGGCGGTGATTGCGGGAGGAGTAGGGGAAAGCGAGCGTGGAAAGAGGGGTAATCCGGTGCGAGATTGGCGAAGGAGACAGGCGTGCATAGTAGGGGAGAAGAAAAGGAAAGGGGGCGGACGTTGCGCAGAAGGGAAGGGCGGGTCGTTGGCGGAAATGGCAGAGGCGGCCGTGCGGTGCGAGGAGGAAGAAGGGGGCAGGGCTGACAGGCGGGGCCCAGAGCACAGACAGACAGAGGGAGCTGGCGGTAGAGATGGCGACGCGTGGCAGAGGGGAGAAGATCGGGCGGCCAGAAAAAAAAGACAGCTAGACAGCAAGACATGGGCTGAGTGGCGACGTGGATGGATCTAGTCCGTCCACGTGTCGGCTTAGGGGAGGTGATGGACCATGTGGAGGTGACGACATGTGTATGATGAGTAATTGACATTGGTTTGGGTGAGTCGAGTTTGGTTTGAGGGGTTCGTAGTCGAGTTGTTGCATGGCGCAATTGGACTCGGTCGGACTTGGTCAAACTTGGCCGTATGGGATTAGGATGCATATTCTAATATTTTCGATAGGTTTGGACTTCGGCATGGTAAGTGATGTTATTTACGCTTTCATGCATCGAGCGGTGCTATTTGACGTGTTTCTTGTCTGTGTGGCTGCAGGACGTCGAGGCGAAGTCGTGGCGAGACATGGTGGACCGGACTAGGCGCAAGTGGCGCTGAGGTTAGAACGGTCAGGATGTGTTGAAGACGACATGGACTCGAGGTGGTTGCGAGGCGTGCGAGGCAAGGAGCGCAGAAGCTTCCCGGAAGGTGCACGAGGGGCGAATCGGGAAATTCGCGTGGCTGCACAAGCGGGAGCGGGCTCCGTTGGACTTAGCGGGCGTAACGGGGCGGAGACCCGTTAGCCATGAGGCTACAAATAGGTGGAGAGGGCTGCATGCCCACTGGAGCACTTGAAAGGGTTTTAGGGTTTCCTTTAGTCAAAATAGGCTTTAGGGTGTGCTTTGGCTTTAGGCTTTAGTGGTTGAGAGTTGTTGGTGGAGGCAGTGGTGTGCTCCCTGCTTGTCCCCTTCATTGTTTTCCAGAGAGTGTGTGTGAGCATGTAGCTTGTGTTCTTGAGTTGGAGAGGGATTGAAAGGAGAGGGAGAGGATTGAGTGGAGAGTCTTGTAATCATTCTCATGGTTCTAATGTCCACGGTATCGTGACTCCTCTGTAATCCTATTGCTTCAATGGAAATCTGAAGTTTTCTCCCGAGCTCCTGTTTCTGTTCTTCGTTCTCTGTTTGTGTGGTTTTTTGAGTTTTCACGATTTCTTGTTGTTTGTTGCTGGGAAGTGCCAAAATGGGTTGCTCTGTGATGGGTTAGTGCTTCAAGATCATTTGATCGAGTTTCCCTAGAGCAAACTTAATTCTATTCTCAGATTTCCCTTTTGAGTTGCTCTGTTCATGTTTTCAGTTTCTAGGGTTTAAGGTAGTTTGTGATTCCCTTTGAGAGAAGGCCTGGTTTTTGGTCTGAGTAATCCTCTTGCTATTGCTAACATACCTACAAAATTTCATTAGCAAAGGATTTGAGACCATGGAGTAATTTGGTTTTTGTGAGCCTTCTCTGAAGTTTTCCTGAAATTCTAGGGTTGAAGTGCAGCTTTTGATTCCCTTGCTCTGATGGCATGAAATTGGATCTGGAGAGTCCATTGGCTATTGCTAATATATCCCCAAAGTTTCATGCACAAAGGATCAAGGGTTTGGGAGAAATTGAATCTTGTTGTTGGCTCTGCAGTTTCTTCAAACATTTCTAGGGTTTGAGGTTGATTCACTTTTCCCTTCTCTATTTGGGCTAAGATTTGGTCTTAGGAGTCCTGAGGGTATTATTTTTATGTCTGCAAAGTTCCTTGTGCAAAGGCCTTGAGAATAGAAGGGAATTTGGTTTTGAATGCAGTTCTCTGTATCTTTGAGCATTTGCTCCAAATCCTAAGTTCTTGGCCGAGAATTGATTTTATTAAGTCCTGTGTGCTCCCCTTGCTATTGGTTAGGTCATCTCCCATTTCTGGACTAAAATCTCTAGAGTAAAATCTCTATTCTTCTTGTTCTCTGAAGTTATTGTCGTTTGTCTGAAAATCTGCTTGTTGTGCTCTCTGAAAATCTCCTGAACCCGTAGCCCGGTCTAACCGAAGTTAATGGGGCGGTCAGACCGGCTTTTGGCCGGTGGTCTGACCGGCGGCAAGTGACCGGTCAGACCGGCCTGGCAGCTGCGGTCTGACCGCCCAGTGCATCCAGGTCAGACCTGCTCCTCATTGCATTTTAGGTTTTCACTTGGTTTTCTTGAGGGCTTTGTTCATCCTTCCTTGGTATGATTTCTTGAAGGTCTACAAGGGTTAAAGTTCTCCTTTTCTTAGTTTCTTGTAACTAAGGGAGAGGAGACAAGGAGATAGCACTAGTCGAAGGATAAATTGTTTTTGAGAGCACCTTGGTTTTCCTCTTAGTGGTTTTTGGTGTTTGGCTCCTTCTCTGAGCTTTAGACTTTCAGTAAGCGCTAGGATTCTTTTCTCTTAGCATTTATAGCTCTTGAAGAGGAGATTTCTAGTGGGTACTTTGAGGGGTCGAGATTTCAAGATTTGAATTGATCGACATTCAACCCCCCCCTCTGTCACCATTTCGGTCCAATAGGAGGGAAGATATATTAATTTCTTTTTGATTTCAGAAAACACCAGAAAAGCAAATAAAGCTTAGAAAAATACCAAATAAATTCCAAAACTTCCAGAAAAATTCAAAGAAATTCCTGAAACCATTTTGGAATTACAAAAATATTTCCAACTTAATTTGGTATTAGATTTTTGTAATCAAAGTTCTTTTATTTTTAAAATAGATTTTAATCTCCAGATAAACCAGATAAATGCCAAATAAATCCAAATAATTAATTTGAAGTAGTATTTTTGCAGAAATTAAAACATCCTTTTATTTAATAATATTTTTAGGTTTTTTACTTAAATTACTTTTCAAAATCAAGCTTTTTCTTAAAAACAGAAATTCTGGGGAAAACAAAATTGAAGCTCAAGCAATCAAAACACTTGTTTTTTTAAAATTATTTATTTTTTTACTATTATTTTTTTATATAAAACCTGGGCTATTACAGATAGAGAGCTTGCTGATCAAAAAGAATACAGAAGAATAATTGGCTCACTTTTGTATCTCACTGCTTTGAGGCTAGACATACACCTTCCTATGTGTTTGAGTGCTCGCTTTCAAGCTACTCCATGTGCTTTACATCATCAAGAAGTAAAGCAAATTTTCAGGTATCTCCAGTTAACTTTAGAATTTGGCTTATGGTACTCTTCTTCCTCATATCTTACTCTTAGGCCTATTTAGATGTAGGTTTTGGGGGTTGTTTAACTGATAGAAAAATTACTTTTGGCACATGTCACTTTTTAGGCACGTCTCTTGTTTCATAGGCTTCTAAAAAGCAGGTAGCTATTGCACTTTCTGATATAGATATTGCTAGAAATCCTGTGCAACATTCAAGAACCAAACACATTGACATTCGCTACCATTTTCTTAGAGACCATGTGGAAAAAGAAGATGTTGTCTTGTATTTCATTAATTCCGATTCTTAAGTTCCTGATATTTCACCAAACCACGTAATTCTTCTCATTTTGCTCGTTTGCAAACTGAGTTGGGTGTATTGCATCCTATGGGATTATTCTACAGGGAGCTTGTTATTTAACTGTTTCAGAAGCATTGTTTATTATACATGTCAAATAATTCATCAAGTCCAAGTCATTGCTGTCCAAATGAGTAGTAGAGCTGTCTTTATCCTATTTACCCATATGTTGTGTAGCTTTGATCATGACTGGTTAAAATCAATTTGCTGTACTTGAAACTAAAACATGACATAGCTAAAGACTTTGACTAGATTGATTGTAGATAGCACCTTATGATGTTCATTGAAAAGGATTAGCTTGATTCTGAGTCATCTTTTAAATCTTGGTCATGAGGCTTGCATATTTCATATTGCAATCTTTTATGTTCACTCGAGTTGGCATGTTATGATAAAAACTAAAAAAAATAATGAGAAAGAGAATATTGAAAAGATGTATGCTTCAAGCATGCCATGATTAAACCAAAAAAACACAAAATGTGCTCAATTGAAAAGAAGTATGCTTCAAGTATGCCACCATTCAAAAGAAGTTTGCTACAAAAATGGCATTATGAAAAGAAGTATGCTACAAGCATGCCATATGCTTAACAAAAAATAGAGTGTGGAGCTATAGGTTGTTATATGAGATTTCTAGTTTGACTAGATTTATAGCTTGCTTCACTTTTGGGCTTACTCTTTTAGATGTGATATCTCTATGTTTCCTTTATAGATTGGTTTGGTTGTGGTTGAGATGTCTGTCATTAATCTAATTGGCTTAATTATATTAAAGACTAGTTTTGATAGTGCTATATGATATATGAATTTATATGATATATGGAGCTCTACAAAAAATAGCTTGGACACGTTTTTAGTTCAATGCAAAGTGACTTGGATAATCTACAAAGCTTCTAGGTGTTTAACTCTCATTGCTCCTTTTTAGAATTATCTTTTCTCTAGAGTTCTTGATGATTTCATTGCCAAATGGAGAGAAATTAGAAGATAATTTTTTTGTGGAAGGGGAAGTTTTCGGAGTTTTCTATGTTCTATGTTCTCTGTGCTCCTTCGGCTGTAGCTTTGAATATTTTTCTTTCACAAATTTTCTCTTTCAAGAGTTTTTGAGATGTTGTCAATGTATTCATTAAGGGGGAGATTATTAGACTATGTAGATGGTCGTGATTAAAGTAATGATGAATAATTCACATTTGAATTGCATTGAAATTTGTGTTTGTGAAAGTTTCGATCGATTACAGTTGAAAGTTTCTAGTTCAAGTGGCTTTCATTAGTGTTTGAGTAGTTTTGGACCAGTCCGAGTGGATATGATCAGCGTCCAAGTAGTTTCTGACCAGCCCAAGTGGCACCAGAGATTGAACAACATTCGAGTAGCATCGGATGATCAAATGGCATTTGACCGGTGCTATCAAAGATCTTTGAGTAAGTTGTGGTCGATGCACTTCTGTGCTAAGTTTTCTAGATGACCCTATGACAATGACATTTCGACCACGTTAAGCCACAGCATTTCGACCATGTCTGGTTTCGACCATGGCAAACTTCGACCTCATCTGACTTCGACCACGTCCAGCTTCGACCACGACAAATTGACCATGAATAGTGAATCAATCGTAAGTAACATTTAACCGGTCGTAAGCGATAGTAAACTAGTGTTAGCTATAGTGAACCAGTCAGAGGTCATAACCTCATCTGCTATAGTAACCAGTCGATGGTCGTAGCTATAGTACTTTTCATAGTCATAGCTACAGTACCTGGTCAATACTCGTTACTTGTAGACTTTGTGGTCTACGGTCCTTGTCTTAGGCTTATCGATTGATTATGCCTCGGTGTTCATGCATGATCCAACCTCTCCCGCTGTCGTCTCCAAGTCGAACTTGCCACCGTACCTGACCCCGTCTCCTTGGCTCTGCACTATTAAAAGCCACGCCACCTCCTCGAGTCCTGCGCCTCGAGCCGAGCTCGTCGTGCACCCCGTCGCCCTTGCGTTTGCTACTACTACTATCTTCTTCGGTACCGTTTGCCCCACTGAGTCTTTTGCTCCTTTGATCTCAATGCCGGTACACCATCGTTCGTCCCACTGTTGGTAAGTTATCGTCAGCCAGCTCAATCAACAACCTCACCAGTCGAACCCCGCTGCTACCTCAATTCACATGCGTAGCCGCCCAGCCGACCATGCACCTGCCCACACCAGCTCGAACCATGCCGGCCGCGTCCCATCACCTTCTCTATGGACTCCGACTACCATGCGCCGTTGCGCTAACCCTTGGGTCCCACATGTCAGAAGTACTATGCCATGAACCCGTGAACTAGCTGCGTTGAGTCAAACTCCACATCAGCCCTAATCCGATATTGCTGCCACATGTCTTGCCACTTAGGTGCCACATCAACGCCAAAGCTATCCCATATGCCACGTCAGCTTGCCACATGTTAGGGCCACGTCCATGTCAGCACGCCCAATCGCCAGTGCACTATTTCATACACCAAGTCCACCATAGAGCAGTCTTTTATGTGAGCTAAGTCCACAACATAGTAACTTTTTTCATTTTCAGTCTTTTTCCATTAGATTAGATTTTCCAAGAGCCCATTATCCTTTTTCCAAACTCCGATTGACCCAATCATTTTTTCTAAATTCATCTAAAATTGAGCTACACCTTTTGGTTCTAGTTTTTAAGTTTTTGGAGTTTATTTGATTTTATTTGTGCCTTGTTTGTTTTCTCTTTCATTAGATCATGCCTTCGAAGGAGCTGAAGCAATATTTGAAGAGCAAGAGCCATTAACTGAGAAAGGCCAAGGCAAGTCATGCCCTTTGATCCTATTGAATCTAGTTTTTAAATCTATTTTGTATTATTTTATTTTAAATTATCATGCATTGCTATTTTGTTATCAAACCTTTGTATTGGTAGTTAATGACCTATTTAGTTAACTCCTCCTTGATAATTTGAATACCATGATTCCATTATTACCATAGGACGAGTAATTATCTAGTGATGCAATACTAGTTGTACATGGGTTGTATGATGATTATGCTTAGCCATGCTTATAGTTACATTGGGTTCATCATCACATGTGATCAAATAATTAATTTTGTCCTAATGAGATATTGAGTCGTGGTTATAGCCATAGTGATAAAATTTGTGTACCATGACATTGGTGTGTCATGGATGTTTAGTTATACAAAATTGGTTTTCACTTGGGCGAGTGATCGTGCAGTAAAGGGGGAAGTGTGGATTCACTTCAAGGGATGTGGATGTCTCGCCTGAGTAATGTTAAGGACTTAACTTTGTGCACCATTGATCTGAGCCTTACCATGCAACCACATGTTTAGTATGGGATAGACCTGGCTGATTAATTTGTGATGTTTTAATTTCAGTTCCGTCATTGAGATGAATATGGTTTGGTCGTAGCCATAAATCCACATTGGTGCAAGGGGCTGGGATGGTGAAACCTTAGCATGGTGAACATTGTAAAAGCCTTGTTGTGATCTTCTTGGTCGACATGCCAAAGGAAGCATGTTATACCGATGACATTACAAGATGGTCATATCGTGTGGGTAAAGTTGTGCAACCTCTGCAGATTGTAAAACTATTTGAATAACCGTGTCCCTATGTCGGATCTTGGAACAACATCTCTGAAACCCTCTGTGTAAATCGCAGTAGTCTAGGAACAGCTAGTGCACATAATAAAACAAAGATATATATCAATTTCAAATGAACAACAATTGTTGGATCGAAATTGGCGACAAAGGGGGGTGAATGTCGATTTAAAAAATTCCCTTTAAAAGTTTCCACTTAATGAAACTCCTCTCCAATAGCTATGAAGAGCTATGAAGGAGTTAACACCACTCCTCTGAAACCTTAAGCTCCCAAGGGAAAAGACACAGCAAGCATGGAGATCAAAACCTAACAAAAACAGCAGGCAACACAAGCTGTCAAGGGGGGCCGGTCAGACCGGTGTGCTATGGCCGGTCAGACCGCCTGCACACCGCCGGTCTGACCGCCATGAGTGGGCCGGTCTGACCGCAGGTTGAACGGCGGTCTGACCGCTCCTTGGGTTTCAGAGCAAACAGCAGGGGATTTTCAGACAGCAAAAAGGGGACTTCAATGCAGTAGAGAAATTGGAGGTTGCTAATGGTTTTTCTCAGCCCAGAACTGTAAGAATATGAGCTAAATAGCATGCAGAGGCTAGGAGACCAAGAGAAAACAAACCAAGAGCAAGAATTCTAGATTTTGACAAAAACTGAACTTTTGCAAAATCTGAACCAAAAATCCAAATTGCTCAATAATCTCTCAATCTTTGCTCATGAGCTTTTGCAGAAAGATTAGCAATAGTCTTAGGACTTGAGGGCCCAAAACATATGCCATCTAATGAAGGGAATCAGCAACCACATCAAACCCTAGAAATGAAACACAGAGGATGAACAGGGCACAGGGAGGCAATAAACTTGATTCTTCCAAATCAAACATTGAGCTCTTGGAATTAGCTGACCAAAGGGTCTAGAAATACAATTCCATCACAGAGCAACCCATTTTGCCACTCCTTAGCAAGAAACGACCCAAAAATAAGAAACTCAAAAATCAAACCAAAAAGGCATCGAAGGAAGAACACAGGGACAAGGGATCTCACAAGAAATCAATCCATTCCTAGAAGCAAGAGGATCACAAAGGAGTCCCCATACGCATGTACAATCAAGGGAAGGATTACATAGTGCCTCAACTCATCTCCAACCTCACCCTCTCTCAAAATCAAGAACTCCACTCAAGAACTCACAGAGAGGGAAGCTACGAAGGAGACATGTTTCTGCTCTCTCCACCAACTCTCACCAACTAAAGAGAAAGCAAAACAACCTCCAAAAGACTGGACTACATGCAGGAGACACTCCCCTATTTATAGTCACTCACTAATGGATTTGCCTCTCTCTTTACCCGCTAAGCCCAACAACTTGGCGCTTTATCTGCTAACTCGATCCGCATCCGCTTCCACCTGTGCAACCTTGCGCTTTTACCGAAACGCACCTCGTGCACCTTCTAGGAAGCTTCCTCGTGTCTTGCCTTCCAAGCATCGCAACCACCTCGAGTCATCGCCGTCTTCGACACATCCGACTGTCCTGACCTCGACACCGCTTGTGCCTAGTCCGGTCACCTCGTGTCTCGCCACGACTCCGTCTCGATGTCCTGCAGCCATCAAAGACAAAAAATACATCACATAGCACCGCTCGATACATGAGAGCATAAATAGTATCAATGTACCAAACTTACACATGAAAGAGCCCAAACCTGTCGAATCAAGCAAATATGCATCCTAATCACTTTGACCAGGTTTGACCAAGTCCGACCGAAGCCGAATGCACTGCGCAACGACATGGTCTGAACCACACAAACCAAACTTGACTATCCTAAACCGATGTCAATTACTCATCACACACACGGGGTCACCTCCACAAGGTCCATCAATCTCCCCCTTGATGAGTATATTGACAAACCCAGATAAAACATGAAGTTGAGTTTGTTTGAAAATGAAAAAGAGAGTCAAACATGGTCCAAAGGAAGAAATGATGCTAATGACCAAGTTGACACAAGGAGCAAAAGAAAGAGCAAGTTTTCCTCAAAGCTCCCAAAACTCCCAAAATGGCTTTTTCTCCTACTATTCTCCCCCTTTGGCAATAAACACATCAAGTAAGCAAAAGAGAGAATAAGGTCACAAAAATGGATGAAATGGCTAAAGTTTGTTTATTTTAAGCATTTAGAGCCATAAAGATTATCCAAAATGACCATATGAAAATTACATCAAGCCATAACATATGGGAATGCTATCAAGATCATGAAAATGCATATATAGACAAGCTAAGACAAATAAGTCATAATCTGAAGACTAATCGAATTTCTTAGCATTTCAAGTCAACCATGATTCTAGTCTAGCTAAAGGTATCCAAAGATGATGCAGGCCATGCCAATAATCTAAGTGGAACCAAGAAGCTAGTATTGAGTCAATTTAGAGTGCTACAAGCTCAAGAACAATACATGTAATTTTTAGCAAATTGAGCACAAATGACATGTTTTTCTTTAAAAATCTCATGATTGTTTCCAACCAGATTTTTGTTTAGTCATGTGCTATATCTCAAGCATTTTAAAGAAATACAGTAAATAGATTAGAAATTGCTGGATTTAATACAGTAAGTAGAAATGGTAATTGTGATTGAAAATAAAACTGTTAGTGCAGGCTCCGACCAAACACTAACCTATCCACGGGCATCCTACCTGGACCATCTTTTCCAAAAGATCTCATATGGATTCCATCCATCCACACGTTTTGTAGGACTGGAAAGGCGACAGAGGGGGGTGAATGTCGATTTCAAATTTTCGGCCCCTCAAAAGTACTTTCTTAAGAGATCCCTCTCCAAGAGCTAAAGAGCAATGAAGTGAGACTCTAAAAACCACTGGACCTTTGAACAACCAGAGAAGAAAGCTAATCAACACCAATGAACAACCCCTCAAGTGAACTCATGAATACACTCCTCTTCAATAGCTATAGAGAGCTATGAAGTAGCAGGCTCAACCTACTGAAACTTCAAACACTAGACCAATCAAGATGAACCAAACATAAGCTAAGCAAGGGAAATAGCTGAGACCAAAATCCAATGAAATTCAGCACACAAACCCCCAGGGCGGTCTGACTTCAATGCCCCGGGCAGTCTGACCGCACCTGTGCCACCGGTCTGACCGCCACAGGGAGGCTGGTCTGACCGCCCGGCATGTGTAAGTCAGGCCGGCCCTCGGGTTCAGGCAACAGCAAGGCTGAAATTTCAGATTTCAACTTGGATACTTTCCTCAAGTAAAGAATGTGAGTTATTTCTCTTTGAATCTTCTCCCTAGAAAGAAGGGAATATATTCCAAATAACCACAGGGGCTAAGAGACCAAGAGAAATCACTCCAAAACCAAGAGTTGAGAGGATTTGCTAAAGATCTGAAAATATTCAAAGCCTACACAAAATCTCAAATTGCTCTCAAACCAGAGATCCTTTGGCCATGAAAATTTGAGACTAGCTAATTAATAGTCCATAGACTCTCCATCTCAAATTTCAAGCCAACTTTCTGAGAGAAACTCAAATTCCACCAAAACCCTAGAAATATCACAAACTAAACTACTATAGAGAGAGGGCTAAAAAACAAATTACTTCATGGCCTCAAATCCTTTGCTCACAAGATTTTGCAAATATGATAGCAATAGCACAAGGATTACTGAGACCAAAAATCAGGCCTTCTCTCAAAGGGAATCTAAATTTATCTCAAACCCTAGAAATTGAAAAGTGAAGAACAGGGGAACTCAGAATGTGAAATCTCAAATTAAAATGAGGTTTGCTCTTGGGAAATCGATCAAATGATCTTGAGGCACTAACCCATCATAGAGCAACCCATTTTGGCACTTCCCAGCAACTAAGAACAAGAAATCAAAGATCTCACAAATCAAGCCAAAAGAAGGAACGAAGAACAGAGAGAGCACGAACAGCAAACTTCTGGAATTTCATTCATTTAGGCAAATGGAATACAGATACGTCCCGATACCGTGGACATTCGAACAAGATGTTTGATTACAAGTCTCTCAATCCCTCATCTCCCTCTCCCAAGCCAAGAACTCAACACTACATGCTTCAAGAAGAGGGGACACACTCTGAGAAAGCTACGAACAAGGAGGAACACACAGGGAGCACTACTCTGTCTCCTCCACCCACTCTCAACTACTAAAGCCTAAAGCCAAAACAACCACTAAAGCCTATTTTGACTAAAGGAAACCCTAATTCCCTCACAAGTGCTCAAGTGGGCATGCAGCCCTCTCCACCTATTTATAGCCTCATGGCTAATGGGTCTCCGCCCCGTTACGCCCGCTAAGTCCAATGGAGCCCGCTCCCGCTTGTGCGACCACGCGAATTTCCGTCGCCTCTCGCACCTTTCGAAGCTTCGCGTTCCTTGCCTCGCACGCCTGCAACCACCTCGAGTCCACGTCGTCTTCGACACATCCCGACCGTTCGACCTCGCCGCACTGCGCCTAGTCCGGTCCACCGTGTCTCGCTACGACTCCGCCTCGACGTCCTGCAGCCACACAGACAAGAAACACATCAAATAGCACCGCTCGATACATGAAAGTGTAAATAGCATAAGCACATCATACTTACTCATGACGAAGTCCAAACCTGTCGAAATATCGGAATATGCATCATAAACCAATACGACCAAGTCTGACCAAAGTCCGACTGAGTCCATTGCACCATGCAACGACTCGACTCCTCCACATGGTTCATCACGTTTTCAACCACTCATAGTTTCCATCCATCTACAAGCTGTCAATCTCTCATGAATTCGATCCATCCACAAGGTTTTCATAAACCATTTTGAAAAACAAAGTCTAATCCGTGAAAACTTTTACTCACCATGCCCATGACCATGGACACGGCTATCCAAGATAGATTATACACTCTGCAGAGGTTGTACAGCTTTATCCACAAGACATTATCAACTCATATTGCCACGCAATTAACACTTTCTTTGTTATGCACCGAAGAGATCATGATAAGGCCTTTACAATGCAAAGTCTTCAATCTAGCTAAGCCAATTCTAAGGTTTCACCCCAGTAAGGAATCCACTAGACTGGGACCCCCTCTTAAGTCGAGTGAGACTTCTCATGGCCTATGCCACACTTACTTTCAACCTACGACGAGATTTAGGTTGGCACCTGCAAATTATCAGCCAGGACTGTCCCATACCAGCCTTGTGGTAGTACAATAGGGCTTTGCACTGTTCCATACCAGCCTTGTGGTAGTACAATAGGGCTTTGCAACAGTAGCTCACAAACCGGTCCATAGTTGACTTAGGCTCAAATCACATGCCCCTCGTGCATGACAGTCAACGCTGTGTCTCCGAACAAAAGTGCATGCCTGCGCCCACCGCCTAACCATTAGCCTACGTCTAAACCGGATTTTATATTTTATTTTGAAATAATTTTATAATGTCATCATTTTATGTGAGGTGGGCGCGGGGAGTACGGCGCATGAAGGAAGGGAGAGCATCGCGCGTGCGGGAGGGAGTAGTGATAATGGTGACGGTGATTTCGGCAGCGGTTGCGGGAGGAAGGAGACGGGGAGGAAGGAGGCGCGGGCGGGGATGAAGGGTTTGACAAGCAGGCCCTAGTGGTAGAGAGAGAAGGAGAGAGGGAGGGAGCGGGCGTCAGAGCAGATCGGGCGGCCAGGGGAGTTAGTGGGAGGGGACGGTGGGAGATGGGCCGGGGCAGCATAGTCCGATCTGAGCCGCCCACATGTCGACCGTATAGAGGAGGTAGGCGGGAGCGCGGCGGTAACGTGGATGGATCTTGGCCATCCACGCGTCGACTGAAGGGAGGGGCGGGAAGATTAAATTTTCTTCTTTTGATTTTTGGATTTTCAAAAAAGCTAGGGAAATTCAAAAAGGCTCAGAAAAATGTCAAATAAATTTCAACAATTCCAGAAAAATTCACAAAAATTCCTGGATAAGTTTTGGATTTAGATGAAATATTTCCAACTTAATTTGGAATAATAATTTTATACTTAAAATACTTTTTAATTTAAAAATAGATTTTTAAACTCCAGAAAAACTAGATAAAAGCCAAATAAATCCAAATAACTAATTTGAAATAGGATTTTTACAGAAAATCAAAATATCCTCTTATTAATAATATTTTTAGGTTTTTACTTAAATTAATTTTCAAAATCAAGCCTTTCGAACGCAGAAAATTAGGGCAAAGCAAATTAAAACTTAGGCAACAAAATACTTATTTTTAATTTAAATTATTTTTTATTTGAATATTTTAATATTATTTATTTAATTATTTAATTTTATTTTTAATAAAAGCATGGGCTGTTACACCCTGGTTGTGGATAATACTCGGTGATTTCACATGAGGGTTAAAATTTTCATAAAAATCTGGATGGATTAAGTTGGGAAGTGAATGGTTAGTTCATAGATGGTTCATTGGAGTGAATGGTCAGTTCACATGTGGTTCATTGGAGTGAATGGTCAATTCACTTGTGTTTACTATCAATTACTTTGATTATTTACTTATTAATAATTTTCAAAGTGTGCTTTTAATCTATTTATTATTTTTACTTTAAATTGTTGCATTCTGCAAAGTAACCTTTCAGTCCTCCATTTGTAAGCCTTGCATACTATATTTCATTCTTTGGTACAAATGACTTGCTGAGTACTTTATTTACTCACGGCTATATCCATATTTGCTCAGTTGAAGAAGAAGGACCTATAAAAGCAGGAAGAGGCTATGGGTTAACGTATGAGTTTTTAGAGAATTCTAAGAAGGTTTTAGCTTTAATTTTTGGTATATCTATACTTAGTACATCGAAAACCCTAAATATGCTAACACAAGTTTCTTAGTGGAGGTTGGTCATAGTTTGTCCATGACAACCATCATGGACAAACTTTGACCAACCTTCACTAAGAAACCACCTGTTACTCTAACAAAATTTAGACTTCTTGGAGTTTTGGTGAAGCCATGAAGTCGAAATGCAATTGTCCCCTCACATATCAATGTATTAGAATTATTCTAAGCTAGAAACATAATTATTGGCATGCAACATGATTACGCCAATAGGTGCTCTAACACAACTTAGAGAAGAAGCTCCCTAGCTACCGTAATTGAGTCAGCAGTCTAACTCAACCTGGGTTTAGGTAGGGTTATTACACCCTTGTCCATTTTTACAAACAAAATGGTTAAGTTAGAACAACAACCACACAGAAATGGAATGCAACAAGCACATCACTCATCTTATCACAATATTTCAACAATTTGTAGCATAGATCAATATTCCATATGACCTCTTCGGTTGCATATCACATGGCATCAATAATCGAGGTGGATGAAGGTGGTAGATTTGGCTCACCTCAAGGTTGCCTGTGAGAAGGTGGGGATGAAGTAGGGGAAGCTGAGGTTGGAGAAGATGAGACCAAGGCCGGTGGAGTTCCTGGTCACCGTAGAGGAAGAAAAGGTCAAGGATGATACACTTAGAGGTAGCTAATTGAAGCCGAGGAGGGAGGGGTCGGTGTCATGGGAGGATCTGGCAGCGCATGGGCTAGCTGGTGGCGCAGTGGAGGGGAAAGTGCTGCGGCGCTTGGTGGGGCGAGCGGTAGTGCTTGGTGTGGAGGAAAACCTAAGTGTGTGCAGAGTGAGTTAGATTTTTGCCCTAAGTGTCTCTATATATAGAAGCATATTATCATAGGCAATTTTAGAAAACAATTGTTTGTGATATGATCATATCACAGATGATTTTTTTATCAAAATCGTCAGCGATGTATCATTGACGGCTTTTTAAAATAGTCGTATGTGATAAGTCCATATATCACAAATGATTTGTGTAAAAAATGTTTGTGATAAGTATGTCACTGACGGTTCTTATCATCGATTGCAATATAGACAGTCACGCTCATAAAACCATCTGTGATAACTACGCTGCAGCTTAACACTAACAGATTCTGCAGAACTATTTGTGATGAGGCATCTAGTATGACATTCTCTGTAGTAGTGAATGACGAGTGACTGGGACTAGGTCAGGGTGGATCGAGGTCCAGAACGGTCAAGAAGGTCATGTGGAATAGTTGGCCTCAAGCATGGCATATGGAAAAGTAAAGAAATATGTTCGAGAGAAGGTTTGAGCAATAGGTTGAATCAAGTGGCTTTGTCGGTTTAAGTGATGCGTGGTCCGGTGAGAGCCAGAAATAGAAGAGACTTGCTGATGGAAGGGAAGCTATTGATCAACTTATGCATAGTGTGCATGGTGGCTTGCACGTTAAGAAGAAGATAGATTCAAGTTAATGCTCTGTGAAGTTTCATCGAGAGCATTTTGAAGAAATGTTCAAAATTGAACTTGAGGCCTACACAAAAACAATGGCGTGAGGAGACACAGGAGAAGTGGATTAATGTGTCTTCTCTTGTGTTGAGTGGATCAATGGTTTCGGCGCCAAGGTCAATGTGTTGAGTGGATCAAACGCTCGGATATGAGCGAGTTGATTCTTGTAAATGCTTTGAAAAGCGTATGCATGAGTGTAAAATCCGTGTTTGTGGGGTTAACGAGTTTTCCGAAATCCTTAGCTAGTCTAGACCTGCTAAGAGGGCTAATTTAGCCTATTTAGAGGAGGAGGAGGCTGGCTACAGAAAATAAGGCTGCTAAGAGGGCTAATTTAGCGTATTTCTAGGCCTAGTCTAGTTCCTCCTCTACTTCATGATGTAAGAGTGGGGCTTGTGGAAGATCCTTTGTAACCAACAAGATATATCAAATCAATCCTCATCGTGCAATAGATCAAATTCTTGTAATCCTTGCGTTCTTGTTTCAATTTGCATGTGTTCTTGGTCTTTCTTGTGGTGATTTGGTTTTCCTCATGCTCATTTTGATCTTGTTGTGATCCATGATGTGTAAGTGATGTTAGAGGATCTCTCGGATCAATCTATGTCTATCTATATCATTACCATACTAATACATGTAAAAGATGATTTGGAAAGTCTCATAACTTAGATCATTCTAAGGAAGAAGTAATTTGAGTTTTAGGGTATTATATCTTCTTGAGAACTAGATCTTAATTTCTCAAATTAGGTGAAGCCAAGTCGAAGAACCTCGTGTTTCTTAGCTTGATTTGGTTCTTGACATCTATACCAAGGTCCATATCAATTTTAGTAGCATTTGGACAAGAGTTGCTTAAAATCCATCAATTTGGGTTTTTTTATCCTAAGGAGTCTTTCACCTAGGAATATACGAGCAATCATACTACCCTCTCCCTGACGGTCGATCAGATTGGCGTGCCACTGGTGGTCAGACCGGCCTCGGTGCCAACTCCGGGTTTTGCACTTTTTTATTGTAGATCCCAGTAGGCTTTGCGAAGGAGGTATAATATGATCTTAGTGACTTCAGTAGTCATCGAGTGAAGATTTAAATACTTAGAAGAAAATAAAAGGCTTTTGCAATTATTTATCCACTTTAATTATCGGCATTAATCTAACATTTTTTATTTCTTTGGAAGATATCTACGTTGCTCGTGATTATGTAACATTGAATATGGGCATATATATATATATATATATATATATATATATATATATATATATATATATATATATATATATATATATATATATATATATATATATATATATATAAAAGCATAGAAACGTTTATACTTGATCGAGTCAGATTCAATTTTGACGCATGCATGTAGCCGGAAGGCCGGCCGGCACGATAATTTTTCCTTGTGTTTGATTCGGCCATGAGTGTATACGGTGTAATCGTTTCTGACTTTGATTCGTACACGTTGAGGCGTTCAATCCATGCTACTTCTAAATATACATGTAGCAATCACAACCGTTATATAATTGACGTCACAAATTCATTGGGTGTGTTTGGTTCGTGGATGGAGGTTGCATCGTATATCCTGGATGAGTGGATGCAGGCTGAGTGGAATCGTATTTCAGAAAAAGAAGATGTTTGGTGAGGCTGTATGAGCGGATACAAAAAAACTGAGATGCTGTTTGGTTACCTGTACGAGCGGATGCAGTCTACCAAACCTGAGAGGCTAACACGTGAGACCGCATAAGATACACTGCATCCACTCATCCAGGATGGCTAGTGAAGCTCATTTTGAGCGTATCCACCCATCCAGGATGATGGCGTATTTTTGCATCCGCTCATACAGGCTGTATCCGCTCATACAGGCAACCAAACAGGCTCTTTCTCAGATTATACGGATCCACCCATCCAGGATGAAGGGGATGCAGGCAACCAAACACACCCAATATTGATGGTCTGGATCAACCCTTCATGAGCCGTGGGATCGCGAGATCGGCAAACGAACGGTCCAGATCGACAGGGGCTGCCCACCACCGAAACCGGACGCCACCTCGAGCCCCTCTTGATCTCCTCCCAAGTCCCAATCTCCTCACTCTGTCCTCGCTGTCTCTGCTTCCGTCTTTCGCTCGCGCCGCCGGTGAGCCGCCCTCTCGCTCACCTCCTCCACTTCCTTCCCCACCCTCCGCTCCTCCCCTCTCCCTCGCCGTGGACTGCTTCACTTCTGTTTGAATTTTCACGCACCACGATCACTGGCCTGCCGGCGATGGCTGACGAAACCGGTGGTCGGCAAGCTGCTGACAGCAGGAAACATGAGGACCTAGATACAAGAAAAGCAAAATTGGTCAGGTTAATTAGTCTCGATTTGTTCTTTTTCTGCGTACAAAGCTGACCAGCACACACTATACTCATACCACCCACGCATACAAGCATGCACGTCTCCTACACTAGTTAGGAAATTATTGGATGCACCAAAGGCCTCACTGAGCGTGCACACCTATGTTTTCTGGTAGGTTCTTGTTCTTGCTCACTTCTGTTTGAATTTTCACGCACCACGATCACTGGCCAGTTACAGAGGGAGAGGAGCAGCCAATGCCCCTTGCGATCATGTGGCAAAACAATATTATCTGCTACATATTATTGTCTATTTGTGCTTTTCTCCTTATTGGTGATTGGTGTGGATCAACGTGCTAAGAAGTTTCTCAACGCAAAAAA
This sequence comes from Dendrocalamus sinicus, assembly GCA_036346575.1. Lineage (NCBI taxonomy): Eukaryota > Viridiplantae > Streptophyta > Magnoliopsida > Poales > Poaceae > Dendrocalamus > Dendrocalamus sinicus. The sequence goes on along the minus strand of JAYEVI010000480.1, from coordinate 89,901 downwards.
TGAGCCCCCTTGTAAGTCACATTTTCTTTGTTTCTTGCTCCTGCAAACAATGACCAACCATGGTTCTCGTTAGATCCAGCTCAATTACACGTTTTGCCATATGTTAGTATTTAGTGAAGTTGTCAGGTGGGTGCGAAAGTGTTGCTTAGGTTCAAATCTATTTCTAGGTAATGATGATCTGCTAATGTTTGTGGAATTGCTTATTTGCCTCAAAGGGGACTATAGTAGGTTTAATATCCAAACATACAAAAATGATTGCAGGTGGAATAAATGAAGACCGTATCTTGGACTAATCAGTTGCAGAGAAGCAAAAAGGAATAAGCCTCTTATCTTGGACTACCCAGCTGCCCATCCAGTAGGTGAATTTTATGCATGCACCTGCATGTTCTCCTTTTTATCCATACTCCTTACAACAGAGTTAGCAGAGTTATATGCTTGCACCTACATGATCGTGCAAAAATAGCACACCCGCAAGTGCACAGGTTGCCACTGAAATAGCGGCGAGTGTCGTGTTCTCCACAGGGACTAGACTAAGGCTACCGGTGCTCAGCTAAAGCTAGGTCAAACGAAACGGGGGAGAAAACTAAACTACTGAACGAATGAACTCTAACCCGCACGATCAAAACGACGAACGAACTAAACAAACGCACAACTAAACGACGACAAGACGAACGACCGTACGAATGGACATCGTACGACTGAACGAACAACACGAATACGACACAATGACACACGAACAATAACGACTACCAACCGACGCCCTAACTAGCTACCGACCGCAAGAAAGAAAGAGGGAAAGTCGAGAAGCACCGGGGGAGTCTAGAAGCAGGAGGAGTCGAGAGAAAGAGAGGGAAGACGGTCGACGGCTAACTAGTCGATTACGGCAGGGCCGACAAACACAAGACTATGACAAACGAAGGCACATCTTAACTATCGACCGACCGCTGAGAGAAGCAAGGAGGGAGGTCTAGAAGCACAAGGGAGGATTAGAAGCAAAGAGAGAGTCGAGAAAGCACCGGGAAGGGAGACGATCGCCGAATCGCTAAATTGCGCTAGACAACACAAACACAAAACTATGACGAACGCCGCACAACTTAACTATCAACGACCGCGGAAGGGAGAAAAGAGAGAAGACGAGAAGCACAAGGGGGGGTTGAGACAGCAAGAGAGAGGGAACGGTCGCGGCTAGCTAGTTCGCAACACATCCAACACAAATACAAATTAACAAATAAAACTACACTAACACAGGGCAAGCCTACACTAGAACTGATCACAGACACACACAGTCACTAACCTAACATCACATTAACAAAGCTAAACCAAATAACATGAGCTGAACCAATATCCAATAACAGAATATTTACTGATCTCAAATAACATCTTAGTGAGCACAAGCATTCATCAGTTCATAATTCACCATCACAGAACAAGGAACAATATCATATCCACTGATCTCATGCTCACATCACAGATCACAAGCACAGTGCAATAACAAGTAATCAGTAAGAACAATTCACAACCACAGAAAAATTAGTGCATCATGAAGCTTCAATTATGAGCATTACTAACAATTCAGTGAATCAACACTTGAGACTAGCAATAAGAAAATAGAGAGGAAATAGAGACAACCAAAAAAAATGTAGCAGAGGAACAGCGCCGTCGGTGGAGATGCAGCCGGCGGAGGGAGCGTCGGTGAAGAAGTAGAGCCGAGGAAGGAGGGGTCGGTGCGGATGAAGCCGTAGAAGTCCGGTCGCCGAGGTTGGTGGCGATGAAGATCGGTGGTGGCCGTGAGGCGCTGGTGGCGGGTGGACGCGGCGGTGTAGAGATTGTAGAGGAGTTGGGAAGACGTCGCGAGAGATGCTGGGGAGAAAACGCGTCGCCTGTGGTGATGGAGACAGAGGCGCGGCGGTGTGGATCCGAGGACGAGCACGGAGAGGGCGGCGCCGAGGTGGTGGAAGCACGAGGCGGCGCCGGCCGAGAAGAGGAGAGGTGGCGGCGTTGAGGAGGATGGGCGCGACCGAGAAAGAGAGAGCGGCCGAGAGAGGAGGAGAGAGCTGCGGTGGAGGAGAAGGTGAGAAGGCGCGAAGGGGCGGTGCTCGGGAGTGGAAAAGGCTGAGGCGAATGGGTGGCGCCTTGCGAGCCGAAGGGAGATGGTGGCGCGGGTGGAAGAAGTGAGGCAAGAGAGGAAGGGGGAGCAAGGAGGCGAAGTAGAGGAGCAGCGGAAGGGGGGGCTGCGGTGAAGGGGTAGATGGGGCGGCGGCGCCCACCGGAGGTAGAGAAGGAGGAGGAGAGGAGAGGTGGCGGGGCGGAGAGAGGTGCGGCGCACGGCGCAGCTCTGGCGTCGGGAAGGGGTGAGGTGTGGCGGCGTTTGGTGGTGGAAGAGACGCGGTGGAGATGTGGCCGCCGAGGTATGGCCGGCCTCGCCGGTGCCGTGGCTTGAGAAGACGGAGGAGGAAGCAGTGGGGCGAAGGAAGAGAAGAAGTGCGAGCTCGGGTGGATCTGGGCGGCGGCTAGGGTTTAGTGGCCGGTGTGGGGATTTGGCTATTTGCGGTTTGGCCTCGCATTTTCTGGAATTTGCAATGATCCTTCCCTTTAGTGGTTTCTTCGATTTAGACCTCCTAAGTCCGATTTGTAGCGGTTTGATCCTACGGATTCGTGTCGATGCACACATTTGTACGAGCAGCCGCAGAATGCAAATTTTGTCGCTTATGCGCCTAGATCGCGCCGCCTGTGGAAAAGTGCAAAAATGTAAAATGGTCCATTTCGAGCAATTAAATATACAAAATAGTGCAAATGATGATAAATGGTCCTAAAATGCGAAAAATAATGGGGCAAAATGATGGGTAAATGTATATAAAAATGACGCATGTCATACCCCCAAGCTTTAAACGTTTACTTGTCCTCAAGTAAATGACATGAAATTATCGAACCCGGACAACAAGTCATTATTGCACAAGACTAGTTAATGCATGTAATAAGTCAAGAGGCGTACAATAAGGTGAAATGTGATTATCTAACTTGAGTTTTGAGAACCATCCAAGATGAGAATGAAACATTCAAGCAAAGATTTCAAGTGATAACTATAGCATGTGACCAAATCAAGTTATACACTCAAGTGTCGAAATACACTCAAGTGATCACATGTATCCAACCAAAAATTGTAAAGTATCGAACTAGGTATAACATCAAGAACGAGCATAGCAAAGAGTCATATTAAGGCATATGTTATTTGAGACAAAGAGACTAATACTTGTATGAAATTTATGAAAAGCCCACACTTGAGCCATGATACCTAATTTTTGTTGATTTTTAGCAAATTTAAAACATACATTGGGCACAAGTGCCACTTATTCCAATCCTTGGGCAAGCTTGCGCTTATTCACACTCACACTTCACTTGGGCAAAACATTGCCACTTATTCAACACATTTTCGAACCAATGTGACATAGTCACTTATTTCACACACTCACACATTGCAAAACATATTTTTTCTTTTTTTCTTTTGGTTTTGATTAAGCATCTTTAACCGGTTTTCATTAATGCTAAGTAATCACATGTCCCGAGACATGGAGACCTAGCTAAATCAACCAAGTTATTGGCTCAAGATAGGACTACCCTTTCACAAATTTTACATTCAAGCAAAGTATCAATATCTAAAATAACATATGCCAAAGCATGAATCTAAAATATAATCATTCAAGAGGCTATGACTAGAACCAATTCAATCCGCAAATGGTCAAAACACATGCGTAACTCGCAATACATCGAATGCTATAGGATCACAAGGTTTCTAAGCACATCATGGATAATAAACAAAACTCAAGCTCTAATATAATGCCAAGTGACTTAAGATATACAAGGAACTAGTGACAAAACAGCTCAATGAAATTTTCGACATAACCTTTCTTGATTAATTATGGCATGAGCTCACATGACCAAGATGTACAATAAGCATGACATGAGAGCAATGGTAAAGGTCATATATCATCAACACAAGCATAATATGAAGCATATAAATGACCACGTATCATCAACTACACGACAATAAGCTCAAATGCTCACAAATATAAACAAACATGCTAGAACATCATCCATACACATACAAGTCCTCCCCCAAGCTTAAATTGAGCAATGAATCAAGAATGCGCCTAAAGGGGCAAGAAACAGCTCACCGGGCATATATGATGTAGTGGAGGTAGACAAATCATCCTGTGGCTTCTCGCATATATAAGGATGAAGATCTAGCACGGGACCTGAAAATAAAAAAGAAAGAAAAGAAAAGAAACCTACAAAAACTAACAAAAGGTATGGAAATAAAAAAGATAAAGAGATGCTCATTTGGATGTAGCGGGAGGAGGGCCGAGGACGGGACATGGAAAAAGGCACATGTCCGCCCTCCTCATGAAGCAGCATGCCTCGAAATCCACCAGGATCCCAAGGAATATCGACACGAACCATGTCTGCTCGTAGTCGATGGTACACAAGTGAAAGCCTGCAAATAATCTCAAAAACATGGCAAGTATGTGTGATAGGGTCGACGCCCTCTAAGTCATCAATCGAATATCCAATCATGTAGGTATATCGATAAAGTACATCATGAGGTCTATCAGTGAGATGAGCACAACTAGTAATAGCATATGTCTCGTCTGAGCCAAGGAAATCAAACCTGAGGTGGTCGGGGAAGAGTTTCCATACTACCTGAAGTGTAGGCGAAAGAGAATATATGGTAGTAGAAACCTCCAGAGGGGCGATGTCGACGAAAGAAGTAGCCGGTGGTGGATCAATAGAAATGTGCTCCTCCTCAACATCGGAAGCAGCCCCCTCATCAAGATGTGGAACCTCAGAACTCAAAAGCGTATCCATAATGAACTCATCATCATCTGGTACAAAGCTCTCATCATCTAAATCTAGCTCATCACAACTCAAGAGTGGATCTACCGCAAACTCATCCTCATAGTCAAGAGTGAAACAATCATCATCAGGAAGTAGATCGTCATCATCTAGCTCAATGGTCTCGCTCTCGAGTCAATAGGTGAAGGATCCACCGAGGTGCCTCTAGGTGTATCTGTAGTGTGTCCAACAATAGGCCCTCGCTAGCAAGATCAGGCGTAAGACTCGGAGGCTGACACTCATCTCTATCCAGAACTATCTCTGTGGTGCTAATGGAAGGCTGCGAAACGGTAAAACTATCCACACAAGTAGAACTGGTGCTCATGATCGCCTCAATCTCATCCTGAATCGCCATCGCACGATCACCACTGGGAGGTACAGTCATCAGTTCCTTGCACAATGCATCAAGTCTGGCAGCCTGAAACTTAGTTTTCTAAGTTAGATTTTCAGCTAGCTTTTGAAACTTAGTTGAAATGTCAAAATATGAAAATATGCAACTTCAAATAGCGTATCAAAGATGAAAATCTGTAACTTCAAATAGAGTATTGATGTGACCACGCCGGAAACACATACGACCATAGCGCCCAATATCAAGATTGAACTAAAGTTGAATTCGTTCCGTTAGCTTCAATATATTTTACATAAGAATATGATGCTATCTAAAGATGAAAATATATATTTTTGTAGCACCACATCACTTGTGGACCAATTGAAGCAAGAGTTCAAGTTGGACAAGTTTTGAAATCCAATTCGGCCTCCAGATCAATTCGGATTCAGTCTGATAGGTCCAACTTCAAATGTGCATAACTTTTACATATAGAGTCCGTTTGAGCTCCACGAGTACCTGTTGGAAAGCTTTTCTTGTTCTCTTTCCAATGGATCTAGTCTCAACTTCAAATTCCTCCTGTGAAAACCACAATCATCAAAATAAGATGTTGCATCACCTATTTGGCCCAAATTGGGCCTTGTAATGCTTGGGCCCAAAGGGGAGGCGCCCCCCATCTAGGCCCATATTATTAACGGATGTACTATTCATGTAACAGACTGACGTGCTGTCCAGTGAACAGAAATATTCAGTTTTCATATTTGGGTTAATACTTGTGCTTTTCACTCCAAATTGCATCCTATTGAATTATCTTATGTCTACCACTCATATACTTTGTTATACACTTGTTTAGCCTTCATCTATCCTTGTTTGATCAACAACATAGGCTAAGTGCTAGATACGAACTATAATTCAATTCTATGTAATTTCTGAAATTAACTTATTGTTCTCCATTGCTACAAATTGAGCCTTACAAGCTATACCTTATACTAACCGAGCAGATCACGTCGAACCGTCCCTTGCAATCGCTATACACATCACTTGAATGAAGTTATCACAAACCAGCCATCGGTTGCACCACTTGTTTGCATTGGTAAGAACTTGTAAGAGTTTGATAGATGTGTGACTTGTAATTGATAGGAACATATTCTTGTAATTTGTTTCCTTGTTTTCTACTAATCATGGCAGGTTCACACGATGATTATAAGATAGATCCGCATCTTCTTCGTGCCATTGATCCGGAGGTCAAGAAAATTCGCGAGAAAGATGCACGCTTGAGACAAGTTTCTTCACCATGGGAGGTATATGATCGCGATAGTACATCCGGTAAAACTAAAATCACTTTGCCATCCTTTGCTGGTAAATTTGATCGAAATGCTTATATTGACTGGGAGATAGTTTCAGACAAAGAATTTGAATATTATGATTGGTCTGATGGGCAAAAGATTAGAGCTGCCACTAATGTTTTTATTGATGATGCAAGACTTTGGTGGAAGTATTTTGGTAGACATGGTAGAGTGCCTCAAACTTGGAATGCATTAAAAAAACTTATGAGAGATGAATTTGTTCCTAAAAACCATGATGATTATTTGCTAGCTAGATTACAACGTTTAAAACAACAAAATAGAACTGTAAGGGAATATTACCATGAATTCAAAACTCGTTTATTGCATTGTGGCTTAGAGGAATATGCTGAAGCTATAGAGAATAGATTCTTACGTTGGCTTAATAAAGAAATTCAGAACCTTCTTATTCACGAAGAATATAATTCTCTCCCTCATTTGTTTGTAAGGTTGAAAGTCAGATTAAGGAGAAATTGAGAGTGCTTGATAATAAGAAACATGAGAACAAATCTGTATTTGTGCCTTTTACTGTGACTAACAACTTGTAGGTAATTGAGAACCATGCCGAAGAGGAGCATGAGCTGATTGGATCACTGATCCCATTGGTTGAGAATGAAGATAAGGAGATGAATATACTTACATCATCTGAGGAGAGCCAAAAAGGTAATGAACATAGTGCTCTCACCGCTTACGGTGAGTATACTTCTAAGGGACTACAATTATCCACTGTTCATGCTATTTTAGAGCAAAACTTAGTGAAAAACGATAATGACAAAGGTACTGATTTGGTGCTACAAGATATAGAGCAATCTTGTGAGTATATACCTGTTGTAGTGCAATCTTTTGATATTCCTTGTATTGACTTAAATGAACCATGTGCTGATCTAAATTCTCATAATTTTTCACATATCGAATTAATAACACATAAAGAAGTTTTGATTAGAATTTCTCCTGCTAATTCATTGTATTACATCATGTTGGATCTACCTATGAAACTGTCACATGCTATGGAGAAAGTTTCTGAACTTACATGTTCTAAATTCTTGTTTAGTACCTACACCTCTCGGTATAAGTTTAATTTGATTGAAGATTATGGTGTAGAAAATCAATTTCTTCTATATCGAATATGCATAACTTGCGATCAAATGGATGAATTGAAACTTGCTGTTTGGGACAACAATTCTTGTATGCTGAATCATGTTCAATGTGAGAGGGAAGTAAAATTTAGTACTCATCCAATGCCTATGTGTTCATCTCTTTTTGCACCATCTAGTATGGACAATCTGAATAAAGATGATAAATTATGGCAGAACATATAAATCTCTTCACCCTTGCTAGATGAATTTGCTATTGTTCGATTGAGATATGATTATGTGGATGAACTTTGCTTGATTCCAAAAGTTGTAGCTTTGCTTATATGTGCCACCACTGCAAGTTTACATTTTTAGATATTTGAATTGCATAAATGATTCACTTACATTTATAAAACTAGTTGTAATAATTGTTGTGTGAGAAATTTTGATTTGCTCATTAACATATATGATTACTCTTGGGTTAATAATATGATGAGCTTTTATGATCGCGGTTGTTTTATAACATTAATTGTGCAACAACAAAGAACTATTAAAATGGATGACATATACATATATCATGCATACACCTTGGTTTCTTTGTTACTATACTTTCAGCTTATCAAAAGTCGGGGACGGCTTTGTTTTCAAGAAGGGGGTGATGCTGAGGACATGACCCCTATGGATACAACCATATTTGCTATGCTTATTGTTCCAAATGCAAAAGCTCCTACGCATCACTTAAATTATCAGGTGAGCTCATTTCAAAGAGGTTTTACTTTGTTTAATAAAGATGTTATGATATTACATAATGAGAGTTTGTTGCGTTTGTTATCATGTACCAAGATTTATGATCAAGATCATACAATACGTGAGGCTACACATATGTTAAAACCGATGATGGTTTTCTGTCAAGAAGGGGAGGCTGATGTGACCACGCCACAAATATATACGACCATAGCGCCCAATATCAAAATTTAACTAAAGGTGAATTCGTTCCTTTAGCTTCAATATATTTTAAATGAGAATATGATGCTATCTAATGATGAAAATATATATTTTTGTAGCACCACATCACTTCTCGACCAATTGAAGCAAGAGTTCAAGTTCGATAAGTTTTCGAATCCAATTCGGCCTCCAGATCAATTCGGATTCAACCTGACAGGCCCAACTTCAAATGTGCATACCTTTCACATACAGAGTTCATTTGAGCTCCACGAGTACTTATTGGAAAGCTTTTCTCATTCTCTTTCCAATGAATCTGGTCTCAACTTCAAATTCCTCCTATGAAAACCGCAATCATCAAAATAAGGAATCTCACCTTTTGAACTCAATATAAATATTTATAATTTCAGATTGCTTGTTATCTTGTTCTTACGTGTTCTTCGGTTGCATGCAGGAATAAACCTTCGTGGTCGGGTCAACCACATTCTTAGCATGGTTGATAACGACTTGGAGTGTGGTTTAGCGATTGCTTGGTGTTCTGGTTGTGGCCGGTTAGAAGCCTGCATCGTCAAAGTCGTTCTCCTCCAAATCAAAGTTATTATCCTATCGAAAGATCGGGACCCCATTGCCTCATCAAGTATGAAAGCCTTCAAGGAACTCTTAAAAGTAAGATTATTTGAATATGTTTCAAATATCATTGGTTAATTCAATTGGTATCGAATTTGGTCATATATGTTTAATTCATACTCTTTATGATCTCTTTAAGTTGAATTAATTGTTATCAAGCTCCATTCAATTGAATAGTCTCCTCTTTAGCTTATCAAGTTCTGTTGCATTTTGGTGGTTAATGCCAAAAGGGGGAGAAATCAGTGATAATAGCTTTGGAGAAATTAGTGCTTAATAGCTTTAGATAATGGGGAAGAAGAGTATATAATAGCATAGTTAAATAGTGTGTAATGACAAAAGGGGGAGAATTATGCATAATAGCATTATTATATAGTAAAATGCCAAAAAGGGGGAGATAAAATGTCAAAAAGGGAGAGAATGATAAAATGCTAAAAGGATGAAAATAGCAATTGGGAGGAAAATAGCAATTGTTAAAATGCAAAAATAAAAAGGGGGAGAATGTATAAAGGGGAAATTCTTTACACTCATTTTTTCTCCTTAACTTAATTTCCTATCACATGTTCATATTCATTCAAATGCTATTATTGCTAATGGATTTGTCATTTATCACCAAAAAGGGGAGATTGTAAGTTCAAGCTTCATTAAGTTGATTTTGATGATAATAACAAATCTAATTGTAAGACTAACTTGTTTATTGACTATGATATTATTTAATCTCATTTAGATGAAAAGGTAAAAACATAAGAGGTATGCATTCGACATCACCTTAGTATATATAGATTGTGTAGTTCATATATACTCATAATCGGGTTGTTATCTAGTTCCTCCATGATGTGTAAATAGTTGGATGATTAAATGACAACCGAATGAATAAGCTTTGCTTAAGAAGTTTATCTTAGAGTATACAACTGTTGTGTACATATTGTATACTCGCAATTCAATTTCTATCTCATTATTTGTTAAGATTGTCATGAATTACCAAAAAGGAAAGATTAAGAATATAGTTCCTCTATTATGAGTTAATGGTAAAATTTGGTAATTAATGATAATTCGTTTGTGGACTAATATTTTCCATGAGTTGAATGAATAGGTTAGGTTCCACAAATGAGAATGACTTGGGATGACTTCATATGTTAAAGATCATTAAGTGAAATGAAGGATGTATCATGAGTTGATGCATGTCCAAGAGGAGATGATCATAAGTTAAACATCAAGTCAAGCAAAGGGTGCATCATGTGTTGATGCATATAAGACAATGGCTCAAAGCAAAAGTATGACTAGTTAGGGCTAAGAATGTGTTCCTACTCTTTTACCCTCTTGGTGTTTGATTGGAAGACCGGATTGCTAGTATAAGTTATCGTACTATTAAGAGGGGTGTTGTCTAATAGATTAAGTCTCATCATGCACTGATAGCTCAACCTCACTTGCTCTAGCTCTCCATAGCATGATGCCTATATTTACAAATATATTTTACAAATAGTTATGGCTCATGTGTTGACTCCTTGTAACATGAGGCTTACATTTGCAAATGTGTTTTGCAAATGGTTGAAGCTCATATTTAATTCTTGTGTGCATAATACTATAGTTTGCAAATGTGTTTTGCAAAATCTATTAAAGTATATGCACTTCTCAAGACAATCAGAACTACCACAGTATTATGTGTAGTGCTAGCGTTGGACAGAACTACCAGTATTGCAATCACGGTACTACCACTATTGTTGGTGGTCAGAAGACCTGTGTGGTTGAGAACCAACGTGGTCGAGACCAATGCAGTTGAACATGGTGGTCGAAGGCCTGTATGGCCAAAGACCAGAGTGGTCGAGCCAAAGTGGTCAAAATCCAACTTGGTTGAGCCAATGTAGTCGAAGATCAGAGTGGTTGAGCCAACGTAGTCGAAGATCTGTGTGATCAAGATCAGCGAAGTTGGAATCGACATGGTCAAAGATCTATGTGATCGAGATCAGTGTGGTCGAAATCGACATGGTCAAAACTAACATGGTTGAGATCAGTGTGATCGAAGACAGTGTGGCCAAACCAACGTAGTCGAAACTGACGTGGTTGAGATTAGTGTGATCAAAGCCAGCGTAGTCAAACCGATGTAGTCAAAACCGACATGGTTGAGAACTGTGTGATCAAAACTAGTGTGGTCGAAACCGTGTGATCGAGATCTATGCGATCGAAGCCCACATGGTCGAACCGACGTGGTCATGACCTGTGTGGTCGAAACCAACATGGTCGAATTGACATTATTGATACAAGGTGGTCGAAGATCAATGTGGTGGTCGGAGATCTTTGTGATCGAAGATTGACGTGTTCCAAGATCGACATGGTCAATGTGGTCGAAACCAACGTGTAATTATGGAACTATATTCCATTGTAATTGTAAATGACTTAGGAAGTAAGAAATAGTTATATTTATGATTATACTTGCATTTTTCATAATATAGCATGGCCAGCATGATTTTTTTGGTAGGTAGATAGAGTGAACTATCACAGGTGGTTTATTGGAAGAAACCGTCTGTGATGATATATCACAGATGGTTCTTTTATAGAACCATCTAAGATATGTAGAATATCACAGACAGTTCCATATAAAAACCGTTTGTGATAGAGTTATCACAGATGGTTCCATAAGTGAACCGTCTGTGATAGTTTCCCTATAAATATTCCCCAATAGGTTCGATCGTCGAGTCCTCAGTCACTCACTCCATCTCCACCGCCATTGCTAGGTTTTGCTAGATATGACTGCTCACTCGAGCGTGACGCTGCCTCTCCCTCCTGTCGCCTGCTCACGTCGCCGTACGCCTCTCCCTCCCGACGTCAACCGCCTCAACCTCATGCTGCTGCCTCTCCTTCCCGACGCCAGCCGTCTCAACCTCAAGCCACCGCCTCTCCTTCCCGACGCCGTTCGTCTCTACCTCATTTATCTATCTTGTGGTCTGTCTCAATAGTTCACTAATTTATTTTGTGATCTTTAATAGATGGCTAAATTGTTTTATGACCTTAGTACTTTGTGATGTATGATTCACTTGTTAGCTACAAGATTTAATACTAAAATTAAATATTCAATCTTGAGCTCTGAATTTTTACTATTATTGTCATTTGTCAATCTTGTGGTCTGTCTCACTAGTTGGCTAAATTATTTTATGACCTTTAGTACTTCATGATATATGCTGCACTTGTTACCTACAAGATCTAATACTAAAATTGGATATTTAATCTTGGGCTCTAAATTTTTACTATTACTGTCATTTGTCAATCTTGTGATTTGTCTCAATAGTTGGCTAATTTGTTTTGTGATCTTCAGTAGTTGGTTAATTTGTTTTATGACCTTTAGTACTTCATGATATATGTTTCACTTGTTAGCTATAAGATCTATTTGGAATGGCATGTTATTGTTCCAAAGGGACCTTATAGTAATAATATATACCGCGTAGACCTTCAAAGGGCATGAAGCAAGCTACACACTCCAGTGTATCAAGTTCAATGAACTTGAGACATTGGATTGTGTAATTTGATTCATAGAACTTTGTTTACACCCATAGCTCACTGCAATTAGTTTTTTCTTAGAAGAGAGATGGCGTCCACACAGTCATCATCCAAAAATTTTTACTATTACTATCATTTATCAATCTTGTGGTTTGTCTCAATAGTTGGCTAATTTATTTTGTGATCTTCAGTAGTTGGATAATTTGTTTTATGATCTTTAAACTTCATGATATATGCTTCACTTGTTAGCTACAAGTTCTATTTGAAATGGCATGTTACTGTTCCAAAGGGACCTTGTAGTAATAATATATGCCACATAGAGCTTCATCTGGGTCTCACGCTCCCATAGCTCACTGCAGTTAGTTTTTTCTTAGAAGAGAAATGGAGTCCACACAGTCGTCGTCCTCATCATCTGGGTCTCACGCTCCCAAGATTGGGATAAATAAGCGTGGCCGAGGAGTATCGAAAAGGCCAGAGGGCCGAATGACCTTCACGGTGGTCTCTCCGGATAGGGTCCCTTTGCAACCGAAGAAAGCAGCGGCATCATTTCGGACTACCTGCAGGATAATTGGAAGGCAACGGGTCCCCATCACCATAGTATGTTGGAAAGATTTGGCAAACGATCAGAAAAATCAGGTATGGGAGGAAATTACAAATTCGTTCAAAATCCCAGCAGAAGTACAGGGACTCGTGCAACAGTAGGCGCTCCTCGCAATGGGAAAAGTATGGAAGAATTTTAAGAGCACTCTTGTCATGCAGTACGTGTCCAAGGATCTCACGCCCTTCACGATGTATCCTTTCATGTCACCTGAAACATGGGAGGTCTTCATGCAGATGAAGATAACTACCAAATTTGAACAACAAAGTGCGGCGCCCAAGGCTCTCCAGTCACAAAGCACTCACCCTCACAGACTCGGCACCGCTGGGCACACAGGTAAAATCCCATGATGGAGGATGCAGGATTTATATATATATATATATATATATATATATATATATATATATATATATATATATATATATATATATATATATATATATATATATATATATATATATATATATATATATATATATATATATATATATATATATATATATATATATATATATACACATATGTGTATATATATACACATATGTGTGTATATATATATATATACATATGTGTATATATATATATGTATATATTTATGTGTGTATATATATATACACATATGTATATATATATGTATATATATATACATATGTATATATATATATATGTATATATATATATATATACATATGTATATATATATATATATATGTATATATATATACATATGTATATATATATGTATGTATATATATATATATATGTATATATATATATGTATGTATATATATATATGTATATATATATATGTATGTATATATATGTAGGAAAATTACGTAAGGCACCATGGTGCCTAGGCACCTTACATCCGATACACGTGTATGATTGATAATTTTTTGAGTTTGGGTATGAAAATGTTTTATACCCTTAATATATTTATGGTAAGTAAGTTTTGAACTCAGTTCAAACTAGTTTGAACTACTTTTGAATTCAATACGACTACATTGAGTATATACCATAAAAATAGTTCAAACTAATTAAACTGAAGTTGAATTTAATTTTTTCAGAGTTTGACATCTCAAATATACTTTTTTATGGGTATATGAAGATACCCACATCAAACGTTGCGAATCTCAAAGCAAATCAATGGGTATTGATATGGGTGCCTAGGCACCATGGTGCATGAAACACTCGTCCTATATATGTATGTATATATATATATGTATGTATATGTATATATATATATGTATATATGTATGTATATGTATGTATATGTGTATGTATATATATATATGTATATATGTATGTATATATATATATGTATATATATATGTATGTATATATATATATAGACACACACACACACACTAAAGACTTTAACACTCCTAGCGACCTCGTGTGAAATTCGATGTAAGTACATTCAATCTTGATAAACTTGCCGAAATTTGAGAAAAACTCTTCCAATTCTTGATAAAAGAGGTCATAAACAAAATTAGAGAGTTATACCCCGACGATGAAGATTCGATGTTGAAATATTTGATACAATTGTAATCACTCAATTGTCCTTAATCAAACAATTCATTAAAATATACTTCATTTAGTTGTTTAATTCATTTGTGAGATCTGTGCAATGATTGTCATGTGCTATATATGTAATATGTTTGCTTGTTTGTAGAGGGCATGGCTAGTATTTCGTGAACCTGGGCAAAAAGCTGGAAATAATATAGATATTTAAATAGCTATCACAAACAGTTTGTAGCAATAAACCGTTTGTGCTATATGAATATCATATATTGTTTTTTGTATTAACCGTCTGTGATATGTAAGATATCACAGGTGGCTATGTTTGAGAATCGTCTGTGATATATGACATATCACAGACGGTTTTTGGCATTAACCGTCTATAATAATTACTATGTCGCTGAGCGACACTACTACGAAATCCACATTACGCAGCGGTTGAAACGTCATCACGAGCGATTTTACAACCGTCAATTTATGGGTCAATGATGATCGAAGGTTATCACGAGCGGTTTTGAACCGCTGCGGATTATTAGATATCACGACGGTTTTTCATTAAAAATAAATCGTGTTTATCGAATATCGCTGACGGTTTTTAATGAAAAACCGTCGCGATATCCGATAATCACGAGCGATTTTTAAGGAAAAACCGTCGTGATACATATCATGACGGTTTTACTTAAAAACCGTGCGTGATATTCCTTCCTCTAAATCAAAATCTATTTACGCTTATTGGCTAGCCTCGAAATGCTAGCCATGCCCTCTCAAACAAGCGTGATAATCACGGACAAAAAACATACAATTCACACATCTCATTTGCTTTCAGGTACATTTCGCAGACATAAAACATCCAATTGACATCGCACTTCATCTCACAGACATAAAGCATGCATCCATTTCGCAAATCAATTAATTGAATTGAACTGAAATATCCATTAACAAATGCACAGTTACAAAAGATCTACTTGCATTTACACTTAGTGATAAGACCAATAAGAAATCATGGTGCGCAGTGGAACCGTCCTCCTGGCTGTATGACTTGAGTCAGCAAAAAGAACGCCAACTCTGATTGAATCCCTCCAAGCTCAGACTGTTTCAATGCAGTTGACGGGATTGACACAGCCTGTCGATAGGAATATCAATGTGCATATATATGTAACATGATAAGTATGAAGTAATTATGGGAAGAGTGACAAACCTTGCGATTGGTGAGCCTCGAGGAATCGAGAGTAGTTCCATATGTTGGCAAACGTAGTATCCACATGTGTTGCCATTACTGCTTGGTGGCACCGCAAAAATGGAATGTGTTAGTTCAAAAGGCATTAGTACCATCTGTTGCATAGGATTAATTAATGTGAAATGGCGAATACCTTAAAATCTCGAACATGTGTCAGCAGGCCGTTGGCCCCACGCTTCGAGTCACCTCCCTTTTCAATGTACCACGCGAACGCCCTACGTAATTCGAAAAGGTTAACCTTAATCATTCGGAAGGAAAGAAAGAGTACAATGTAGATATGTATGGGGAATATGTGCTTACCTATCGATTACTTGGCTAACAACTGTGAAGTCCATTTTATTCTTACTTAGGGAATCAAGGTAATATACCTTGTTCCATTTTGGTACAATTACTATTAAAATCCAATGAAAGTTCGATTGAAGGGCATAAGTACATAGTCCTTATTATGGCAACTCAGCGAGCCCGATGCAATGTACCTCTCGACGAGGGTGCCTCTGATCGATGGTAGTCTTGGCGACCAATTGTGGGTCCAAGAAACCGGTGATGAGTTCGATAATCTAGCTTTAATCAGCATGTGTCTATATATATACACACGAAAGCAAAAAATTAGATATGGCATTTATCGGTATGACATTAACGGAGACTGTGATTGTACACACTTACAGCGTTCAGCATCGAACGATTGAGACGTCAAGAGCGTTGAGCATGAACAGATCGAATAAATCCTCAAAGGCGACCACGAATGTACACTCTTGAAGATTGTGGTGTAAATCTTCCTCGGAGAATTTGACAGTGATACTTGAAGTCCATTCTCCCTCTAGCTTATTGGACTGCTGCATATACCACGTGTGCAATTGCATGCAACTATATGGTAGCTTTTGGAGGGCTTTTTGCTCGAGCAACGGCTCGCCAAGCACAAATTTGCGGGCCAAAGGGTGGTACGGAAGATCATCATTGGTCTTCTTTGCTTTGCCCTTGCTGCCTCGGCTATAGGTCGACTTCACGGAAGTCGACTTTGAAGGTAGCAGCGGTGCAAGTTGCTCTGGCGAGAATAGGGCCCGTGGAGATAGCACCGCACGTAGTATCCGGTGGTGGAACCGATCGGTCTTGTAATGGAGATGGCACCGATGCATGTTGCTCGGTCACGCCACCGTGAAGAAGCCTCCAGGAAGATGTCGCTTTTGGGCCACTTTGGATGAATGTTCCAATGGCCTATCCTAGAGTCACGATCTCGTCGTTGGGGGGCTTCGGTAGCGGGACCACCTCAAAATTGACATACACACCATCCACATTAACTTTTGCGAAGCCTGGCGCTAAAGCTTGACCGTGCACCATGGCCCCGTTACCGGACGAATATGCCTGGCCCCAAGCAGCGTACAAGGGAATGGAGCCATATCTCACTTGGAGCCTGCACTTCGTAGGCTCCTACATAACAATACGAAATTAGCTACTCGAATAGGCCTACCAATGGAGCAAGCATTCGAGAGATAATAATTATTACCAGGATGTCGTCCACAGGAAATTTGGACTGGGTTTGCGTCGGATTGGACGCACAGCTACTCGGACGGTTGTGCGGGCTAGCTAGCATAGCGGCGGTGGCGGCTTTCTTGACTTTACATGCATTTCGCACCTCTTCTCGATTACATGACCCATCTGAGCTAATAGCTCCTCTCGAAGAGATTCCTTGATCTCTTCTCGTAGCTGTGCGTCACGCTCGGGTTTGTTTCTCTTCCTACGCCGATACATTCTGGAGTCATCTTGGAAACCATGTTTCCAAGGAACGTAAAGCCCAAGGCCTCTCGTACGACCCGGGTGCTCCTTGTTTCCCAGGGCCACGGAGAGCATATCATTCTCCCTTGTTCCCTGGAATGATCCCAGGGTAGATTCAAAACTCAGCTCTTCCTGCAAGAGCACGAAATGTCATTTCAACTCATACGAAGTTGTGGAGTAATTACAAGCTACGTAGTTCTATCGATATCTTACCGCGCTGGGACACTTGCTGGTCTACAGGGTTTCGAAAGGAGACGTCCCCCGATGTCGTTGTAGATGACCTTGCTCTAAGCCAATTTCGAGCGCGGTCCTCCGGGATATTGGAAAACGGCGGGGCGATGTCCTCTGCAGCTGCCAGCTCATCCTCCAACCTCCACTGCGGGATTTTACCCGCATACCCAGCTGTGTCAAGTCTGTGGGGGTGTGTGTTTTTTGCTTGGAGGGCCTTGTGCGCCACACTTGTACTTTTGAAATCTTCGGTCGTTTTCATCGCCTTGAACTCTTCCCATTGTGGTTCCAGGAATGGGTATTTATGAACAGGTGTTTCGTCCGTCTCCACGTATTTCTTGACAAGCGTGCTCTTGAAGTTCTTCCATGCTTTGCACGCCGCTTTGTAGGTTTGTTGTTGCACAGCGTGTAGGTGTTCTTCTGGGAACTCGAACGATGCCAAAATTTCGGTCCACAGCTCATGTTTCCGAGTGTCAGGCACGTTCTTCCACGAATTGTATGTGATCTCAATTCGTTCTCGTGCAACTATTCCGACCATGGTTCGGAATGCGTTTATCGCTTTTTTAGGAAGGATCGGGACCCTAGATGCGTCTACCGCTGTGATGGCATGTCGGCTCTCAGGCTTCTTTGATAGCCCTCTTCCTTGGCGTCTTGATGTTGGAGCGGACGCCTCCGGCGATGATGTTGAAGAATGCGCGGGTGACATGTTGCTCATTTTGTCGGTCTATTAAGATAAGATGAGAAAGTGATCATATTGAATTGGAAGACAAGAGAGGAGTAGAGGGGAGGGGGAGAAGGGAGGGGGTGATATGGACATAGAGAGGGGGTGATGTGCCTATCTTAGTCCCTAAACAAAGTTCTATGAGAGGGGGAGAAGGGAGTGTGTCACTTGCTTCATGCCCTTCGATCATATAATCTTCCTTGATTGGTTAATTTGTGCTCTCAAATTGTAGGGTTGCACAAGATTAATCTTGGCCGTCCCGCTACTAAATCATATACTCTTCCTTGATTGGTTATGCCAAATAATGAATTCAGTATTTTGAGCTCTAGATACAAACTCTACAATCTCAAGATCAAGATATATTCAGCATGCATATATTCAGACAGCAGTATTCATACAGATCAAGACCATACAAGTTAACTTTGCCCAATAATTCAGTCTTTTAACTTGTCAAGATTAAATCCTAACAGATCAATTTAATAACATGCTATAACCTGAAAACTGCATGAACCGACAGCTATTAGAGCTCAAAGACCGAATGAACCAATCTCAGTATATGAATTTATCATCATCGAGCAACTGTAAATCCCACAGGCAATCTCAGTAAGTATAACAAACTTGAATATAAAGTATGAATTTATACATGAAGCATCAAGCATCAACCCTAAACCCTAACAGTATATGAATTTATACATCAACCAATCTCAGTATATGAATTTATACATGAAGCATCAAGCATCAACCCTAAACCCTAACAGTATATGAATTTATACATCAACCAATCTCAGTATATGAATTTATACATGAAGCATCAAGCATCAACCCTAAACCCTAACAGTATATGAATTTATACATCAACCAATCTCAGTATATGAATTTATACATGAAGCATCAAGCATCAACCCTAAACCCTAACAGTAAGCATATACATGACAAACTCATAACCATCAAGCATCAACCCTAAAGCATCAAGCATCAACCCTAAAGTATGAATTTATACATGAAGCATCAAGCATCAACCCTAAACCCTAACAGTATGCATGAAGCTCGGAGGGATTTGATGACCTTAGGAGGAGGCGGCGACTAAGGAGGAGGAGGCGGCGGCGACGGAGGAGGAGGAGGCGACGGGCTCGAGGAGGCGACGACGGAGGAGGAGGCGACGGGCTCGAGGAGGCGGCGACGGAGGAGGAGGAGGCTGCGGCGGCGTCTTCGTCGGGAGGCGACCGGCGAGGGCTCGGGAGGGCGGCGGCGAGGCTCGGGAGGAGGCGGCGGCGACGGGCTCGGGATTTAGATCTAATCGAATAACTGCAGCGCACACGAAAACCCTAGCGAGAGGGTATATGTAGGAGATTATCACGACGGTTCTAAGTTTAGAACCGCTCGTGATATTTACTCATGACGCAGTTCTAAGTTTAGAACCGTCGTGATATGATATCCTGACGGTTCTAAACTTAGAACCGCTGCATGATAAGCCCTTCCCGGCTGTTGTTATTACGACAACACAATAACTACACAGCATTCATATCAACCACCAAACAGCTGCATTCATATACAACACCAACCAGCTGCATTCACACAGTGTATTTCTTCATACATTTTGTCATTCTCAAATACATCACATATACATAAATGCCAATACACATATACATTTTGTCACACATTTTCACATATACATTTTGTCACACATTTTCACATATACATCTCAAAATTGACTACATCACACATTTTCACATGTACATCTCAAAATTATCACACATTTTCACATATACATTCTTATTGTACTTACTTATTTCCTTTAAAAATTAGCCCTTCATCATGATCAATGCGACGTAACTAGATTAAATCACGTTGTACATCGTCGACCCTTATGCCATTTCCAAAAGGAGGTAACTCGTCAAATTGATTGTATTCCTCCTCGTCCACTACATTCTCCACTCGACAATTCTCCTTTTCCATGAAGAACTACATGGCGTTTCTTATTTGCCGGTCGGTTACATAGAAAACTTGAACAACTTGATTGGCGAGTACGAATGGTTCGTCTTTGTACCCGACACGTTGGAGGTCCACGGTCGTGACACCGTGCTTGTCAACCTTCACTGTGGGAGATGCACCCAGCGGCGAAATAAGGAGATCTTGAAAACCACATAGTCGAGCTCCCAAATCTCTTCTATGAAGCCATAGTACGAGTTTCTCGACCCATCGGTACTGAATGCATCTATGCGGACTCCGCTGTTCGGTTAGTGCTCTTGACATCCCGAGATCTGCGTATAGAATGTGTACCCATTTATGTCATATCCTTGCCATGTCACAACTGTAAATGTCGGCCCTTTTGCCACCATCTCAGCGTCTCACTCGGCGAGCTCTAGCGATTTGCTCCTTCAACCATTGGTTGAACCAGCGGTTGTGTTGCCTCATGATCCAAACATCCGCCGCTCACGAATTGTTGCGAAGCACATCCTTGTGCTGGTCCACATAAGCGCCACTTCAGTCATGTGTTGCAACACCGTGAAATGGGCTTAGTATAAGTGTCCATATCTGGAGTGATTGCTTTCCTTCCGATAGTTCGAGACCCTTGGCCTCCCTTCATGGCGAGATTGAGGGACACCTATCGGTTGAATCCGAGCCATATAATCGACACAAAACTCAATCACCTCTTCGCTTGCATAACCTTCGACGATGCTGCCCTCCGGCCGAGAACGATTCTGTACGTGGGACTTGAGAATTCCATGAACCTCTCAAATGGGTACATCTTTGCGCGAGAATACGGGCCGCACATTTTATCTCCCACACAACGTGAACAATGAGATGGACCATGATATCCAAAAGCGAAGGAGGAAATACATTTCAAGGTGACATAGAGTCATCACCACCTCGTCTGCAGAGCATCTAGTCCTTCGGGATCGATGACCTTCGAGCAATTGTGTTAAAGAAATAACATAGCCTCATGATTGTCTCTCGGACTTTGATCGGCAAAATATTTCTAATTGCAATAGGGAGCATCTGTGTCATCGGCACATGACAATCATGAGACTTCATGCCATTTAACTTCAAATCTTGCATCGAAACAAGTTTCTTCACGTTGCGGAGTAACGGACGGAACTTTCACACCATGCAAGCAGCGCACGATTCTGTTTTCTCAGCCTTGGACAGAGTGTAACACGCGGGGAAGGTGCGTTCGTCCATTATCGGTGCTTGTCGGTGTAACTCGGGCCGATGTCCATGTCGATCAAGTCAAGCGTGCGTTGACACGTCCTTTGTTTTATCACGGATGTTCAGAAGAGACCAATCAAGCTGTCGCACACATTCTTTTCTACGTGCATGACGTCGATGCAGTGCCGAACATCTAAGTACTCCCAATAAGGTAAGTCCCAAAATATTGATCTCTTCTTCCAGGTGTTCTTCTCATGAGCCCTCAATTTACGTCCCTTTCCGAGGACAACATCTAAATCCTTAACCATATCATAAACCTCGCGTCCCCTTAAATGCCTTGGAGCTGAACCGTCTTCCTTCTCTCCGTCAAATTGTTTCTTCATCTTGCGGTATGGGTGAGCCCTCCGAAGGAACCGGCGGTGACGCACGCAACTTCGACTTCGCCTGCACCAAGTCCTCCGATCATGTCTGCACTGCTTGCTAATTAGGCAAACACGTTCGTCTACCATTTTCGTCATCCCAATCCATTAGCTATTTTCCTTTTCAATTAGTGCATTCCGATGTTTGGACATCTCCTGTACCTAGCATCACTGGATACAAATTCTATTTGGTTCTCATAGATGACTATACTCATTATGTTTGGTCCTTCCCATTACTCAATAAAGCTGATGTCGTTCCAACATTTCAGAGTTTTTGCTCATATGTTCGCACTCAATTCCAATTACCCATTGTCGCCTTGCAAACTGATAACGGCCGTGAATTTGACAACTACACCATGCGCCGATTTCTTCAGGATCATGGGATGACCTTTCGCCTCTCCTGCCCATACACCTCAGCCCAAAACGGCAAGGCCGAGCGCACCTTGCGCACTCTCAATGACAGCGTCCGCGCCATGCTCTTGCACATGTCCGCACCACCACAGTTCTGGGTCGAGGCCCTGGCCACTGCCACCCATCTGATCAACATTCGTCCATGCCATGCCACCGGCACCATGACGCCCCATCAGCTTCTTTTCGGCACTCCTCCCACATACGATCACTTGCGCGTCTTTGGCAACCTATGTTTCCCTAACCAAGCAGCGACCGCGGGGAACAAGCTTTGTCCGCGTTCCGTTCCTTGTGTTTTCTTGGGTTATCTGCGAGATCACGCGAAGTACAGTGCTACGACATGGCGTCGGTAGCGTCATCACATCCGAGCACGTCGTCTTGGCGAGTCCCGTTCCATTTCGCCAAGCATGTCGCCCCTCCGCGCCATCCACGGTGATCATCCGCAACGTCGCTGACGACACGATCGCGGCCCGGTTGCCCACCGTTAGTCGCAAACCCGCAGCACGTCCACCACACCGTGCCACTTCCACGACAACGTCGAGCGCACCCCCGTCGTCTGCACCTTCGTCATCCGCACCCTCGGCGCCTCGCTTCGACGACACGCCGACGTCGTCCTCGACATCCCGCTCAGCGGACCGCACAGCGACCATGTCGTATGCGCCCACGCCACCGTCTTCCTCGACGTCGTCTTCGGCGGCCAGCTCAGCCTCCTCCTCGACACCGTTGGCCGTGCCACCTCCAGCTGACGCGCAACCATCTCACGAGCCGCAGCGTCACCCCATGGTGACCCGTGCCCGGGACGGCATCCATAAGCCGAACCCAAGGTACGCCATGACGGCTGCTGCACCGGCCATCTCTCTAATTCCCACATCCGCGCGCGCCGCTCTACGCGACCCCAACTGGAAAGCGGCAATGCAGCGGGAGTTCGACGCCTTGCAAGCCAATCACACTTGGCGGCTCGTTCCACGACCTGTGCGGGCGAACGTCGTCACCGGCAAGTGGGTGTTCAAGCATAAGTACAACCCCGACGGCAGCCTCGACCGCCACAAGGCCCGCTGGGTCGTGCGTGGCTTCACGCAACGCGCCGGCATCGACTTCAGCGAGACGTTCACTCCCGTGGTGAAGCCGGCGACGATCCGCACGGTCCTCACACTCATTGCAGGGAAACGATGGCCGGTCCGACAGCTTGACGTCTCCAACGCACTTCTTCACGGCCACCTCGACGAGCGCGTCCTCTGCCAGCAGCTGATCGGCTTCGTCGATCCGACGCAGCCCGACGCCGTGTGCCTTCTCTCACGATCCTTGTACGGTCTACGGCAGGCACCACGGGCTTGGTTCACCAGGATCGCTGGCTTTCTGCGCTCCATCGGTTTCGTCGTGACTCGATCGGACTCATCACTGTTCGTGCTACGACGCGGCTCATCGACGGCGTACCTGCTGCTGTACGTCGACGACATGGTGCTGAGCGCCTCCTCCGATGCGCTTCTCCAGGGCATCATCACCAAGCTCCAAGCCGAGTTCGTCGTCAAGGACATGGGGCCATTGCACTTCTTCCTCGGCGTCGACGTGCGCCGTCACGGCTGCGACTTCTTCCTGTCGCAAACGAAGTATGCTTAGGAGCTCCTCGACCGTGCGGGCATGGTGAACTGCAAGCCCGCCGCGCCGATCGACCACGGGCCAAACTCGCCCACCTCGGTGCTGCTGTCCGTGATCCGAGCGAGTACCGCGATATCGCCGAGCACTCCAAAGATCTCACCATCACACGGCCCGACATCACCTCGCCGTTCAGCGAGCATGCTCGCACATGCATGATCCGCGGGAGTGCCATCTCGCCATCGCTGCGCGTTCGCGCTACGTCCGCGGACTACATCCTACGGCCTTCACCTCGGGCACGCACGACGACGCCGACGATCATCGCTTATTCGATGCCGACCGGGCGGATGCCCGATATCGCGGTGTTCCACGTCCGGCATCGCATCTACCTCGAACGCGCCGGTTTCCTGGTCGCCCAGCGACGAGCCGCGCTTTCCCGGCCGAGCGAAGCCGAATACCGGCCGTGGCGCGCACGGTGGCCGGTGTATCCGCTACGGCAGCGCCGGCGAGCTCCACATCGACGTCCCAGCGCCACGATCGCAGATCGCGACAATGTCTCCGCGGTCTACATGAGCAAGAACCCGTGCATCATCGAGAACCAAGCACATCGAGCTGGACATTCACTTCGTGCGAGAACGCGTTGCATTTGGTGACCTGCGCGTTGTCCACGTTCCCACCGATCAACAGTTTGCCGATGTGATGACGAAAGGACTTCCCGCAACGACGTTCTCGGCGTTCCGATCTAGTCTCACCGTCGGGCCACCCGACGCTGCCACTGCGGGGGGGTGATAACGGAAGCATGCACACCGGGGATTCAGGATCATGGGGCGGCCAAGACGCAGTCCTGCATGCGCGCAAAGCGCTTCGCCCTAAGATGCATACTGCCAGCAGAGCGCCACTAACTCGAGCCGCCTGGTCTTCCATGTATTTAGGCTTAGAGAGACCACGAGCTGAGCGCAAGCCCTCTGTATAAATATTCATACCAGTGAATCAATACAGGTGTGGCTTGAGTCTATTCTTCTTTACAGGGTTCTATTCCTAGTGGTGCTTTTTCTTTGGTGCTAAAATTAAAGCAACTTTTCAAAGGAGATTCGCAGTGGTATGATGCCCTACTGTAATGATAAAATTAAAGAAAAGAACAACAGGATTGTTAATTCTTAGCCAACTGGAATTTGTGCTCACTCGGGCTTTTGAAGTTCAAGCTTCTAGTTTGCTGGTAGCTTTTTCAGCGTAATTAATTTTTAAAATTTAAAAAAAAATATTATATCATCATGGACAATGCATTTTTTTTGCACTGTAGCTACTTGTAGCTTTTTCGGCGTAATTAATTTTTAAAATTTAAAAAAGAAAAAATGTTATGGCATCATGGACAACGCAATGAAATATGGGGAAAAAAGAAAAGGCAAAAAGCCTGAAAATAAGCCAAAAAATAAGAAAAAGACAAAATTTAGAAGCTAAAATCTAGAAATCTCAATCGCTTTTCTTATTTTTAGATCACGCGTGGAGATTATTGACCTCGAGGTCGTCTTCTTTTTCTCTAGTCGGCCAGCCAGTTGCGGTGTCTTCACCAGAGGCATGCAGCAAGTTAGCGTTAGTGCTCACCAATGCCCTTGGGCTTAAAGGGAGGCTTGGGTGGCGGTATACCAGCATTGGATGGCGAAGGCAATGGCGGCACTATTGAACACGGGTGGGGAGGAGGGCGGTGGAGGTTAGAGGGGGCATTGAGAGTGAAATGGTTGGGGGGCGATGGCGAATCTGACAGCAGTAGCCACCAAAGATAAGGAAGAGGGTGGCAGCAGTGGAGGAGGACGAGCTCACTGGTGGGGCTCGCCTACGTTGGAGGCGCGTCGAAGAGGTAGCAGGTGACATGCAAGGATAGGGGTTGGGGTTGGGGTGGGAATAGTGGTGGGTTAGGGTTTGGGTTGGTTTTATACTTATGAGTTGGAGGAAATCTAGGCCACACGATGTTGATCTAACGGTGGAAAAAGATGTGACTGAGATTTCTAAAAAAAATCAATTGCCTGATCATTAGACAGCCCGCCACTATTTACTTTGTACTCCGGGGCCCTTGCTTCCTCGAGGCTCGATCACTATTATGTTTCTTAACGTAACTGGTATATGTTAGTATATAGGAGAGCTTCACTGCACGCTACAAATATCGACAAAATTTTATGATCACAACGTATGATTATTTGTTAACAACCCACTCATAATCTGCCATTGTACGCCCCCTTGTGACGTATGAACCCGAATAGCTGTATTCATGTCGACCTAATTTTGAAAGAGGGAGTAGTACAAACAAATATGCAAACAAACTTATTGCTCATATGGATAAAATAACTTGTACTTGCTGGTGTATAATCATATGGACATATAACAAACTTATTGCTCATATCTAACACTACTGCAACATTTTTTTCAATTTTAACTCTTGAATACATGTTTTTGCAAAAATAATCATCTCTGAGCTCAAAAGACGATCAGGTAATATGTGCACCAACCGTACCGTCGAAGCTTGATAGAAAGTTAGACGCGTGGCTGGAGGAGCTGGCGTGGCAGACGGAGCCACAGCTCGGCAGCTGCCCGGCCGAGCGGGGGATCTGGTATGTGGGGGCACGGCAAAGTGGCCTTAGCCGTGCAGGCGATTGCTAGCGCTATTACGTGCACTCCACTGAGGAATTGGGAGGTCGTGCTGTCCTGTGCTGTGTGCCCCACGGTGTCACCTCGAACATGGGCATGCATATGTTGCGAAATTTAACTATTTACTACTTTTAAAAATATCACCTATTTAAATGCCACTCTCTTCGTTGCAATCAACATTTTACCACCCTTATGTGGTTGACTAATTAATCGCCACTTTCGAGCCCACGCGCGCCGCGCCTCCTCGTGCCCGCGCCTCCCCACGCCCGCGTCGCCGTGCCCACGCCTCCCGCGCCCGCGCTGCGTCGCCCAAGCATGCCAAACCTTTCCCCTACCACTGCCGGAGCTGCGGCCCACCCCAGCTCGGCGCGCGCAGCGCCTCCCACGCGCTGCCTCGCCACGCCGCGGCTCCCTCGGGTTTGCTCCGGCTTGGCCCAACGCGCGGTGAGTCTCCTTCGGACCCCTGGTACCTCATGCGCCCCCACCTTCTTCCTTTTCCCCTCCGGTCACCGCCGCCCCATCCCACCCTTTCCTCCGGCCGCCGCGCCCCGCCGCCGGCCCGCCTCGGGGCCTCTCGGCTCACGGACGTG
This sequence comes from Dendrocalamus sinicus, assembly GCA_036346575.1. NCBI lineage: Eukaryota > Viridiplantae > Streptophyta > Magnoliopsida > Poales > Poaceae > Dendrocalamus > Dendrocalamus sinicus. The sequence goes on along the minus strand of JAYEVI010000480.1, from coordinate 62,337 downwards.
CATCCTTCGGACCCCCTTGACTTCGGGGTCCCGTTTTGCCGTCTCCGGTGTGTTCCCCGGCCGCCCCTCACCGGCGGCACCGTCGTCTACCTCGTGCCGCCCCCTCCTCTATTTTGATTCGGCCGGTTCCCTGTTATTTCTAGAGGCGCGGGCGGCGGCGCGGGAGGCGCGCGCGGGAGGCGTGGTGCGTGGCGCAGCGCGGCGGGAGGCGCAGGAGGCGCGGGCGCGGCGCGGCGGCGGCGAGGCGAGCGCGGCGCGGGAGGCGTGGCGCGCAGCGGCGCGGAGGCGCGGCGCCGACATGGCAGTGACTTGGCGCCGCGTGGGCTCGAAAGTGACGATTAATTAGCCAACCACATCTTAAGGGTGGCAAAATGTTGATTACAACGAAGAGAGTGGCATTTGAATAGGTGACATTCTTAAGAGTGGTAAATAGTTAAATTTCCCGCATATGTTTGGTTGGTTTATCACTTGGTCTAGCACTGTGGTGAATAGTATGTGTACAGTATAATGAATAGCGTGTACAGTGCAGTAAAAGTACTGTGTGCTCTTAAATACCCATTAGTTTTGTTAGTGGTATTTAAACTATGAACCCTATTAATAAATATTCTTGCTAATTAAAATGAAAAATTATTGTCCGTAGACTAAAATTTTATGCAACAATTTCAAATAGTAATTAAGTTGTAAAAATCTAAAATCGACTGAATTAATTTTGAGAATCACACGGGAATGCCCAAGGTAGAGAGAGTATATTTTCGGAAATTAAATCATATCCTAATCGTGTCTAAATAGTAAATTACTAAAAATAATAAAAAAAATACCAATTATACCCCTTAGTTAAGCCACACAATCCTACACTAGTAAAATAACATCAAACAACAAATATAGGATATAATTTAATTAAATTACTGCAATCGAGTAAACTGACCACACCATCACTCTAGGAGCACATTGGCATATCACATTTTATTATATTTCCATAAGTTAAGTCGTAGCGATATAATTTAGGTTACGACTTTTTACAAAAATATTCTCAATCTGCCCCAGGCGTTCCATGAGATCCCAAAATTATTTCAGTCGATTTTATATTTTAAATCACCGTGTAAAATTTTACAACTTGGGTACTACCACTTGGGCGCCGCTACCGCAGCCACCTGCAAGTAAGCAAGTGATCCACACTTTGGCATATAATGCTATGTCCAGAAAGTAATCAAGTATGTATTACGATCGGTTTCATCTTCTCTAATGATCATTTATCGATGCCATAAGATATCGTATTTCCTATTTAATTTGCAGGTAAATATATAGCAAATCTTTTGTATAGCTAAGCTAGCAAGCACAGGATTACCTTGTGCTGCTGGTGTAGTTACTCTCTATGCCGTATCGTGTAAAGTAGGTAGTATGTCACATAACGCAGAGTATGTACTATATATAAACCTCGCAAAGATATTTGTAAAATACGCCAAAACTATAGATCCCTTGCTATTTTTTATATGATTCATGTTAGAGTATCTTTTATATATATATATATATATATATATATATATATATATATATATATATATATATATATATATATATATATATATATATATATATATATAGTGTCTAGGCACTAAGTCTCTCTGCCTTTAGATTACTTTTAGATGCGTGCAAATATAATTTGTCAGCAAATCTATTAATATTCATTAATTCGAAAAGATGTTAATTTGGAAAGGAAGTCATTGGTTTAGTACATTAAATCAATCATAGATGGAAAATCTCAATCATAGAGTCTCAGCACCATGATGCTCCTATTATTTATACTACACATATATATATACACACACATACACGGGAGCATATCTAATGCAAATATGCAAACACAAATAAAGACCAACGATCTACCTTCTACGCCACAGATTTGTGAAGATAAAATCCCTCAAAACTTTACGCTCGTTTACACATAACCCTCCTCTCTCTCTTCTCCCCTCTACCCGATCCTCCGTACCCTCAACTCCCTCTACACTCCGATGCATCTCAAGGTCTGTGCACGTGGAGCCTTGCGCCGCCTCCATCGCCTTCGTTCCCTCCACGCCGTTCAAATCCTCCCTGGCCTCCCTTCATGAGAAGCGCACACGCTCGCTCTGCGAGAAGCACACAGGCAAACGTGAAGAAAGTAAGTCCAGCTCCTATTCCCTTGAGATATATCGATCCCTGGATACAACTAGCAGTAGTACTCCTATGGATGATCGATTTCCTTCAAACTGGCTAGTATTAGTATATACTACTAGCAGTACCTACTCCTATGCGTGCTGCTGCAGGTTAGTGTGATCAAAAGAGCGTTAGTTTCTGACTTCCGGCTTATTTTTCACTATTTATAAATTTCATCTTTTTCTGAATTTTTGTCTTTTTGTTGAGCTTTTTTGCCGGTTCTTTTTTCCCGTATTTGTTTGTATTATACGTAATGGGCTAACATATTTTTTTTAATTTTTTTAAATTTAATTATGTTAAATAAGCCTTGTTATCTACAGTATTTTTTCAACTAACTACAGTGCTTTTCAGTCATAAACCACCAAAAAAAAGCCCAAATGATCACCCCTCATTCTCGTTCGTAACTGGCTAGTAGCATGCACATATATATGAATGATCGAGTATACTACGGAGGCGGCGCAGGGCTCCACCCGCACAGACCTTGAGATGCGTCGGCGTGCAGAGGGAGTTGAGGGGACGGGGGATCGGGTAAAGGGGAGAAGAGAACATGGTCATATATAAAAGGGCGTTAAGTTTGAGAGATTCTATCTGTACAGATTTGAGGTATAGAAGGTGGATTCGTCGACTTTGATTGTTTGTATATTTACACTGAAAAGACCATTTATACTAGAAATGCTTATATATATATATATATATATATATATATATATATAGGACGCTGAAATGGGACACCTAGGTGCCCAGACACCTAGGCTCCCTGCCGTTAGATTGCTTTTAGATATGTGCTAGAGCAATGGTATGTATGGTATGTAATATATTAGGCATGCTAAATCAATCATGGAAGGAAAGTCTTAATCATAGATGGAAAGTCTCAATCACACTAGCACGCATCTAAAAGCAATCCAAAGGTAGGGAGACTAGGTGTCCAGACACCTAGGTGCCCTGTTATTTATACTATATATATATATATATATATATATATATATATATATATATATATATATATATATATATATATATATATATATATATATATATATATATATATATATATATATATATATATATATATATATATATATATATATATATATATATATATATATATATATATATATATATATATATATAGTGAGAGCACGTTCCTGACAAGATTCCTCCCATTCGAGCTATCTTATGGGTGACAAAGATATATCCTTGCAGATCGATGCAAGGTACTGTTCCTAGTACTGCTTTTTCTTTGGTGCTAAAATTAAAGAACAAAAGAGCATAAATAGCATTCGAATAACAGCGGCATCGCGTCCAGCTTCGTATAGAACTTGCTAAGTAGGATCGGATTCTCCTCATGTCGAACTATCTGGCTCAGCACATATATATAGAACTTGATAACGAGGATAGGATTCGTCGACCCATTCGGAACTATCTTATAGGTGACAAGATATATACCTTGCAGATTGAATTAGATGCAGTGTTCTGTTCCTAGTGGTGCTTTTTCTTTGGTGGTAAAATTAAAGCAACTTTTCAAAGGAGATTCGCAGTGATATGATGTCCTACTGTAAATATAAAATTAAAGAAAATGAACAACAGGATGGCTAATTCTCAGCCAACTAAAAATCTAAAAATCCCAGTCGATTTTTCTAACCCTTGGATTGCATGTGGAGATTCTTTCTCGACATTGTCTTCTTCTTCTCTGGCAGCCAGGCAACGGCAGTGTCATCACCAGAGGCATGCGGCGAGTTAGCTTTAGGGCTCATCAGTGCCACTAGGCTTAGAGAGAGGCCGGGGTGCAGTAGACTAGCGGCGGACGGCGAAGGAAGTAGAGGCATTGTTGGACACGGGGGGAGGAGGGCAGTGGGCGGTAAAGGTTGGGGGCAACGAGAGTGAAGTGGTTGGGAGGCGGTGATGCATATAGTAGCAATAACCGCAGCGAGCGAGGAGAGAGGCGGTGGTGGAGGAGCTTGCCGGCGGGATCGCCGTTGGAGAGGCAGCAGGAGATGGGGCGGGGTGGGGATTGGGGCGGCTAGGGTTAGGGTTGGTGGTGGGAGTAGTCATGGGTTAGGGTTTGAGTTTGGGTAGGTTTTATACTTATGAGTTGGAGGAAATGTAGGCGACAAGATGTTGATCTAACGGTGGAAAAAAAATAAGTGACTGAGATTTCGAAAAAAATCATTTGCCTGATCATTAGACAGCCCCTATTTACTTTGTACTCCGGGGCCCTTGCTTCCCCAAGGCTCGTTCACTAAGTTATTGCTCGACATGACAAACAGATAGAGATATACAAACAAATAGCACCACCTGTATTTACTCATATGGATAAATACTACAAACAGAACGGAGGGAGTATAATAGTACAAACATAATGCTCATAATAAGAGACAGAGATACACAAACAAACAGTACAAATAGATATAGAAACAAATAGATAGAGATATACAAACAGATAGATAGAAATTCACTTGCATTTGCTTGACAGGACAAACATATAGATATATACAAACAAATAGTACAAACAGATATATAGAAATACACCTGTATTTGCTTGACAGGACAAACAGATACACAAACAAACTAATTGCTCATATGGATAAAATAACTTGTATTTGCAGCGTATAATCATATGGACAATCTACCACAGTTGCAACGTTTTTTTTTAATTTTAATTTGACTCCTTAACACTACTTTTTATAAAATAGCATTCTCATCTCTGAATTTAAAAAAATATATAAATGACTTGTATCATCTATTACGCTATTGTAGCCCGACAGGAGTTAAGTCGTGTGGCTGGGCCAGCTGGCCTAGCAGCTGCCCAGCCGAGCGCGGGGAGCAGGGCACGATTGCTAGCTAGGCTAAGACGTGCATACATTAGGTTAGTTCATCACTTGGCCTAGCACAGTGGTGAATAGTACATGGACAGTACAAAGAATAGTGTGTACAGTGTACAGTGCAGTCAAGCGTGTGCTTGGATGCATGTTTAAATACCCAGTTGATTTTGGTAGTCGTATTTAAATTGTATAACTCTATTAATAAATATTCTTGATTATTAAAATGAAAAATTGCCATAGGTAGACTAAAATTTTATGTGATGATTTAAATAGCAATTAAGTTGTAAAAATTTAAAATTGAATAAATTGATTTCGGAGATCGCACGGAAACACCAAGGGTAGAGAGAGAATATTTCTGTAAATTAAGTCATAGCCTAATAGTGTTTGAATAGTAAATTACCACAAATAAACAAAATACCAATTATACCCCTTAGATAAGCCACACAACTCCACATTGCTAAAATAACGTCAAATGGCAAGTATAAGATAGAATTAAATTAAATTAAATTACCACAATTGGGTAAATTGACCACATCATCACCCTAGGAGCACATTGGCATATCGTATTTTATTATATTTTCATAAATTAAGTCATAGCGACTTAATTTAGGTTAAGGCTTAATTTATGGAAATATTCTATCTGCCTCGGGCGTTCCGTGAGATTCCCAAAATTAATTTAGTCAATTTTATATTTTTAGAACTTAATTGCTATTTAAATTATTGCGTATAATTTTAGTCTATGGACGGCAGTTTTTCTTTTGAAAATCAAGAATATTTATTAATGTTGTTCGTAATTTAAATATGACTAACAAAATTAACTAGGTATTTAAACATGCAATGAAGCGATCTGGATGATTGTATATGAATATTAATATTACACGCTCTCTCTCTCTCTCTCCTTATTTTCTTATTTGGCCACATGGCCTTTTACCGAGTTTTATCTAACGTAGTGATTTTATCAGCCAAAAAATTATTTCTAACACGTCAGATTAATTTTGCATTTTTCGTTTTATTTTCTCTTGGTCGGTCTGTTGTTAGCTGTACTTGCGCGACCACTAACCCATGTTCACACAAGCTAGACTGACATCCGCACGCACGCAGCTCAGCACACACGGCTATACTCACTAACACCACACACTGCACTAATCACGCACAGCCAGCACAAGCACTAGAGCCTGTTTTTTGCCTTTAGTTTATAGATTTTAACTGTTGTTTATAGTTTTTAAGTTATTTATAAAAGAGAGTATAAAGTAACATAAACTCACGTGCCGTTTTGATCAATATAAATGTCGCTATAGTGTATAGTACAATAAACTTATAAAGCCAACTTAAAAAGATATTCAATTTAAAAGTTAGTTACTAGGATAACAACTAAAATGCAGCTGTTAGAAACTGAAAAGCTCTAATCCCGCACCACACTATCAACTATACTGTTTATGGACTATTCACTACGCTGTACGCACTATTCATCACAGTGCACATACATTGTGCACAACACCACACACGCACTGTACACGCTTTCTACGCCAAGTGATGAACCAGCCAAACATATCCATGCCACCCTGTGATCATCGAGCGATTCATTTTTCCTATTTGTTACGGAGGCGCAAATATTAACCGGCTGACAACTAAAGTTCAAAAGCGGCCATGTTCGTCGGGCCTGCTCTTTTCGGCTGCGGTTTATGACTTTTGGCTGAAATTTTTGAATTTTGGCTGTTTACGGTACAGATTACGGAGAGACAGATACTTACTTGCGATTTTTGCTAGTATAGATGTTGAACTTTTAACGTGTAAATCGTTTAACCTGTAGACCCTGTCTTGAGAAAATACTCTGTTTAAAAGTTAGGTACTGTAGCAAAAGTCAAAAGCCGTCGGTTTCGGAGGAAAAGAACAGACCGACATCGTGAGTCACACAGCACAGCACAGCCATTCAATTCCTCAATGGAGTGCACCTATTAGCCTAGCTAGGAGTCGCCTGCCGTGCCCCTATCTGCTCCCCGCGCTCGGCCCGGCAGCAAGCTGCCCGGGCCCGGCAGCCTATCGCGCCAACTCGTTCAGCCGTTCGTTTGACCTCCTGCTAATCTATGGTATGCATGCCGTCTGTCTCTTTTAAGCTCGGAAAGAAAGATATTTTTGCAAAAAAAAGTATAGGACGTTAAAGTTAAAAAAATATTATAACTGTACTAGATACGTGAACACTTTGATGAGCAGAACAGAGAGACGCCTGCTCATCCGGTCGTATGCCTGTCCTCCTACTGAGCTAAGGCGGTGCTCAGGTGATAGGTGTCTCCTTTCTAGCTCAAGAAAAGAGGTATTTTTTATAAAATGGATGTTAATGGGTTAAAATTGAAAATAAATATTGTAACAGATAGATTCATGAACAGTTTGATAAACAGAATGATGGGAGTATAATAGATCTAATTGACGAGGTTAGCTGGGACAGCGCGCTACCTCAAATACAACTTATAAGTGTTACAGTCTAAGAACTCTATTTCCAGATATAAATATCCATATATTGTAGCATCTAGTTGTACATCTAGTTGTACGGTTATACGAATCTAATTGCGAACTAGTTCGTACCACTAACAAGTGTACATGACATATACCCTTAGTGAGGTTGACCGCGGGGTCTCCACGCGATTTTCGCGCCTCTATAAATACGACTGCCATGCTCTAGCACTCGCAATACTCGCAACCAAAGTAGTCAATCGTTACAAAGTAATTGACGCACTGAAAACCTAAAATTAAGTAGGCGTTCGCATCCAAGTCCCAATCCAGAAACAAAATGCTCTCCAACAAGGTGATCATCGCGGCTGCCGCCGCAGCGTGCACGATGTTCCTCCTCCTTGCCGCCGCCGCCGATGAGCAGCCGCCGCTTGGTGGTTCCCCTCCGGCGAGCCATGACTCAGCGGCCGGCACTGCTGCTCTTACCGTCCATGGCGGTGAGTTTATTTACGATTATGCTCTCTCGCTAATCGTTTCCTCTCTTCTTTATTCGTTGATCTCACATGGAGTTAGCAAGCTTTGTTTCCTTTTTCATATATTTTACGTACGCATGCAGGTAAACCGCCATTGCGGGACGTAGGAGGCAGCATGACCAACGTTCCGTTTCCGAGTCTAGGGTGCCCCTCGAACCCAACAAGTTTCCCATCATGTAAAAATTCCTACTACGTCTGCCAGCCGTGCAAGGGTGGTGATTGTACCTGGAATGTCAAACCTCCGAGCAGCAACTCCTTCTTTGCAGACTGTAAGTACGTACGTAGTTAATGATTTCATCAATAACGCTATAGCTAGGTAGTGCTCGATCTGACCTGCTCTCGATCGAGTAGTACCTTACTAGTTTTCCCTGTATCGCTTATATGTGCATGTGTGTTCCTTTTATTAGTAGCTTTCACTTCCCGCCTGTCGCGTGCATGCAGCCGAATAATGTATATCTGTTTTCTGTCAAATTTTATGTACGTTGCGTCTACCTAAGATAAATAATCGATTGTCCCTTCGTCGTATGAGTTTGCGACAACTCCCTCTGTGTGTGTATATATATATATATATCTTGCTGTGCCCTTCTTCACTGACTACTCTTCTGTGATCGTGATCTAGCTGCGCAACCCTATAATAAGTCCGATACATGGAGCTAGCCATAACAAAACGTGACGCCATCGACCTCGCTCTTCTAGATAAAAAATGAACAACTTAATTAACGAGTACAAATAATTTGTCTTTATATTTGACACATTTGAAATCCACAGTAGTGATACTGTACTTATCGACCTTCACACCATATAGAAGTTGGATCTAACGACACCATGCACATTTTATTTCTCTCGACCTTGGACAGAGAAACAAATTTTTTCATGCTGGTGGAATAACTGGATGAAACTTTCACACCATGCAAGCTCTAGCACATTTTATTTCTCTCGACCTTGGACAGAGTGTAGCAAGCTGGGGAAGATACGTTTGGCCTTTATCGATCTCTTTGAGTGCCAACTCAGTTCTTATGTTCATATCAACCAAGTCATGCTGTGGATTGACACCATCTTTTATTTTATCATGAATGTTCTATAAGAGACCATATCATAGACTTATTTCTTTCTAAAAGGTCTTAGAGCTGAACCGTCTTCTTTCTTTCTATCGAATTATTTAGTCATCTTGTGATATGGGTGATACTTGGAAAGGAAGCTACAGTGATGTATGTACATAGTTTTGCATGAGTTGTTCGGTCATTGGTTGTTCAACCACACACTCTTGGTATCATCTAAGCAATGAGGTCAGGCTTTAACTCCTTTCGTACTCAAGCCCGACAGGTTACGAGGGTAGAAAAATCATTGATGTTGCAGAACAACATGGTGTGTAAAGTTATCTCATTTGTCCACATCCCGTACCTACACCTTTTCCTTCCATAGTGTTACTAAATCTTCTAGCAATGGTGCTAGGTACACATCAATATCATTTCCAGGTTGCTTCGAACCTTAAATAAATAGTGACATCAAAATGTAGTTCCGCTTCATACACAACTAAGGAGGAAGTTTGTAGATACATAGATTCATAGACCAAATGTTATGTTGGTTGCTTATATTAGCGAAAAGATTCATTCCATCTGTACTCAATCCAAACCTTATATTCTTCAGTTCTACACCAAAGTATACAAACATCCTATCGAAGTTCCTCCTCTAGGCAGAATCAGTAGGGTGTCTTAGCTTTCCATCTTTCTTACGCTCCTTCGACTGCCAACGTAGCAATGTTGCCTCCTTTCAGTTTGCAAATAAACGTTTCAAATGGGGAATTGCAGGCAGATACCACAACACCTTAGCAGGAGCTCCTTACTTCACCTCGACACTCTCATTGTCAATAGAGTGATTCTTACGCTTGTATCAGGATGCTTTACACACTGGATATACATGTATATTTGTATACCCTTTACGGTATAGGATACAGTCTTTTGGACACGTATGTATTCTTTCTACTTCCATTTCCAAGAGACAAATAATCTTCTTGGCTTGGTACGTGGTTTTGGGTAACACGTTTCCCTCTGAAAGCATGTCCGCTAAGACACATAACAACAACGTCAAACTCTTATTGGACCAACCATTGCTTGCTTTTAACTTCAGCAGTTTAAGAACAGATGACAACATTTGTATTTTGGCTTACAGCCTGGAAACAATGGTTTTTTTCTAAGTTCTCCATTAAGCCCTTGAATTTACTAAACTCTCTTTCACTATAGTTCCCTTCTATATCATGGAACATCTGATCCAGATTATCATCATGCAACCTATCTTCATTGAAAGAACAATCGACATCTGGTATATCGTTGTCTCCCTTGATGATGTTACTACCTTCCTATATAATCTACTCTTCACCATGACTGCTCCAACATATATAGCCCTTTTTGAAACCTCTATGAATCAAGTGTGCTTCTATCTAGCTAGAATATAATGCATTTCATTATATATGGCACCAATTACTAACTTTAGATCATGAAGAACAAATGGATACACAAGCACCCTTCCAAATTGCCAATCTCCTTTCACCAAATCGCCTCAAAGCCGCCACGCACCTAACGAACAGAATATCTATTGGGATGAGGGTATTTAATAACATAGTGAATATCATAGACTCTTTTATTTCATAAGCTGTCTATGATAAGTAGGTCATCGTAGATGTTTTTTTTACAAAAATTGTCTGTGATGTATCACTGACGGCTTTTCACAAAAATCGTCTATGATTAGTTCATACATCATAGACGGTTTTTATTACGAACTGTCTGTGATGTACCATAGATTATTTATTAAAAAAAACCATCCATGATAAGTAGGCCATCATTGACGGTTCTTACCATCGGTTGCAACATAGACGATCATGCTAGTAAAAACATCTGAGATAATTACACTGCAGCTTAACATTGACGAATTCTATAGAACTATCTGTGATGAGGCATCCATTATGACCTTCTCTGTAGCAGTGTCACACTGACTCGCCTTGTGATCGCCATTGGCTTCACACAGAGACATCTCTCGATGGCTTCGACATATTGTTCTTTGGTGTCCCATCGCCGTAGCACCATGACGCGCTGCTGGGCACCACCTAGCGTGGAGCCTTGGCGTTGTTGTAGCGTCTCGCTGCTAACCTCAACGTAGCACTAGACAACACCATCTTCCACTACTACAGAAATCCACATTACAGACGGTTCGTAACGTCATCACGCACGCGGTTTCTGAACCGCCCAAATTATGGGTCGCTGATAATTCAGTTATCACGAGCGGTTTTCAACCGCTCGGATTATCCGATATCACAGACGGTTTTTCATTAAAACCGTCGTGATATCGATAATCACGCACGGTTTTAATGAAAACCGCTCAGGATTAGCGATATCACGATGGTTTTAATGAAAAACCGCTCGTGATATTCCTCCCCCATAACAGAATCTATTTCTGTTTATTGGCTAGCCTCAGGAAATGCTAGCCATGCCCTCTGTAACAAGCAGATAATGACAGACATAAAACATATACAATTGACACATCTCATTTCACTTCAGATACATTTCACATCTCAATTCATTTCACAGACATAAAACATCCAAATGACAACAAACTTCATTTCACAAACATAAACCATCCATTTCGCAAATCAATTCATTGAATTGAAATAAAATATCCATTAACAAATACACAAATTGTAAAAGATGTACACTGCATTTGCACTTAGAATTACAATAAAAAATCATTCTGGGCAGTGGAACTCTCCATCTGATCTTACGACTTTTGTCCACAAAAACCAAATGAACTCTCCTCGAATTTTTGCAAAATCCGGCTGTTTCAATGCAGATGTAGAGATGGACGCAGCCTGTCGATAGGAATATCAACGCGCGCATATATAAAACTTGACATATATGAAATAAATGTGGGAAGATTGACAAACCTTAGAATTGGTGATCTTGGTGGAATCGAGGAGTAGTCTCATATGGTGGCACACGTAGTATCCACACGTGTTGCCCGGCTGCTGCTGGTGGCACTGTAAAAAATAAAATGTGTTAAATCAAGTGGCATTACTACTATGTGTTATATATGATTAATTAATGTGTAACTAGCGAATACCCGAAACTTGCGATCATGTTTCAAGGGCTTGGCCCCTATCGTCGAGTCACGTGTTTGTTGAACGTATGTGGTGAACGACCTTCGTTATTCGAAAAAGTTAGATTAGTCATTCGGAAGGAAAGAAAGAGTACAATGTACAATGTACGTACCTATCGAGTATTTGGACGATAGCTGTGTACTTGGATTTGTTCTTACTTAGAGAATCAAGGTATATAGCCTTGTTCTATTTTGGTATAATTACAATTAAAATCCAATGGAATTCCTCATTGTATGGCATAAGAACAAATTCCTTATCTTGGTGAGCCAGCAGTGCTTTTGTAATATAGTCCTCGACGAAGGATGCATTCTCGTTGATGGTATCAATGGCGACCAAGCGTGGGTCAAGGAAACCAATTCGTGATTTCGATGATCTAGCTTCGGTCAGCATGAATCTATATATAGCACAGAAAAGCAATAAATTGTGACATATATCGGTATTACGTGAACAGAGACTGTGATTGTACGACTTACAGCGTCCAGCATCGAACGAGTGAGGCGTCGAGAGCATTGAGCGTGAAAAGTTGAAATATATCATCAAAGGTCACCGCGAAGACACAATCCTGAGCTTCATGCAAGAAATGTTCCGGCTTGAATTTGACAGTGATACCTGAGCGCCGTTGTGCCCCTGGCTTATTGGACTGTTCCATATACCAAGCGTGGAATCTTTGGCAACCAAGTCCTAGTTTTTGGAGGTGCTCTTCCGGGAATAACATCGGCTCGCCTAGCACGAATTTGCGGGCCAATGGCATGTACGGGAAATCGTCATCATCCTTCGTCTTTGATTTGCCACGCCATCGCCTCGATTGTCGGCCGACTTTATGCTAGTCGATCAGAATGGTATAGACAAGGCAAGTTGCTCGTGAGAATAGCACTGTGGAGATAGCACCGTGCAGGTAGGCTGTGGTTCGCACCGCCGTGTGGAGATGGTACTGTGCAAGTTGCTCGCGAGAATAGCACTGTGGAGATAGCACCGTGCGGTAGCCGTGGTTCGTGACCGCCGTGTGTGGAGATGGCACCGTGTATGTTGCTGTGGTTCGCCGCACTTCCGGTCCCGCCATCGGTGAAGAAGCCTCCGGAGATGTCGCTTTGGGCCACCGGATGAATGTTCCAATGGCTGTCCTAGAGTCACGATCTCGTCGTTGGGGGCTTCTGAGCGGGACCACCTCAAAATTGACATACACACCATCCACATTAACTTTGCAAAGCTCGGCGCTAAAGCTTGACCGCACCATGGCCCCGATACTGCATTTAATATGCTCGCCCCAAGCGTAGACAAGGGAATGGAGCCATATCTCACTTGGAGCTGCGGTTCGTGGGCTCATACATAACAATACAAAATTAGCTACTCAAATAGGCCTACCAATGGAGCAAGCATTCAAAGGTAATAATTATTACCAGGATGTTGTCCACAGAAATTTGGACTGGTATGCGTCGGATTGGACGAGCAGCTACTCGGACGGTTGTGCGGGCTAGCTAGCATAGCGGCGGCGGTGGCGGCTCACGACTTTCTGCTCTGCTTCGCACCTCTTCTCTGATTACATCACCCATCTGAGCTAATAGCTCCTCTCAAGAGATTCCTTGATCTCTTCTCGTAGCTGCGGCCACGCCGGCTTTGTTTCTCTTCCTACGCCGATACATTTGAGTCATTTTCAAACCATGTTTCAAGGAACGTAAAGCCCAAGGCCTCTCGTGCGACCGGTGCTCCTTATTTCCCGAGCCACGGAGAGCATATCATTCTCCCTTGTTCCTGGAATGATCCTGGTAGATTCAAAACTCGCTCTTCCGCAAGAGCACGAAATGTCATTTCAACTCATACGGTTGTGGAGTAATTACAAGCTACGTAGTTCTATCGATATCTTACCAGGCGTTGGGACACTTGCTGGTCTGCAGGGTTTCAAAAGGAGACGTCCCCCGATGTCGTTGTAGATGACCTTGCTCTAATCCAATTTCGAGCGCGATCATCCGGGATATTGGAAAACGGCGGGGCGATGTCCTGTGCAGCTGCCAGGTCATCCTCCTTCATCCACTGCGGGATTTTACCCGCATACCCAGCTGTGCCAAGTCTGTGGGGGTGTGTGTTTTTTGCTTGGAGGGCCTTGTGCGTCGTACTTGTACTTTTGAAATCTTCGGACGTCTTCATCGCCTTGAACTCTTCCCATTGTGGTTCCAGGAATGGGTATATATGAAAAGGCGTTTCGTCCGTCTCCACGTATTTTGTGACTAGTGTGCTCTTGAAGTTCTTCCATGCTTTGCACGCCGCTAGGTAGGTTTGTCGTTGCACAGCGTGTAGGTGTTCTTCTGGGAACTCGAACGATGCCAAAATTTCGGTCCACAGCTCACGTTTCCGAGTGTCAGGCACGTTCTTCCACGAGATCAGAGATGAAGAAAAGGAGTGGGAAGAAGCAGATGGATAGTCGCTCACCGAAGAAGTCAGCGATGTCGGCTGCTCACCGAAGAATCTGGCAATTTCTTTTTTTTGAACTTCTGTACTAAAATTTCCTTGAATTTTGTAATACTCTAAACAAAGTGCCTAGCCTAAGACCTACTTTAGTTGCTAATACTATAAACCAAATACTATTACTACAAGGTCTCTAAACAAAGTTCTATGAAGCAAATGACACAAACTAGTGTATCTGGTTCATTGAACCTGATACACTAGAGTGTGTCACTTGCTTCATGCCCCTTGAAGGTCTATGTGGCATATACACTAGAGTGGTCCTTGATTGCTTAATGTGTTCTCTCAAATTGTAGGGGTGATGTCTAGATACATGGAGCATTTGGGTGGAAAGATCAACTGTTTCGTCAGGCGCATGACTGCCAATTCGAAGCATAGCATAGCATCCGAGGCACATCCGAGGCCTGCTGCTGTGTCTTCAAGACACAGCTACGAGGCACATCCGAGGCCTGCTGCTGTGTCTTCAAGACACAGCTGCAGGCCTCGGATGTGCCTCGGATGCTATGCTATGCTTCGAATTGGCAATCATGAGCCTGACGACACAATGTATTTCTTTCCACCAAAATGGTCAATGTATCTTTTGCAATACTCTTCCTTGATTGGTGCTCTCAAATTGTAGGGTTGCACATGATAAGATGAGGAAGCAAGAAAAGTGAAACGTGATGCTCAATGTTAGGAAGAGAGGAGAGGAGTAGAGGGAAGGGGGAGAAGGGAGGGGGTGATGTGGACAGAGAGGGGTTATGTGCCTATACTATATACTATATACCAATGTATCAAGCATAAAGCATAACAGCATCAAGCATCAAGCATCAAGCATAACAGTATGAAGCATCAAGCATCAATGTAATATGTACCAATGCAAACTAAGCAACTGCAGTAAACAATGTACCAATGTAGTATGTACCAAATAGCAAATTAACAGTATGAAGCATCAAGCATCAACCCTAAACACTAACAGTAAGCATCAACCATAACACTAACAGTAAGCATCAATCCTAAATATGTACTATGTACCAATATATCAAGCATAAAGCATAACAGCATCAAGCATCAACCTTAGGGTTTTGGTGACCTTAGGGACGGCGGACGAGGAGGAGGCGGCGACGCAGGAGGAGGAGGCGGCGGCGATGGAGGAGGTGGAGGAGGCGACGACGACGGAGGAGGAGGAGGCGACGGGTTCGGCGAGGCAGCAACGGAGGAGGTGGAGGAGGCGACGACGGAGGAGGAGGAGGCTGCGGCGACGTCTTCGTCCGGGGAGACGGCCGGCGAGGGCTGGGGGAGGCAGCCGGCGAGGGCTCGGGGAGGCGGCGGCGACGACGGGCTCGGGATTTAGATCTAATCGAATAACTGCAGCGCACACGAAAACCCTAGCGAGAGGGTATATGTAGGGAGATTATCACAGACGGTTCTCAACTTAGAACCGTGCAGGATAAATATCAATTTATCACGCATTTGCGGTTCTAAATTTTAGAACCGTCAGATAGTTTATTATCACTGCACGGTTCTAAACTTAGAACCGTCTGCGATAAGCCTTTGCCGATCGCTGCAATTAAGACAGCACCAATAACTACACAATTGCATTCATATCAACCACCAAACAGCTGCATTCATATACAACACCAACCAGTTGATACATTTTGTCATTCTCAAATACATCACACATATACATTTTCACATATACATCTCAAAATTGACTACATCACACATTTTCACATATACATCTCAAAATTGACTACATCACACATTTTCACATATACATCTCAAAATTGTCACACATTTTCACATATACATTCTTATTGTACTTGCTTATTTCCTTTAAAAATTAGCCCTTCATTATGATCAATGCGTGCGTAACTAGTTTCACACGTTGTTCATCGTCGACCCTTATGCCATTTCCAAAAGGAGGTAACTCGTCAAATTGATTGTATTCCTCCTCGCCCACTACATTCTCCACTCCGACAATTCTCCTTTTCCACGAAGAACTACATGGCGTTTCTTATTTGCCGGTCGGTTACATAGAAAACTTGAACAACTTGATTGGCGAGTACGAATGGTTCGCCTTTGTACCCGACACGTTGGAGGTCCACGGTCGTGACACCGCATTTGTCAACCTTCACCGTGGAGATGCACCCAACGGCAGTGAAATAAGGGGATCTTGAAAACCACATAGTCGAGCTCCCAAATCTCTTCTATGAATCCATAGTACGAGTTTTTCACCCATCGGTCTGAATGCATCTATGCGGACACCGCTGCTCGTTAGTGCTCTTGACATCCCGAGATCACGATAGAATGTGTACCCATTGATGTCATATCTTGCCATGTCACAACTATAAATGTCGGCCCTTTGCCAACCATGTCGGCGTCTCACTCGGCGAGCTCCTAGCGATTTGCTCCTTCAACCATTGGTTGAACCGGCGGTTGTGTTGCCTCATGATCCAAACATCCGCCGCCCGGATTCTCATATCAAGCACATCCTTGTCTTGGTCCACATAAGGCGCCACTTCACCATGTGTTGCAACACCGTGAAATGGGCTTGAGTATACGTGTCCATGTCCGGGTGATTGCTTTCCTTCCGATAGTTCCGAGACCCTTCACCTCCTCATGACGAGATTGAGGACACCTATCGTTGAATCTGAGCCATATAATCGACACAAAACTCAATGACCTCTTCGCTTGCATAACCTTCGACGATGCTGTCCTCCTCGCGAGAACGATTCCGTCGTAGGACTTTAGAATTCCATGAACCTCTCAAATGGGTACATGCTACGAGGAATACGGCCCGCACATTTTTATCTCCCACACAACGTGAACAATGAGATGGACCATGATATCGAAAACGAAGGAGGGAAATACATTTCAAGGTGACATAGAGTCATCACCACCTCGCCCCGCAGAGCATCTAGTCCTTCGGGATCGATGACCTTCGAGCAATTGTGTTAAAGAAATAACATAGCCTCATGATTGTCTCTGACTTTGATCGGCAAAATATTTCTAATTGCAATAGGGAGCATCAGTGTCATCAGCACATGACAATCATGAGACTTCATGCCATTTAACTTTAAATCTTGCATCAAACAAGTTTCTTCACGTTGTCGGAGTAACCAGACGGAACTTTGACACCATGCAAGCACCGCACGCTTCTGTTTTCTCAGCCTTGACAGAGTGTAACACGCACGGGAAGGTACGTCGTCCATTATCGCGCTTGTCGGTGCTAACTCCGCCCGATGTCCATGTCACCAAGTCAAGCGAGCGCTGACACCGTCCTTTGTTTTATCACGGATGTTCAGTAAGAGACCAATCAAGCCGCCGCACACATTCTTTTCTACGTGCATGACGTCGATGCAAAGGCCGAACATCTAGGTACTCCCAATAAGGTAAGTCCCAAAATATTGATCTCTTCTTCCGTGTGTTCTTCTCATGAGCCCTCAATTTACGTCCCTTTCCGAGGACAACATCTAAATCCTTAACCATATCATAAACCTCGTGTCCCATTAAATGCCTTGGAGCTGAACCGACTTCCTTCTCTCTGTCAAATTGTTTCTTCATCTTGCGGTATGGGTGAGCCCTCCGAAGGAACCGGCGGTGACGCATGTAGACGGTTTTGCGTGAGTGTCTCAGCCACACACTCTCGGTACCATCTAAACAGTGAGTACAAGCTTTGGCACCTTTTGTACTATGGCCCGATAGGTTACCAAGGGCGGGATAATCATTTATGGTGCGTAACAATAAGGAGCGCAGAGTGAAGTTCTCTCGCTTGTATGCATCCCATACCTGTACTCCTTCGCTCCACAAGATTTTTAGATCTTCCACCAACGATTAGTAGGAACACATCGATATCATTCCTGTGTTGTTTTGGCCCTTGGATAAGTATCGACAAAGAAATGTACTTTCGCTTCATACACAACCAAGGAGGAAGGTTATAGATGCAGAGAGTCACGGGCCATGTGCTATGTCGGTGCTCATGCTACTGAAAGGATTCATTCCATCTGTACTCGCTTCAAACCTTATATTCCTTGGTTTTGCACGAACTCGCAAACCTCCTATCGATGTTTCTCCACCGCGCAGAATCAGCAAGGTGTCTTATCATTCCATCCTTCTTGCGCTCCTCCGAGTGCCGCAGCAGCTTTGCCTCCTTTGGATTTGCAAAAACCTTTTCAAACGGGAATTATAGGAAAATACCATGCCACCTTAGCAGGAGGTCCTTTCTTCGCCTCTGTTCCTCGCCATCATCGATTGATTGTTATGTTTGTATCGGGATGCGTTGCACACCGGACATACATGCATGTTTGCATACTCTTACGGTAGAGGATACAATGCTCGGGCATGCATGTATTCTTTCTACTTCCATTCCCAACGGATAAAGAACCTTCTTAGCTTTATACGTGGTTTTAGGCAACTCATTTCTCCCGGAAGCATGTCCGCTAAAAGACCTAGCAACGCCGTGAAACTCTTGTCGGACCAACCGTTGCTTGCCTTCAATTTCAACAGCTTCAAGCACGCCGACAACCTCGTGTACTTGCAGCCCGTGTACAAAGGTTTCTCTGAGTCCTCCATCAAGCCACGGAATTTAACATACTCTCTCATCATAGTTCTCTTCTACATCGCGAAGCATCTGATCCAGATTATCATCGTGCAACCTATCCGAATCCGAGCCACAATCGACATCAGCCGGCGGCATGTCATTCACTTCACCGCGATGTCATCCGGGGGCATATCATTCACTTCACCGGCGATGTCATCCGGCGCATATGATCATTCACTTCGCCATGACTGGTCCAACACGTATAATCCTTTTGAAACCCTCCGAATCAAGTGCGCTTCAATTTGCCTCGGTTCTTAAACATCTTCAAATTCTCAATCGGCTGCATGGACAGCACATATATTCCACCCCTTATTCAACATATCCTCCTCGGCTCTTATAAAAGGTAAACGCCATTAATGTACTCTTCACTCACATGGCTCATGGCATACATCCAGCTTCTGGTCCTACGTTACGTACATATATAACAACTTAGTATTAAAATCTAGATTAACTAATTATAACTACGTATATACCGGCCACATTTATTATATTCAGACTTAATTTGCTAGCTCAATTCATATTACAAACACAACAGCTATTATATAACCAACAATTTTGCAAATTAACCATCTTCAATAACCACTCATGGATTACCTAGACCTAAATTGTAATGCAATTAAAGAAAAAATAAATTTCATTACTAACCATATCTACAGCAACCAGGAAAGTCTGAATCTTAATTCAAAGCTCAATCTCTGCCACTTCCCACCAAATTAACTGGCCTGAAATCGCCTAGCTTCCTCCCGAGTGAAAAAGTGCGCAGCAGTGGCTAGATCTGGATCGAAATGAAGACAGATGCGATCTGAGCAGCGCAAGAAATGCGCTAGTCATATCACATACGGTTTTTAATAAAAAAACCGTCTGTGATAAGCTTATCACAGACGGTTTTTTATTACAAACCGTCTGTGATAAATTTTATCACAGACGGTTTTTTTAAAAAACCGTCTGTGATAAGCTTCAAACCAGAACGCTTCGCACGCTTCGCGCGTGTTTCGATGCCAGAACACTTCATGTTTCGATCGTCTAAATAATGTCTCTCGATCGTTATACGAAGCATCTATATCATTAATGTTTGGGTATACGAACCGCTCTGTATAAAGGTTAAATATGCGCCTAATCCAGTCTCTTCTACGCATAATACAATATACAATACGACATGGCTTTTAATGTTCTTGTGATCATCTCCTTCCTCTCATCTGCTCATCAAGAATTGTTCGGCCGAACCTTACACAGCGCCCAGCAATTTGCATCCGGAGCAGCTTCTCCGCACCGCCCCTCCTCTCTTCCCCGACTTTCTTGCATCCGTCGCCTTGACTCGATCCTCCGCGCCGACGGAGGCGCCTTGCCGCCACTCAAGAAAGGGAAAC
The DNA here is from genome assembly GCA_036346575.1 of Dendrocalamus sinicus. Classification (NCBI taxonomy): domain Eukaryota; kingdom Viridiplantae; phylum Streptophyta; class Magnoliopsida; order Poales; family Poaceae; genus Dendrocalamus; species Dendrocalamus sinicus. The sequence continues at coordinate 41,794 of JAYEVI010000480.1, read as the reverse complement.
AGCCTCACCCCGGTTCTTCTCCACAATGTGCGCAAAGCGGAAGAAGCTCTACACGCATTGGAGAGACTCGATGGATAGCCTTGCCGATCAAGCAAATACGGCGATTCGAGGAATCCTTTCATGCTATCCTCACGACCTTATGGATGTCTGCGATCATTTGCCCAGTGGAGGAGGAAGTGCGAGGACAAGGGCAATCTTAACGCGTTCGAGAATTTAGCGGTGATCCTCCAAGTCCCCAAGTCGAAGAAGAAGTGTACGGCCCAAAAGATTACAACTGGGAAACTCAGACTGCGACTTTTGTAATAAATTTGCCTCTAATTGAAATTAATAAATTTACCTTAAATTTGTGATCTCTTGTCTCGATAGTTCTATAGTTAAGTTATTAGAAGCAATGTGTACTTATATATTAACCTCCGATCTAGAATACTGATGTGACAAAGGGACATCACGCACCGCTCTTGTTAAAAACCGTCAGGAACATTCTGCACGCTTCTTAACAACAACCGCCTCGTGATAGTCGACACAAACACGACGGTTATTAAAAACCGTATGTGATAATTCAGATTATCACGCACGGGTTTGTATTAAAAACCGCTCGGATATCCAATATCGCGACGGTTCGCGGTAAGAACCGCTCGTGATACTCCTTTTCCCGCCACAAATACCACGGATGCCCTTCAAATTAAAACCGCTCGTAATAGTAGATTACAGACGGTTTCACAAAACCGTCTGTGATTTGCCGTCTACTATTAGCCTTTCTGTAGTAGTGTTCGCTTCTCCCATGCTGAACCTCACTTGTCTCCTCCTCATATAGAGCCACATGCTCCGCACTGTGTGCCGATAGCGCCGTCACAGTCGCTCACGCCGTCACATGGCTCGTTCGTGAAATTTTTGTACGGATAACCCATTTTTTATTCTAAAATACAGAAATATACCCGCGACAAAATTTTTTACACAAATAGTCTCCAGTCGCCCAACCATTGGGCGACTTAAGCCTTTTGCTCAACCAGAAAACGACACGATTGCAGTCGCCGAACCAACAAGCGACTCAACTAGCCGCCCTCCCATTGGGCGACTCGCATGCGATCGCTTCTATGGTTAAGCGACTTGCATGCAGTCGCCCAACCCCTAGGCGACTGCATGGTGCCCCCGAAAGAAGAACTTGTTGGATGTTATAGATGCGTAAAAAATTTTAGAAACTTTTTTTTTCGAAAGATTGACCATAGAACTATCGCCACATACACTGTTAAGTGATATACATTGAGAATTCGAGGACGAGAAACTAGTATTTAATATTTGTTACATGACTTGATATAGAAACGATTAAATGCGAAAAGAAGAGATAATAGCATAGTTTGAATTTCAATAAACTTTATAATATAACTCAAGAAACATGTTTGGGTATTTATCCATTACATGCATGATATACACCCTCACTCCCACCCTAAGGTGCTCACACACCGCGCCCGCGTCCTCCCATACGGCCCCGCTTGGCCGTCCTCGGTCAACGGATTACGAGGCGGGTGACGAGGGTCCAAAAAGTAAACGAGCAGTGGGTTTCGCACCGCGGCTGCGCCGGTGGAGTCAGCCGCACCTCTGGTGTGTGGCCTCCGGTGCACCGGGAGGCCATCGCCGAGAGAACCTCCGTCTTCCGCGTCGGAGGACGGCCCAAGCCGATCCTCAAAAACTGGTCCACATCAATGTGGCCCGGGAGAAGCGTCCTCGCCGCTGGTAAGGACACGCAATAGTAATATCGTTAGTTCGTTGCATGTCGCCTTAGGATAAAACAAGATCGGACGATGTGTACCGTAGATGGTGCCATGAAATCATCCGTGTAGAAGCCGGGATGTACGTGGGAGGTGTACGAGGCCGTGACCAAGCGAACTCCCCGGCTGGTCCGGGAGGTGGACGTGTCCACGTAGTACCTCCGGAGTAGTGCCATACTGGTCGGGGTGGCACCGGTGGTCGGGTGCACCGGGCGAGGTGTGGAGACCGCGTAGCCTCGTGCGTGACAAGAGGGCTGATGATACATCTACACCGCCTACATCCGTCGCGCAAAGCCGCGGCTCCTCGCGGTCAACTCCCACCGTGCCCCACCAGGCACTAGTGCGGAGGACTCGAATAAAGCGCAACACCGACGCCACCGACAAAAGACATAGAATGGTCCATCATCGAAACGATATTGCCATTTGAGAATTTTGGAAATTACAAGTTACGCATCGCGATGTGAGCGTCGCGCGCGGCGCGCAGGTATGCGCGCCGCGGCGGCGACATGTGGGGCGGTGGGTCAACGACATGTACCACCGATACGAGTCGCGCCGTACCGGATGAGGTACTCGCGTAGTCGGCTATGTCGTATGGCCGGTCCTCCTCCACGCGCGGTCAAGCGGCGCACCTCCCATCCGCTCAATCCATGGTGCATCCTCCGGATCACCCCGTGCCTTTTTGACGCCTTCGTGTTGTGCTCAGATATGGAACCATTGCGTTATGTAAGTACTTGCGATCACAATAGTAAGTTCGCACAAAAATATCGAGCGATCACCACGCGCGCACGCTACGCGCGGAATCGCCGCCGATCGGTACAGAAGTGCTCGCCGTAGCCCAAATCGCCGCATGACTCGCCGCGGTGCGTAGTCCTCCACGTAGATGCCGTGACACGAAGCTTCGGCGGGTTAGCCGTAAAGCTCGTCACGCCAACACGGTGCGACAGCCCGCCAGAGCACGGCCTCGCACCGCCTCTACGTAAGGCTCCCAGCGCACGCCGAGTTCGCGAGGCGCCGAATCGCCCACGAAGGGTGGTACGCCGCGTGACTCGCACGCGCGCCGAATCGCACTGCAAGAAAGGCAAATTGTTTAGTACGACGATCGTTAATAAGTTGACCGTGATAAAATAAAACTCACTCGCCGATTTACACCAAATAGAACCCATTGTCGGTCGGCCGATGTCTCCCGGCACATCTCGCCGTAGGGACCCACGCCGTCTAGTACAGTCGTCCGACACCGAACCGCCGAACGACCACAACCGCAGATGGCGGGACATCCCGTGAGGATCGAGTTCGCCTTAATCTCGTGCACGCATCGCACGGCCGCGTACGCCGCGGCAAGCGCGGCGATCTCACCGATCGGCCTCGCTCGCCGGCAATCGCCCTCGCAAACTCGGCGACCAACGGGGTCAAGTCCCGTGCCACACGAGGTGTGCGTGTCCGACCACTCCCAGCTCAGTCAACTCGTCCGTGCTCCCCGGTGGCTGCGCACGACGGAAGCGCGTGCACGCGGTGCAAGTGCTCGTCCAACGGTGGGTATCGCCAGTCACCCGTCATAACTGCAAAATTATGTAAATGTAAATTTGTACACTACATTTTCTACAATAATATATGAAAAATAGTATACAAAATTTCGATACAACAATTTTCTACATTTAAATTTTGTAAACTGCATCTACATTTGTACATTGAATGATCTACAATAAATTTCTAAAGTAAATTTTCCACAATAATGCATTACAAATATTATACAAAAACTATGTTTTTCTACATTTAAATTTGTACATCTAAATTTGTAAACTTATATTTAATGTTCTAAACTAAATTTTCTTAACTGAATATCTAAACTAAATATCTAAACTAATTTTCTAAACTAAATATCTAAACTAAATTTCTAAACTAATTTTCTAAACTAAATATCTAAACTAATTTTCTAAACTAAATTTTGCTAAACTAAATATTTCAACTAAATATCTAAACTAAATATCTACACTAAATTTTCTAAACTAAATTTATCTAAACAAATTTTCTAAAATAAATTTTCTAAATTTAGAAAAATACCTGCAAATCCCGCGGCTTCTTCTCCTCTCTCTCTCTCCTTCTCTTCCTCCCTCTCCTCCCCCTCTCCTCTTCCCTCTCCTTCTCTTCTTCCCTCTCCTTCTCTCCTCCCCCTCTCCTCTTCTTCCCTCTCCTCCCCCTCTCCTTCTCTTCTTCCCCTCTCCTCCTCTTCCTTCCTCTCTTCTGCTTCTCTTCCTCGCGCGGCCGAGAGGAGTGGGTTGGGGCGAGCAGGCGTGGCGCGTGGGGAGGCAGGACGTCGGGCTGTATCACATGCAGTCGCCCCCCCGTTGGGCGACTCCCGTCCTGTCGCCGAACCGTTGGGCGATTGCATCTAATCGCCCAACGGGGAGGCGATCGCATTTAATCGCCCAACGGTTACCATATTCTTCATAAGTCGCGTTCTGGTTGGGCGACAGGCTCTAGTCGCCCAATGGTTGGGTGACTGGAGCCTATTTGTGTAAAAATTTTTGTCACGGGTATATTTCTGTATTTTAGAATAAAAAATGGGTTATCCGTACAAAAATTTCGCTCGTTCGCTATGGGGTCGAATACCCGTGGGCTCGCCTGATGCCACCTATGACAAAGATGAACACACTGCCACCACTCCTTGCATGGAACTGCATTGGTGCACCACTACTTGGCGACCTATTGTCAGGCAGCATCTCCTTGCATCAAACCACACCCTGATACCAATTGTTGGAGTTGACCCACTCAACTCTAGAAACAATCACTCATTTCTATTTCTCTCAATTTTTGTGTTTTTCACAAACACAAGCAGCACACATATGCATGCATATTTGCACAGGGAGGAAGATGTACACACGAAGCTTTCTTTTGGTGATGCTCTAAACTACATTGCGGCTTTTCTTCTTCTTTTATTGACTCAAAACAGACTTGGAAAATAAACACAACATAGAAACAAATTATCTAATTTGATATCATGTCGATTGGCTCTGGATCCTAACACCCTATTAGAGTATTAGTTGACAAGTCTAGATTACTTTCCAACACAACCCATTGCCTAACGTGATCGCTGACCTCATCGACCGTGCGAGGGTATTCTACAATGACGCATACGAGATGATGGCGAGAGAAGAGTTGACCTAATGCTGCTGCTCGATGGATGCTACATACTCTCGTGTATCACCAGTGGCACCACGGAGCTCTAGGGCTTTGGGGGAGCGAGAAGAGCACTGGATCCCACAAACGTAGTGCGTGATGTTGTCGACCTCCTTGAGAATCAGATCCCGTTCTTCATCCTCGAGATAATCAATGATCTGATCCATCAAAGCATGTCTTCTCCATGGTCGTCAACTTGGTGGCAGGGTCTATCGAATGGTACTCAACATGGGTAGTCCTAGGCTCACCATGTCAATGTCACCTTCTTCATTGCCACCTTTAGGCCCACCGCACTAGATCAGACTCTTTTTTCCAATCGAGCTCTCTCAAATTTCCATTACTTAAAACAGAAAACACATCATAGATTGAGAGTTCCACTAGATCAGAATGCTACATCGCCGGCTTGAAGTCGGAGAGGCTGCCTGTGCCTCCACGGTGACACGGTCCACTCTATCCTACACGTGGAGTTCGATCGCACCACACTGCAGATCCCTTCCCTGGTGGTCAACGACAACACATGGACAATGCTGCGCAACCTGATAGCGCTGGAGCAGCGCGCGCAACCCTCAGCTCGGGAGCCATGTCACGGCGTACTGCCTCTTCATGTCACAGATTGTGCCCACGGGAAAGGATGTGGCACACATCGAGGATGAAGGGATTGTCCTCGGGAGCACCGACGGCGAGGTCAACAAGGGGTTCGATCATCTCATCAGCGGTGTTCTCTTTGATCAAACCAACCCTGCTTGTTTTTAGGAATAATCCAGGACTTGGTCATGTTAGTTCATGCTAGTTTGCACATGGGTTGAGTCTCATGTGTTTTCGTTATATTTGTGGCACCGTTGTGGTCATATGCTGCGTTGTGGGTAACCGAACATGTGAGTCACAAGGTTCAAAGTGTCTTTAGGATCAAGTCGGTTAGTCAGTTGCTTTATATATGCAGTCATATCATGTAATCATTGTCACGTTGTTTTTAATTAACGACGTAAGAATAGAAGTGAGCATTTCTCTCGTTTCCAACTCTCGCATGTGTATGCTTGTTCTCATCCGTCTTCTTGCTGTAGGAGTTCCTAAGCTCAAAAGCAACACTTGGTATCAGAGCCACGACGCATGCCTAAGTACCTACGGCTAGGAAAGATATCAATCATTGAGAGAACAATGAGCAAGGAGGGATAAGTCTCTCTCCAGTACTCGATGGTATTGAAGAACAATTATGCAGCATGGGCCATCAATATGAAAGTGTTCATACAAGCTCAAGGCACATGGGATGTTGTTGAGCCTAGGGCCGACACGATCATGAAGACTAAGAAGGATAAGATCGCATTGGTAGCCATCGACTAATCAATTCATGAAGATGCACTGTTTTTGATCGCTGAGAAGCAAACGACGAAGGAGACATGGAACACGATGAAGATGATGCATTTGGGGGCAGATCATGCCAAGAACACAAGGGCGCAGACTCTGAGGATAGAGTTTGAAACCTTTTCGTGTTGAAGGTGTTGACTATCATCAACAAGGTGCAAACCCTTGGCGCCAAGATGGTGGAGGTGTATGTGGCTCAAAAGCTCTTGTCGATCGTGTCCTCAATTGAGCAATTTAGGGACATTGAAACCATGTACCTCAAGGAGGTGATAGGGCACCTCAAGGTCCATGAGGAGAAGACACGCATTCTCTACAACAACGGTGAAGAACACTTGTTGTTAACCCATGCTGAATAGCAAAGACACAACAAGAAGGGTGATGGTGGTGAGTCGTCATCAGGCACAAAGAAGAGCGGTGCAGTGACAAATGTGGCGGTGGCAAGCCGCACAACTGCTACCACGAGTGTGGTAAAGGTCAGAGAGGTGGCGGAAATGTGCCACGCCAAGAGGCACTACTGCAGAAAAGGTCATCACAGATAGTTTAAAATATCATCATAGATGGTTTTATAAGCCGTCTAAGTTTATGAGACAGAATGTCATGAGGTCATCACAGCATTTGTTTTAAAAATAATTGTCTCATGATGTGTACATATCATGCATAATTTTAAAAATAATCTTCTCTGATGTGTACGTATCACAGATGGTTTTTAAAATAACCATCTGTGATATCTATATATCACAGATGACTAATAAAAAACTATCTGTGATGTGTTATCATAGACGGTTTTTAAAAACAACAATATATAATATGTTATCACAACCGGTTTTTTGAAATCACCATCTATGATATTACTAATCACTATTTTTGTTTTTTCATATATTCCCCATGCACTAGAAGCAGTACATATATATTTTATGGTAAAACTAACATATATAGTCTTGCACATTCTACAATTTAATGAGCTAGAGATAAAGTCATATCCCATATCACACTTGGGCTTCAAAAGGCATGAAGTAAATCAGACACTGGATCTAGTGTGTGATTTGCTTCATACCATTTGAAGCCTAAGAGCGATATGGGATCTGACTTTATCTGTAGCTCCCCATATCACCCAAATATATTGTATATAGAAGGAACTATCACTAGTAGTTTAGTAGCACAAATCATCTATGATATATGTATCACAGACAATTCCATAGTAGCATTTAGGATCATCTGTGATAATATACAACATCACAGATGATTCCATAATAAAACTATTTGTGATATGTTTGATAGAGATTTGTAGCTGTCAGCCATAGCAATGTAGCATTTAGGAGTCCTTGCATGCCACCAAATCTTCCATGGCCATCTACTACAACAGTACTCCTAGGAACACTAGAAATAGGCCCATTCCTGGAGTTATCTAATATGTGAGCAAATGTAAACCACGGTGAATTATATTCCTCTCCGTGGTGAACCCATATAGTATAACACTCAAGAATACCATCACATCTCAAATGAGTTTCAACTTCATCGTAGTTCTGCATTACCCTATTTCTACAATTTATGCAAGGACAAAGGACCTCATCACCATGTGGAGTATCACAAAATGCAAAAGATAGGAATTGCTCAACACTATTCTTATAAGCAGCACTTGTTCTTGGTTTACTCATCCAACCTTGATCCATCACCTTGTGGTACTGTAGTAATAAAAGCAAAATAAATCAACTTTGAAATTATTCATATTCTATTCAAGACTTTATCTAGGTTCAAAACTTTGATAAAGTATGTAAGGGATGCTTATATTGAAAATGCATAATTTGAATATATCAAAATTAATTAAGCTTAGTTTGAAAATCTTCAATGGAAACTTGCAGTCTGTAAGATTTAACCAAACTATGTAAAGCTTGATGATGACAAGACTAAAGATTGATAAAATTAACTGTGCATTTTTAGCATAATAACAAAATTAAGAAAAAAATGAATCATGCAAAATGAATATCTCTATTGCAGGTGTCTTATTTACTTTCTTTTTTGGTCAAGATAAGCCAGATGAACAATGGATATTCTCAAGGGTGAAGCTAGGGAAAAATCTAGCCTGGGCAAATCTTACTATGACTAACATACTATAGACAACTCGATATGTGCATACAAAATTAGCAATCACACTATTTTTAAAATAAAAGCAATCTTGAAATCAAATACCACACTAGTTACCATGATGCAAGTGCAGGAGCACGGTCAGCAATCTTGAAATCAAATACCACACTAGTTAACAAGCAGGCACATCTGAAGGGAACATCCCTGAATATCTGATATTACTGATTATAATTCAACACCTAAGACCACCGATTTAGATAGTAAATTTTAAATCAACAATTTTGATCACTTGATCATCAACACTAAAAAAATACTGACTGGATAGGTAATGCACTAAAGTAGCAATTCTCTACCACACATTAAGTCTCTTAAGACACTTGGAGCTTGCACTTCGTGGCCACCTATATAATGATACAAAATTAGCTACTCCAATAGGCATATCAGTGGATCGAGCATTCCAGAGATAATAATTATTACCAGGATGTCTTCAACAGGAAATCAGTGGTCGCTCTTTGAGATTGGGTTGGACGCGCAACTACTCCGATGGTTGGGGGGCTACCTAGCACAGTAGTGGTGGGGGCTTCCTTTTGATTTTTTGATGTGCCATTATCTTTCTATCTGATCTCTAACATATCTTTGCATTTATCTATAAGGGATGTCGTAATGTCCTCTTGTAGCCATGCCTCGTGCTCAGCTTTAGCTCTCACTACTAGTTTTCAGGTCTAGGACAACGGAGCGAAATCGTTGCAATAGGGCCAAAATAGATGCAATATGTACCTATTGCAACACATCACTTCCGTTGGCAAGCGTGGCAAGTACTTGCGTGCTTAAAAGATTGTGCAACGGATTGTGGTTTCGTTGCAATACATATGGTTATTGCCATGCAATGTGTTGTGGCAATTGTTTGTTGTTGCAACGAATGATGTCGTGGCGATATAGGCTATTGCCATGGCTGACTCCGTGGCAATAGCTTCTTTTGCCACGAAGTTTGGTCGTGGCAATAGTATCATTTGCCACGAAAATATTGCGTGGTAATAGGTTCTATTGCCACGCCAATGATTCGTGGCAATAGACCCTATTGCCACGGAGAGCATTTCGTTGCAACAGATATATTGCTACGGAGGCGTTTCGTTGCAGCGGTTTAATTGCCACGGAGGTGTTTCGTTGCAATATGTTTTATTGCCACGGAAGGCATTTCATTGCCATAAAGTTATTATGATTTAAATATGTTTTGTGGCAAATAGATCCTATAGCAACGAACATTGTTCATGGCATATAGTGGAATCGCAACATAGTAGCGGCGTTGCAACATCCTATGACAACGAAATATCAATTTTGCATACAGGTTTATCGCAACGGTAAAATTTGCGGTAGCATATTGAGCATATGGTAGTTTATTATAATTTGTTGTTGCAAATTAATAATCAAATTAGGATAACGGCTGGATCAAAAACACATATATTAATTCAACACATAATAATTTAAAAGTGCCACCACTCATGCAGGAATTACATATCAATCTCCATACTTAAACTACAAAGTTTGTAACTAATAACAAAAGTACCATCACTTCCATTCCATTTGTCCGTGCTTCTTTGCCATGTTGAATTTCCTGACTTGACGACGCCACGACTCTGTTTGATCTGATCAAATTGTTTCATCCTGATAGAACATGAACAATAAAGAGGGACCTTAATGTGAGTATTGTCCAGCAGCACATACTTAAGTACATCATAGTGCAAGTTTAGAGATATGAGTTACAGCTGAAAATAGCAATCTTGAATTCTCTAGTTCAGTTGCGTAGCAAAGTATTTAGCAAGTGATTCCAGCAGAATTATTTAATTTCATTTCATTTACCAATATGTAGTAGCCCTACTTCACCTGGCATAATTTTCTAGTAGTTTAGAACAGTATGCTATATTTGACATAAGAACAATGACAGACAGGGGCGGATTTGGGCCCCCGGCAAGGTGGGCTTCAGCCCGGGGCGTGAAAAAAATTATAGTGTATAGCCTAGGTCAGCCCGAGGTGTTATATTTAGTATTCAGCCCAGATAGCCCATGTATATTTCACAATTCTACATGAAACCAGCGGCCCGCGTCCTTCACGCGCGCGGCCCACGGTTGTACTCAGTCCGGCGTGATTTCAGACCGGGGGCTCAGAGCAAACACTGGAGGAAACCCTAGCTCGTCGCCTCGTCCAGACGTCAGCACCGCCCCGCAACCGATCCAGCCATCCAGGCATCCAGCGCCGCCCCCGGCCTCCGCCTCATCGCCTCCGGCCCTCCGCCTCGCCTCCCGGCCCGCCCCGCCTCCCGGCGCCGCCCCGCCTCCTCAGCTCGACCGCTGGACGGCTCCTCCAGTCCTCCTGGTTGCATACTTGATATTGCATCGGTTGACCGCTAATTTGGCCATTTGGGATTTTGGATTTGGCCATTTGGGAATATCCTGAGGTAGTGAGGTACTGAGGTACAGTTTGCTGTAGAGTCTAATATTGCTATTTGCTAGATATGAATTGAAATTGAAATGTGAAATCAGTAGCTGTTCTTGTATTAAAATGTGACGCATGATTAGCACTTTAGCAGGATTGTGTTAATGTTGAATTGAAATGTACTGATGTCCATTGTCAATTCAGTAGCTGTTGTTATATTAAAATGTGATTTCAATTCAGTAGCTGTTAATGTTCAATTCAGTAGCTGTTTTGCTGATATACTAAAATGTTGTTTTTGCTGATATATTAAAATGTTCAATTATCTCGTGCTAGTGGTAAGTTAGCTTCTTATAAATATAGACTTCGTGTTGCTCATATTTATGCATACACATGTTTGATTTACTCTCATATGTTGTCTTTACATGTTCTGGTTCATGTCCAACTATCAATGAAGAAATGACAGGATAGGATAGAGAGCAATTCATCGTAATTTAGGTACTCAAATTGTATCTCTATTATGTTACATTTTTGTACTTTGAGATCATGCCATGTTCTTCGTATTATGCTTTATGTTTGGTTGTTTAGTATTGAACTCAAGTTTTATATCAGTGATACAATTAGCCAATTATGATATACTTTTGTTATATCGTAGTATGGGTACAAATTGGTGTTAGTTTTAGGTGGTTAGAGTTCAGCCCGAGGCGTAGCCAAATCCTGGTTTCGCCACTGATGACAGATGAAGATTAATCACATTTTCATTTCATACCTGCTGGTCCCTCCTTTTCTTCGAACGAGTTGTAGCAGTATTCTTCAATTGTTGTGGAGGAATGAAGTTCGATGAACCATTATTAACAGTGACATTTTGGAAGAGGCTTCGGTTAAGATTAGAAGCTCGAGTGATGCGAATAGGTGGCCTAGCATCTTTTTGTGTGGTCAGGATGCTTGTTGGGTCATTCTGCAAATGTAAAATGTAGAATAAAAAATATTAGCATCCTGATGTGTACTACTATTAAAATATGTTCAGCGTGCATGCATCAATTGAAGTTTTTTGTGCTTGGGTTCTACAATAGCTATGAGCAGCAATAGCTAGCTATAGCTACAGGTAAACCATTTAGTGATTTTGCAATACTTGGACATAAATATTTGGAGTAGACAATACAGCCTAGAAGATAAAATTATAAAACTCTTCTCATCACTAATCAAATAGGTCATTGATCAATAGTCAACTATTGATACAAAATGATGTATGTGCCTTATTTTAACTACTACTTACAAAGGTGTTCTGGAGCTAACTCCTATATGCCTTATGCAGCAATTGTTCAAGTCTAAATAAGAATTATATGCATCCTAAATAGTGGTAGTAAAAGCATATATGTCGTAACACATGTCGCTGCATATATTTTGTAATTGCTATTGCTAATGCATCAACTGTACAAGTCCATACATTAATGGTTACTATCTCAATTCCATTCACTAATTGGTAATTGCAGAGAGAAAATTGAACCTTGAATTTTTCAGTTCCAAAATACATTATCAAGTAGTGCCATTCGACAATGTCTATATCTTCAGCTTATGTTTCATTCGCTCAGCGTAAGTGTTGTATGCCTTGTATGTAGAACTGAATGTTGATCGCCATCCTTTGTACCGCTCTTTAGCAATGTCCCATATCTTTTCCGTTGCATTCTCAATGTTTGGAAAATCCAACCTACTCGCTTGTATTGAAACAGAAATTGAAGGTGAAGTCGCATTTAATTACAGAATTAACATGCTTATTTACCAACAAATAAAAGATGCAACTTACTAGCAAATCCTCGGCTATTGTAATTTTGACATTTTGCTTTATATCTTTCCACTTTTGACTCCAATAAGTGGAGCCCTCTTCTTGTAAACATTACCACTTCATCCACAAATGTTCGGGAGTTTTCTCCACGGGCCTTCTAACCTTGCTGAAAATTGAATTGAAAGTTTCTGATGCATTCTTCACTCTCTTGTTAGTCTGTGCTAAACCTTTAAGGCATCCACGTACACCTTTCTTGCACTGTTGGGAGCCACCTCCTTATGAGCAATTTAAATGTCATTTAATGTACACATTCAGCAAAAATCAATTGAACCTAGAAAATAGAATTGATGTAGGATAGTCAAAATGCAGCTTGTCGTGATGCAAAATCTGAGAGAAAATAGTAGATGATCGAAGGAAACAATAAATTTGTAATGAGTGTGCACGTGCATGGGTATGCACACAAGCATATGTTTGCAGTTTCTTTTTCATTAAAGTCACCTGTTCAAAATCTCATTGCAATTTTGATTTACCTTGCCATGCTTTTAGGTTCTTGGTTGTAATCCTACATGACAATGTTGAATTTCTTATGTCATTTTCAGCTGAAGGTCTAACTTCTAAAACATGCTCTAATATGTTGAAGTTGCAACTATTAAGTTTCTTTGTTAGATGATGTTCATGTCTTATTCCTTGGTCTTGTAGATTGGTGGGCTCACTGCTATGTTGATATCATATTATCTTCTATCAAATGGGTGGGCTACAAGAACGCATTCACCGCTATGTATCCTATTTCGACATATGATTCAAACTACGTGATGCGCACAATTCTACATTTTTTAAGAGCCAAGACTTCCACCCAAATTTTTAGCACAAGTAAGTATATCTCACAAAGAATGGGCTCACATAAATGGTGTTAGGAGTCCTTGACTTCATACAGATAGCTTTGGGACTGAACCACTGGAGAAGGCAACACAAACTATTAGAATGAAAGAAATGGTAGTGCCAATTACTACTGGAACCCATTAGGCGTATGAATATCAACAGAAAAGATAAACTACAGCAAATGTACATGGTATTAGTATTGGTACTGCTGTCACGCTTAGGCTCGACTTAAGATCCACCGTGTGCCCTAAAAAGATTCACCGGTGTGGTTTTATAGAGGTACAAGTGGAGTTCTTCAGATTTTAGAAGTTTTCGTGTCCGTAACTTGCGTTGTGGTTCTTTCAGTTTTAGCAGCTTCAGAGATCTAGATTGTTGGCGTTTGGGTGTATTTAGCGTTTGAAGATGTAGTTTTTGAGTGAAATGGAGGTAGTCATCTAGTTGTAGTTTCGTTGTCCTTTTACTTTGTAAGGAACGCTAATTAGGGCTATTCATGCCGTGTTGCAGTTTTGATGTGTTCTTAAGCAAGTGGTGGTGATGTGGTGTCTCTTCGTGGAAATTTCTGTTCCTAATAGTAGTTTTCTAACCTTCTAGGTGTACTTAATGATACTGAAATTTAGTTTGTTATGCATTTGTCATCAAATAATTATCATTTATTAGATTTTTTGTCTTGTCTGTATTGTTTAGCGTGCTATTGGTACCAACGGTTCAACAGTTTGTCTTTTAGTTGGCAAATATTGCTATGATTTGCAAAATTTCTCGTGAATTAACGCTGATAGTACGGAGGCAGTGTCAAATTCTGTTTTCTTAATACGCTTTTGATATGGTTTAAACTGTTCACCAAAGTACATTTGGTAATCTAACAAAGCTCAAAACTATGGATTCATAGGTTATTAGTATTTTCGCCAAGGTGCCAATGGGTTAAGAAAGTATTTGGACATGCAAAAGTTTGAAACAGAATATTTTTATTCTTTGGCCTGTAATTACTTTTATATGGATGAGAGAATGTCGATGTTAAGTATTGAATATCAATGGTGAACTATATAATGATCCTTAAAGTTATTTTTCGTTACATGGTTTAATGAAACTATGTACGTGTAGGCAGCTGAGAACCTAGGATTACTCTCTTGCTACAGGCAGTTGTAAATTATCTCTTCTGTTTGTATTCACGGCGGGTTTTTCCTCGTCATATTCTTCTGTTTTCTTCAATTTAAGCTACAACCGTGGTAAAATCAATTTGGACAAGCAACATACATATCGATGCTAACAACCAAGTGTGTCTTAGTGTTCTGTTCTCTTTCTTTTATATTTGTTTACACTAAAATTGCTTAATGCTGCCTTCTCATACACATTTTTTCATCTAATCAATGCTCTGATTTGCTCTCATATATGATTTATATCCCTTGTGCACATGAAACTTGTGCATTTTGGCAGCCTCACTTGTGTATTTATATTGATTTTACTTAAAAATGCTCTAACATTGTTTTAAGTAAGATTCTGGATATTTAAATTTCTTTTTGTATGTATGTTTCTTGATAAGTGGCAATGTTTTCTGTAGTCGTCACCCTGAAGTGAAGTGGGCTCAGAGGATTGACAAGGTTTACATCACCGTACAATTGCCTGATGCAAAGGATGCTAAGGTCAATCGGAACCGATGGTGTATTCACATTCTCTCCACACGCTGGAACTGATAGGAACTTATATGAATCGAAACTAGATTTGAATGACAAAGTGAATGTCGAGGTAATGCATGTTCATATACCATCAAATAATAATAGGCCTAAATTGTGAATCCTTATTGAAAAGATGTGTTTTCCTTATCTAGTGCTTCTTTGCTTTTGATTTTACAAGCAAGCAAATTAAGTGTGGGGGTCAGGTCCCTTTTCGATGCCACTAATGCAAATCATAATGTACAAAAAGAAAATGATGATTTACAGAAACAGTACATGCACATGACTAGATGTTAGTTTGCAAGGGATCTATTTTGAAATATCTAGAAACAGAGATGATTTAGTAGCAAGACAAAGACGAGATACGATAAGACTTCACTTTACGGTAATTGTACACTGCAATGCTTGATGATGAACTGGTAGTTAGTTCCTACTCTGACAATATACAACTTACTACTTGTTATGTTATATGCAGCACCATTGCCCTTAAATTATATCCAATTTGTAGACGGAGAAAACTATATCCATCTTTACTTGATACAACAAATTTCTGTTTTTTCTTTACTGCTTCTCCACCGGCTATTTCCCTTGCTTCTCTCAAAAAGAAAATTGTCCTTGCTCTTAGAAGACCATAAGGCCTTTTAATTTATAAACTTACTTTTCTGACTTGAAGTTTTGTAAATGCAAGCTGGATATATATTATTCGATCTTTACTGCCAAGTGTACTTTTCATTATTACTTGGGCATGTAAAAATTTGATATACATCTATTGTTTTCTTAGGTGCTGACGTCAACTTGGATGGGATGGGCTTTTCGGTAAATAGTTCTTTCACAGTTTTTCCTTTAAATGGATTTCCTTTTCATTGAGGTGTATTGATCTGATGTTATTCCTCATGCCCTTTCTTTAGAATTTTGGTGGCATGGGTGGTATGGGCGGTATGGGAGATATGGCTGGTTTGGGCGGCATGGGTGGTTTGGCAATTACGGCACGTTGTAATTTTGGTGGCACGTTGTATCCAATTACGGCAATTACCACCGACTAGTTGCAAAAAAACTAACCGATCGAAACTAATGAACATGGTTTGTTACCTGGGGAGGGAAGTATCACCGTGCCGTCTTCTTCGCCGCGAAGTTCGAGGTGGAACCCGCTCGGTCGGCCCTCGTGATGGCGAAATCCCGTCGGTGGCGTTGGCGCGCCAAACCGTTGATCGGCGTCGTCGATGGAGTCATCGCCATGGTCTTGTCGACCTAGGTCTTCTCCGAACCGAACGGAGGCGGAGGCGGTGGGCGGCAAAGGCCGGAGGGCGAGCCGGGAGGCGGAGGGAGACGGAGGCGGGAGGCCGGGAGGTGGGGACGAGGCGGCGGCGGGGAGGTGGGGATGAGGCGGTGGGGCGGCGTGGGAGGGGTCCCGTGGGTGCGGGCGCCGGGCGGAGTGGGGAGGCCGGGAGGGCGAGCCGGGGAGGCGGAGGGAGACGGGGAGGCGGGGAGGCCGGGGGAGGTGGGGGACGGGGCGGCGGCGGGAGGTGGGGATGAGGCGGCGAGTCGGGCGGGGAGGTGGGGATGAGGTGCCGGGCGGAGTGGGGAGGCCGGAGGCGAGCCGGGAGGCGGAGGGAGACGGGAGGCGGGAGGCCGGGAGGTGGGGGACGAGGCGGCGGCGGGAGGTGGGGATGAGCGGGAAGATTTAGGGTCCGCGATAGTTTTGGACAGGGCTGAGAATTTGGGCGGGATGTACGTATTGTGGGAAGTTATTAGGGAGGGAAAATTTTTATGTTTTTAAAAATATAATAAAAATAAAAATAAAAATATATATATCTTTACTATTATAAATAAACGGTGTTGCAGACCTAGTGATTCGGCTGAAACGTTTATTACAATAATAATTAGAGTGTTGCAGCGAGAACATCAAGGGTGAGCCCATCGCCGAGGCTGACCTCTCCAAGACCGGCGGATGGATCGCCGCCCTCTTCATCTTTGGGAACGAGATGGCCGAGTGCATGGCCCATCGACGACGCCTAGCCGCCGTCCGTGACGTTGGTCGCAGCTCGGTGCTCCCGCACAAATCCTACCGCCGTGAGTTTTGCACCCTCCCAATTTCTCATCGTCATTTAGACCCCCTCGTGCATCGATCCACTGCCGTTGGTCCTTGCCGCCAAGGTGAGCCGTGCAGCGTCTTCTCTACTTGGACACCGACGTCGGCGACCACATCTTCACCGACGACCACCTCCCCTACCTCGGCGTCTTCCTTGACCTCTCCTTCTCCAACCCCGGTGACCACCTGTTCACCGCATGCAGCCTACACCGACACTCCTCTGCTACTGTTGCTTCATCTAAACCAGTTAGTTCCCAATTCCTCTCCCTTCTTACAGTTTCTAATTTTTGTTCACCACATTTGCTACTTGTTAATGTTAACTGTTAATTATTGTTAATTGTTTGCTGTTAGTTGTTAGTTTCATTTTTAGTCGACTGAATTTGCTAATAATTGTTAATTGTTCTCTGTGGAAATATAAGTTTGTGTGTCAGTAGTGTAGCTTCATTGTGATGTGTGAGATTAGAACGTATTCTACCTGTGATGTTCAGTGATATGTTTAGCAACAGCCTTTGTTTAGCAGCCTGTGCAAAGCATGGATTTTTGTTGTAACACACGGGTACTTAACTAGAAAGTTATATCTTTAGATTATGCGGCCATTTATCCCTTCTAAATTATTTACATTAATTAAATAGCAGAATCTATTCATCATCTATCTTTTCAGGATGTTGAGTTCGAATCGTACAAAACATCTTGACTTATGTCTACTATTCATGCATTATATTCAAGGAAAGTTTGCATTTTACCTGGTTGAAAATGTTGAGCATATACATGGGCTGCAGCCAATACCACTATTTGTTTGATTTAAAGATTTCCTTTTTGAACTGGAGTACTGCTAGCCTGCTACAACTCTATCTTCTGGCTTGGTGAGCAGAAGAAGGCAGTAGGTGGGGCCATCAGGTGGTGCCGCAAGCATCATTTGTTCTGCTTTATCTGCGTTTTGGTTGGACGCCAATCCAGTGGCCATGTTTGCGGGTTTGTCCATTCAGGTACTGGCCCTTTCTTTTGTCTATCGATTCCTCTCTATTTTGTCGACTGCTCCAAGGTATTTCATATCTGTAGCACCGGTGGCATCACTGTAGCCGTGGTGATTGCCAACTTTCCATCGACCATACCATGTACTCAATCCCATGCTCACAAGGTGTTGCAGAAACGGCAAAACTTTGGAGGTTGATGTGTATATTTGGTGCACATGATTGACCAGATGGAGTGATTTTAGTCATGGTTTGTGTAGGCTTCTAATCTTGATCACTTCTAAGAGTACTTGCTACTACCAGGACGCTTAGCGACAAAAGTGGTGCTGGTATGATAAAGCCGAGGAAGGAGATTCGTGCTCATGAATTGGTATCTTGCATTAATGGGCAGCTAGTTTTAGTGCTGGTATGAGCAGCTAGTTTTAGTGGTATGAAAACACACTATTTTCCTTACTCCTTTTGTTCTAATCGATTAAACTGCTTCGCCTAGATTACTTGGGCCATAGGTTACCATGCAACTTTTGATTGCTATTAGTTAGTGTACAAAATAATGTGGTAAATGTATAGAGCGTTGATATGCGTCATTTTTACATATTTTTTACTGTCATTTTACCCTCATAGTTTTCATATTTTGGAACCATTTATCATCATTTACACGCTTTTCTATATTTAATTGCTCAATTTGGATCATTTTACATTTTTTGTGCTTTTTCCGCAGACCGGCGCAAGCGAGGCGCATAAACAACAAATCTGGCATTCTAGGGCTGCTCCGTACAGATGTACGTGTCGTCACGGACACGTAGGATCAAACTGCGATTAAATCGGAATTTCCAAGGGCCAGAAAGGAAAAAAATCAATGGGAGAAGGACCTATGTGCAAACCCTAGATAGTATGAGGACTAAACTGCAAGATAGCCGAAATCCCCAATCACCACAAGAACCCTAGCCGCCGCCTGGAAGCAACCGAGCCCGGTTTGTTCTTCTTCTCCCCTAGCCATCCTTTGCTCCTCTCCTAGCTCCGGCACCGGCGAGGGCCGGGCCAGACCTCGCCGGCGGCCACCTCCCTCCACCCGCCGCTCTCCCTTCTCCGCTTCCCCCCTCGCCTCACTTCTCCACCGCCGCCATCTCCCACCAAGCAACGCCGCACCTCACCTCCACTGCACATCCCTTCTCCACTACGCCTGTTCTCCACCAGCGACCTCCACCAAACGTCGTCCCCTCTGCTCTCCCTCCATCGCGCCTCCTCCTTTGCGCAATCCCCTCAGCGCCATCTCGCCGGCGGCGCCTCCCGTCTCCAGTGCGCCACCCGTGCGCCGCCGCCTTCTCCCCCTTCTATTCTCCTTCCCCAGCGCCACCATCACCCTGCTGCTCCTCTCTCTCCACCACGGCCGCCGACCTTAACCTCCTCCTTCTTCCACACCTCGCCGCCACCCTGCCTCTCCTCTCCATCACTCCTCTCCCCTGCCGCTGCGTCTCACCGTGCGCCCCGTCGCTCCTCCGTCGCGTCGCCCAAATCCTCCTCCTCAGCGCCATCGCCTCCTTGGTTACTTCAACCGACCGCACCGACCTCCTCTGCAGCGGCGACATCTTCATCTGCTTCTCCTTCAGCGCCGCCGCCACCACCACTTCATCGACTCACCTGCTGAGTCCGAGACGAGCGTGGAGGCCGCGCTAAGGCAGCTGGGGGTCGTGGTGGTTCTTGTATGGAGTCAGACGCCATTGAATTTGTGCTATGTTTGTCAAACACGTTGTGACCCTTGGAACACTCGTCTTTTGAGTAGTAATACGATTGCAGTTTTGCTTTATGATCCAAGTTAAAGTGCATGCACTTGATGTACGAGACATGGTTATGCTTGGTTACATTAGCTGAATGGATGCATGGGTTGAATATTAGCTCAAATTTTACACTATCTGATTCCATCCTTCTCCGTGGGGTGGAGTATTTGCTATGGTGGTTGCTGATCTCATATCTCTCAACGAGAGTTTCTATATGGGCGTCAGTTCAGAAATAGCGATTTCGGCATATTCTAGTTATGGTGTGTCGTGTTAACAGGAGATTTCAGAACAAGGAGTGGATGTGCTCTGCAATTCTCCGGATTGTTCTGTGTGGTCGTGTGGGTTCTGCATTTTGCAGCGCGCTGGTGATTGTTGTTGTTAGTTGTTACATATGTTTGCATTGTGCTTTGCTGTCCACTCAATGGAGTTAAGCCATTTGACGAGAGCAAACGACTGGATTCCTGACTCGCGCTTCACACACCCGACGCCCCGAGGAAACGGCCGGCCTCATGTGGCGCACGAGCACACCATCTGATCTCATGGGGCACGCCGGCCGGACAAGGCTAACGAGGTTTATGCTGATCCTGCAGTAGTGGTGGGAATTGAACATGGAAATGGCGAGTATAGACAATTAGGAAAATAAAGTGTACGTAACAATTTCTTTAAAATTAATATGACTATGACAACTAACAAATATATTAGTTTACTGAAACAGCTGGAAGAACATAGTTTCTTCAATAAGACCGATATGATTGATTGGTCATAGTGTTTCTCTTATTACTTTACAATTATAATTGATAGTGGGGTACAATAGTCCGGTGGTAAACGCCTTGGCCTCCAAGCTAGGAGGTTGCTGGTTCGATTCCTCCACACCCCATGGTTTTTGTTTTTTTTTCTATTCTAATTTTTTATCCCCTCCTGTTTTGTCAAGTGAGACCTCCTCAACTGCGTTTTACTTGTCACTTTTCAAATTTTTTATCTCCTCTAGAAATTAATAACTATAGATAATATAATTCCTCCACACCAATTCGGCCCTTGCGTTGAGCAGTTAGGCCCACGAAAACAAAGCGTTGCAATAACAGATTATTGCCACAAACAATCATCATATATAGCAACAAATTTATTCGTGGCAATACAAACTCATTTCATACGCATTGTATAGGAACCTTTTGCAACGCAATTGATGACTATGACAACGCAATAAAATTGTGGCAATATTGTCACCCACTCGCAACGAAATTCTATAAGGTGGCAATACCTCCTAACTATTGCAACGAAAATCAATATTATCACAACGCAAGACAACCGTGGCAATAAAGTCATACTACTCGCAACCATTTTCTAAATGGTGGCGATATAAAGCCACCTTATTACAACGAATTCAATGACTATCGCAACGCAATATTTTAGAGGCAATATCGCGCACATATCGCCACGATTTTGGCAAAACGCTGCAATAGTACATACCTATTGCAACTAATTTAGTGTCGTTGCGATGCGTTTCGTGGCTAAAGGGTCGGAATCTAGTAGTGTCTCTTCCTACTCTGGTATGCTTTGAAGTCCTATGAGAAATCAAGTTTCTAAAGAACATAAAGACCAAGGCCTCTCGTGCGACCCAGGTGCTCTTTGTTTCCTAGGGCTATGAAAAGTATATCTCTCTCCCTGACTACTTGGTATGAGCATTCGGAATATTCTACACTCGGCGCTTCCTGCAAGAGCCCAGCATATTATTTCACTTCCTATGAAATTATGGAGTAATTACAAACTAGCTAGGTAGTTTGATATCTTACCAAGCGGTGGGACACTTTCTCATCTACATGGTTTCGAAAGGAGATGGCCCCCAACGACACGGTAGATGACCTTACTCTTATCCAGTTTCAGGCACGCTCATCGGGGATCCTGGCAAATGGTGCGACAGTGTCCCGCAGGTTTGCCTTCTCATCCTCCTCCTCCATTGCAGGATTTTACATGCATACCCAGCGGTGCTGAGTCTGTGTGGGTGCATATTTTTTCCTGAAGGGCCCTATGCACCGCATTTTCATTTCTAAAATTATCTGTCATCTTCATCTGCACAAATTCTTGCCATTGTGGTTCTAGGAAAGGATACTTATGGAAGGGCGTCAGATCCTTCTTCACATATAGCTTGACAAGTAGGCTCTTGATGTTCTTCCACACTTTGCACGTCGCTAGCAACGCATGGAGGCCTGGTGTTCTTCCGGGATCTCGAATGATTGAAAAACTTCTGTCAGTAGCTCACTTTTTTGAACTCCGATCACCTTCCAAGAATCGAACATGATCTCAATCCATTCCCGTGCAACTATTCTGACTATTCTTCGAAATGCAGACACAGCTCAACAAGGATTGAGAGGGATCCCAGACAGATCGACCTCCATGATGGTAAATCGGCCCTCGGGTTTTTTTCGATAGTCCTCTTTCTTTTCGGGATTTTCCAGAGGAAGATGCATCACACGCATCCAATAACGATGTCGATTGAGTAGACAACATCTTCAAAAGATAATAGAATTGAGCAATATGAAAATGACATGAAATTCCCCAAAAATTTTGCTCTCAGGTGAGGAGTTGCACAAGTTCTAAACTTGGCCTTCATCCACTCTTGTCAATATTTCAATGATCACAGTGACAGTTCCTCAAAAAATCTTCTAGATTGTCTAATTGAATATTACTTCACTGTAGTATCAATGTCAAGAGCATGTAGAACCAACATATATTCGGCAAAGCCAAAGGACATCAGTAAGCAATATTGAGCAGGAGACTAAGGACTAGCTATTGACAAAGGTACTGACTGCACAGAAGTATACACCTAGCAAATGTGAATTCAAACTAGTAGAACAATCCTAGATTGTCACTAATATTTCAATCTTGACAAATTTCCTTATTGAACAAACAAAAAGCCACAATCTAGAACATAAAGTAAAGCTCACTGTGTGGTTCAAGGAGGCGGCGTGCTCGGGAGAGGAGGAGAGCTCGGAGGAAGAGTGCTCGAGGGAGGCGGCACGCTCAGGGAGGCGACGTGCTCAGGGAGGTGACGTGCTCGGGGAAGCGGCATGCTCAAAGGAGGAGGAGACCTCGGGGGGGAGGTGGCGCGCTCAAGGGAGGAGGAGAGCTTAGGTGTAGCATTAGTACAATGGTGAAAACCTTAGAGTACAATATATATAGGGGAATAATCACAAATAGTTCTATTTTAGAACTGTTTGTGATATATATTATCACAAATGGTTCTAAATAAAAATCGTCTATGATAATTAACTATCACATATGGTTCTAAATAAAAACCATTTGTGATAATTAAGTATCACGGATAGTTCTAAATAAAAACCGTCCGTGATGATCCTCATAGCTATCACACATTCTCATATATATAAATGCAAATTCACATATATATCACACATGCTCATATACATAAATGTAAATTCACACACACATATATATCACATTCTTATGTACATATCTGCAAATTCATATATATATATATATATATATAAAACACATTATCATACACATATATAAAGGCAAATACATTACATATGACATATAAATATTTCATTCATCATTCCACTTGCTTATTTCCTTTAAAACTTAGCGCTTCATGATGATCGACGCATATATAGCTAGTTTTATCATGTTATTCTTCCTCGACCTTTATGCCATTTCCGAAAGGATCCAACTCATCAAATTGATTGTATTCTTCCTCATCCACTATATTCTCAACTCCGACAATCCTCCTTTTTCCATGAAGAACTACGTTGTGCTTCTTATTTGCTTAGTCGGTTACACAGAAACTTGAACAACTAGATTAGTGAGTACGAATGGTTCGTCTTTGTATCTGACACGTTTTAGGTCAACGATCTTGTCGACCTTCACCAGTGGGAGATGGACCCAACGACACCGAAACAAGGAGTTTCTCAACCCATCGATACTGAACGCATCTATCCAGACACCACTGTTCTAGTTAGTGCTCTTTACATCCTTAGTCTGCGTATATAATGTGTACTCATTTATATCATATCCTTGCCATGTCATAAATGTACATGTTGGCCCTTCTGCCAACCATGTCAACATATCACTCGATGAGCTCCTAGCGAGTCGCTCCTTCAACCATTGGTTGAACCGACTATTGTGTTGTCTCGTGATTCGAACATTTGGCTGCTCTAAATTCTATTAATGAAGCACGTCCTTGCGCTGGTTGATATATGGGGACACTTCAGTCATGTGTTGCAGGACTGTGAAATGGGCTTGACCATACGCATCCATATCTGGTATGATTGCGTTCCTTCTGATTGTCCTAATACTCTTGAGCCTCCCCTCATGGCGAGATTGAGGTATACCTATTGGTTCGATCTGAGCCATGTAATTGACACAGAACTCAATGACCTCTTCGGTTCCATAACCTTCGATGATGCTACCCTCCAGCTGAGATTGATTCCATACATAGGACTTGAGAATTCCCATGAATCTCTCGAACGGGTACATGCTACGTAGGAACACGGGCCAACACATTTTTATCTCCCGCACAATATGAACAATGAGATGGACCATAATATCAAAACATGATGGAGGAAAATACATCTCAAGATGACATAGAGTCATCACCACCTCATCCTGCAGAGCATCTAGGTCTTCGGGATCGATGACATTCTGAGCAATTGTGTTAAAGAAATAACACATCCTCATGATTGTCTCTCAGACCATGATTGGCAAAATATTTCTAATTGTAATAGGGAACATCTGTGTCATCCGCACATGACAATCATGAGACTTCATGCCAACTAACTTCAAATATTTATCCATCGAAAGAAGTTTCTTTATGTTGGTAGAGTAACCCGACAAAAATTTCACACCATCCTTTGTTTTGTCACAAATGTTCAGTAAGAGACCAATCAAGTTACATACGTTCTTATCTACATGCATGACATCGATATAGTGGTGAACTTCTAGGTGTTCCCAATAAGGTAAGTCCCAAAATATTGATCTCTTCTCCGAGATGTTCTTCTCATGGGTAGTCAATTGACGCCCCTTTCCAAGCACAATATTTAAATCTTTAACTATATCATAGATCTGTTTTTTGCTTAAATGCCTTGGAGCTAAACTGTCCTTCTATACGTTGATTTGTTTCTTCATCCTGCAGTATGGGTGAGAACTCCGAAGGAACCTACAGTGACACATGTACATAGTTTTGCGTGAGTGCTTCAGCTACACACTCTCGGTATCATCTAAGCAGTGAGTACATGCTTTGGCCCCCTTTGAACTCTAGCCCAACAGGTTAGCAAGGGTAAGATAATCATTTATTATCGGACCCCGGAGCAACAACTTCTGGATCCTCTGTGTAAATCGCACTAGTCTAGGATCAGCTAGTGCACACCGAGGACAACAAAGATAAATATCGACCATAATAACATTTATTAACTAAGTATGGGTATGATTGCAAAAGTTTACATTCACGGAAATAGGCCAAATTTAAACACAAGCAACGAAAGAAAACACTAAAGTGGAAGAAGCCCAATAAGCATGCCCACAGGCAAACGACAGTAAGACGCAGACTACTTGTCCAGGTCTTCATCATAGTTGAAGTCGTCTTCCTCTATGTGGAGATAGCAAGATGAGTACAAACTTGTACTCCATAAGACACACGGAAGAATACAACATAATGATAAAGGCAACAAAGGAAGGCATATAGGGTTATTTGTGTGTAAAACAACATTTAAAGAAATACAGTAAATAGATTGGAAATTGTTGAATATAATATAGTAAGTAAAAACAATAATTGTAAATGAAAGTAATACAGTTAGTGCAAGTCCATCCCCCACACTAACGTAACCACAGGCATCCCACCCAGACCATCTTTTCCAAAAGATCTTATATGGATTCCATCCATCCATACGCTTCCAATCTCTCATGTATTCCATCCATTCATAAACTTTTCATAAACCATTTTAAAAAATAAAATCTAATCAATGAAAAAATTCACTCAGTATACCTATGACCGTGGGCATGACTATCCAGGATAGATTATACACTCTGCAGAGGTTATATAGATTTACCCACTAGACATGATCTTCCCATATTGCCACCAGATCATGACAAGCCAACACTGAGGTTTCACCTTAGTAGGGAATCCACCAGACCGAGATCAACTCTTGAGCCGAGTGAGACTTCTCATGGCCTACACCACGCTCACTTTCAACCTACGATGAGACTCAGGTTGGGACCAACAAATTAGTTTGCGAGGACTGTCCCATACCAACCTTGTGGTAGTACGGAAAGGGCTTTGCAATAGTAGCTCACAGACTGGTCCTTAACTGACTTAGTTTCAACCACATACCCCTTGTACCCAACAATCAACGTTGTGTCACTGAACAACAGTGCATGCCCGCACCCACCACCTAACAAATAGCCTATGTCTAAATTAGATTTTATATTTTATTTCAAAATATTTCATAATCCTTCTTGACTCACCGAAGTCAAGAATACATTTGAAAACTTTATCATTTTATGTGAAAAAGAGTATCCCAACCTGGAGTTATATCTATGCATGTTTAAATGTCCACTGCAAAAATTCTCTAGTGATACTAGTGTATTAACTAGAGTTTAGTCTAGGGTGATAAGGTATCGTGGAATTCAATGTCAAAGGAGGTGATAACAAATAGGGATTAACTAAATTTAAAACTGGAATTGAAATACATTGAATAAAATGAAGCATGCAATATAATTTAAAACATCATAATTTTATTTCACAAACTGGGATCAACATGACCAAGGTATGTAACTTGCCTTGCTCTGTAGTCTGGTGCGAGTCGTCGAAGAATCTTTCCAAATTGTCGTAGTCTACACGTGAAAATTATCCAAACAAACTCAAATAAAATCCAATAAATTCAAATAGACTCTAAATAATTGAAATGAGGGCATAAATGAATAGATTGGAATTTTTGATGAATTTAGGAATTTGAATGGGCTCAATCGGAGTTAGGATGAAGGAGAACATGCTCTCAGAAGATTCAAAATATAGAAAAAGAATAAATTGGAATTTTGGAATTATTTTTCTATTGGAAAAAGGGATTTATGACATCAGCAGGGGATTTTCTTTTTTGGCTGAATTATTTTTCTACTGAAAATCAGGTTTTGACATCATGCTGACGTCAGCCCTAGTTTGACTGATACTGACCTATGGGCCCGGTCTACCATTGACCAGGTCCACAGACCAGAGGATGGCTGACGCATCGAGAATTGCTCACCATATGCATTCGCTGGCATGAAGAGAGGAGAGATGGTGCTGGGACTCCTTGGGGCTTGAGAACAAGAATGGGAGGTAGGGCGGGTGGAGTGGAGTGGGGCAATGCTCAGGCGTGGTATTTATATTGGAGGGGGCGACGCTGGCAAGATAACAAATGAACGAAAATGGCAGCGGCAGCTGTTAAAGAGAGGTGCAGGAGTGGGGGAGGTAGGGAGGTGGGTGCGGGATGTGTGGCGCACGAAGGGAGGGAGGTGGGGAGGCGCACGTGTGAGAAGGATGGGGCCAGGGAAGAAGGAAGCGTGGGGAGGAAGAAGGCCTGACAGGCGGGTCCTAGGCGCAGAGAGAGAAGACAGGGCGGGGGAGTAGGTGGATTTGGGCTAGCATGAGGAGGTGTGATCCGGGCTAGCCATATGTCGGCCCAGGAGAGAGGCGCGGATTTTATTTACTTTTGATTTTCAGAAAAAGCCAGAAAGTACAAGAAGGCTCAGAAAAATACCAAATAAATTCCACAAATTCTAAAAAAATTCACAACAATTCTAGGAACCATTTTCAAATTATAAAAAAATATATCCAACTTAAATTGTATTAGATTTTTATACTAAACATACTTTTTAAAATTAGATTTTAAACTCCAGGAAAACCAGAAAACCCATATAAAAGCCAAACCAGCCCAATTAATTAATTTAAAATAGTATTTTTATATAAATTTGAAGTAACCTTTACTTGATAATATATTAGGTTTTTATTTAAATTACTTTTCAAAATCAAGGCCTTTTAAAAGTAGAAAATCTAGGTAAATTAAATTTGAAATTCTAGCAACCAAAATACAAAATTTTATTTTAGACTAAATTAATTTAATTTAATAATTTTTTAACTCACAAATTGAAATAAACAGTTGGGTTGTTACAAACTACCCCCTTAAAAAGAATCTCGTCTCTGAGATTCGGGTTGGCTAGCAAAAAAATGGGTTTGGATCTTACTCTGCATGGCTTGAGTTGTGATCTGATTCAGATATCCTTTCATGAGCTTCTGTGGCATTCTATTAACTGTTTGGAGGTTGTTGGCAGTTGATGCTCTAGGTGTACAGTTCTTCACCGCCTATTACTTCTTGGGGCAACTTATTTGCATAGTGACCTGTCTTATGGCAGTTGAAACAAGTAACACTTGCTGTAGGGGTTTGGGTCCTTTGGTGGAAAGCTGACAGTCAAGGCTTGTGATCTTCAGCATTGGGATAAGTGTTGGTCAAGACTAGCTCTCTTATTGATGACGATGGCTGGGATTTGTTGGCCTGCAGTAAAGTTCTTTGAACTTTGGGAAAGCTTTCGATGTTCAGGTGCTGAGCATACATTTGTCTCTTCCGATCCTCCATCTCCTAGTGCTTGGACTCCTGATGGATTGCTTTGCTGACAAGGAGGTGGTAATCAACGTAGTCATTAGAGAGAAGTTGAATCGATAGGTCATCATTGAGTCCTTCTAAGAATCTTTTCTGTGTGGCTTCATCTGTAGCAACGTCTTCTGGTGCGTAATATGCCAGCTGGTTGAATTTCTGTAGGTACTCATTCACGGAGAAGCTTCCTTGTCGTAGAGCTCAAAATTCTCTCTTCCTGAGAGTGATGGTGCTAATGGGGACATGAGCTTTGCGGAAGTTCTGCACAAACTCATTCCAAGTGATAGCTTGAACATTGCCATGTATGGTGGTGTAAGTGTCCCACCATTTTGATGATGGCCTGTTCAGCTGATGAGAAGGGAATAAAACTCTTTCTTGATCACTACATTGGATAATGTCCAGCTTCTTTCCAATGGCTCTGAGCCAATCATCTGCGTCCATGGAGTCAGTGCTGCTAGAGAAGGTCGGGGCACACAACCTCATAAATTCTGATAGTCTTGATTGTGGAGCTTGAGCCGGTACTAGCAGAGCAGGTTGTGCAGGGTTGTTGATGGTCTACACTAGTAGTTGAATAAGCTGATTCTAGTTGGCCATCATCTAAGCCCAATCAGGTCCATTTGCTGGCTGAGTGATGGGAATGGGCTGACTTCCCTATGTTCCATTATGGTTGCTGTTGTGGTTTTTTCCATTGCTGGTGTTTCTCATGTTCACCATCTGCTTGTAGCTTTTAAGAATTAGGAGAGAGGAGACTAAAGTCAAAGGGGAAATAGGGAACGTTTTTCACAACCCAAAACAAATTCCTAAACCTTTATTAAGCTAATAATAATTAAGGGTTATGGCTGCCGACAAAGGAGGTAATTGACAGCTCATAACAACGTTTACTTAACAACTTAACCTATAGGGGTAAGGGCCGTCTTAGAGTGATCCTTCATAGCTCTCGTAGTACAAAGCACGATCCTTTGATGTGCAGATTGAAATTGTAGCATGAAGAACTGCTTTATGGGCGGCTTCTTGTCTAGCTCTTTCAAATGAGTAATCTTTTACTTTGAAGCAGTAACAAAGACTTCCTTGTCCAGTTCGCTTGGTGATGAGTAAGGTGAAGTGATATCCCATCGTCTAATCTCCATGGCTGCCTTCTCGGTGCATGTAGATGGCTCGACATTAGAAACCCAAGCGATGGAGTAGTCGATGAAGGCCTACACTCAATCCATCATTTGGTGCATCTTGATAAGTGTTCATCTCTAATTGTTTGAACAAGAGAGAAGTTAGAAATAAGTTTTTGAATGATAATAAAACGATGAGGATAGATTGAGAGATAAGAGAAAGCAAAGATTGCGAGGTAAGAATAAGCAAAACCTTTTGAAATTACAAGTCCTTAGAGTCTGACCACACTATTCTACCTATGGCCATGTCCTAGAGTCGTCATCTCTCTGATACCATTTCTGTCGGATCTCGGAGCAACAACTCCTAGATCCTCTGTGTAAATATCACTAATCCAGGATTAGCTAGTGCACACAGTGAACAACAAAGATAAATATCAACCATAATAACATTTATTAACTAAATATGAGCATGATTGCCAAAGTTTACATCCATGGCCAATAGGGCAAATTTAAACATAAGCAGCGGAAGAAGCCCAACAAGCCTGCCCATAGGCAAACAACAGTAGACGTGGCCTACTCGTCTAGGTCTTTATCATAGTTCAATTCGTCTTTCTTTGTGTGGAGATAGCAAGGTGAGTACAAACTTGTACTCTGCAAGTCACATGAAAGAATGCAACATAATGATAAAGGCAACAAAGGAAGGCATATAAGGGTATTTGTGTGTAAAACAACATTTAAAGAAATACAGTAAATAGATTGAAAATTGTTGAATTTAATATAGTAAGTAAAAACAATAATTGTAAATGAAATTAATATCGTTAGTGCATGTCCATCCCCACACTAACCTAATCACGGGCATCCCACCCGGACCATCTTTTTAAAAAGATCTCATATAGATTCCATCCATCCATATGCTTCCAATCTCTTATGGATTGAATCCATCCATAAGCTTTTCATAAACCATTTTGAAAAACAAAGTCTAATATGTGAAAAACTTTACTTAGCATGCCCACGACCGTGGGCACGGCTATCCAGGATAGATTATAACTCTACAGAGGTTGTACAGCTTTACCTACAAGACATGATCATCCCATATTCCCACCGGATAAGCACATTTCCTTTGGTGTGCGGTGAGAAGATCATGGCAAGGCCTCTACAATGCAAAGCATTCAATCTAGCTAAGCAAATACTAATGTTTCACCCTAGTAAGGAATCCACCAAACTGGGACCCCCACTTGAGCCGAGTGAGACTTCTCATGGCCTATGCCACACTCACTTTCATCCTACGATGAGACTAAGGTTGTGACCTGCAAATTAGTTAGCTAGGATTGTCCTATATTAGCCTTGTGATAGTACGAAATGGGCTTTGCAATAATAGCTCAAAGACCGGTCCTTAGCTGACTTAGGCTCAAGCACATACCCCTTATGCCTAACAATCAACATTGTGTCACCGAACAATAGTGCATGCCTGCACCCACCACCTAACCATTAGCCTAAGTTTAAACCAGATTTTATATTTTATTTCAAAATATTTCATAATCCTTCTTGACTCACCTAAGTCAAGAATACATTTAAAAATTTTATCATTTTATGTGAAAAAGAGTATCCCAACCTAGAGTTATATCTATGCTGTCTAAGCATCCATTGCAAAAATTCTCTAGCTATACTAGTGTACTAACTAGAGTTTTAGTGTAGCGTGATAAGGTATCACAGAATTCAATGTCAAAGGAGGTGATAACAAATATGCATTAACTAAATTTAAAACTGGAATTGAAATACATTGAATAAAACTAAGCATGCAATATAATTGAAAACAACATAATTTTATTTTACAAACTATGATCAACATGATCAAGATATGTAACTTGCCTTGCTCTGCAGACTGGTGTGAGTCGTCGAAAAATTCTTCCGAATCGTCGTAGTCAACACGTAAAATTATCTAAGCAAACTCAAATAAAATCCAAATAAGTTCAAATAAACTGCAAATAATTAAAATGAGCGAAGAAATGGATATATTGGAATTTTTTATGAATTTAGGAATTTGAATGGGCTCAATCGGAGTTAGGATGAAGCAGAACGGGCTCTCAGAAGTTTCAAATCACAGAAAAAGAATAAACTGGAATTTTGGAATTATTTTTCAATTGGAAAAGGGATTTATGACACCAGCAAGGGATTTTCTTTTTCGGCTGAATTATTTTTCTACTGGAAAATCAAGTTTTGACGTCATGCTGATGTCAGCCCTGGTTTGACTAATACTGACCAGTGGGCCCGATCTACCGTGGTCCAAGTCCACAGACCGGAGGACCGCGGCGCTTGCAAACTAATTGCCACAGGAAAATGGCGGCGGTGGCCACTGTGGAGAGGAGGTGCGAGAGTGGGGGTGGTGGGGAGGTGGGCACGGGGTGTGCAGCCCGCGATGGGAGGGAGGCGGGGAGGTGCATGTGTGAGAAGGGATGGGGCCGGGTAGGGAGTAGCGGAAACGGCCGTGCATGCGTGCAGGTGGCCGGGAAGGAGGCAAGGGGAGGAAGAAGGCTTGACAGGTGGGGCCCAAGCGCAGAGAGAGAGGACATGGCGGGGGAGTAGGTGGTGGGGATTTGGGCTAACGTGAGGTGGCGCGATCCAGGCCAGCCATGCGTTAGCCCAGGAGAGAGGCGGGGATTTTATTTACTTTTGATTTTGACAAAAAAGCCAAAAAGAACAAGAAGGCTCAGAAAAATACCAAATAAATTCCACAAATTCTAGAAAAATTCACAGAAATTCCAAGAACCATTTTTAGATTATAAAAAATACTCCCAACTTAATTTTGTATTAAATTTTTATACTAAAAATACTTTTCTATATTTAAAATTAGATTTTAAACTCTAGGAAAACCAGAAAACCCAGATAAAAGCCTAACTAGCCTAAATAATTAATTTAAAATATTATTTTTATAGAAATTGAAAGTAACCTTTATTTAATAATATTTTATATTTTTATTTAAATTAATTTTCAAAATTAAGGCCTTTTAAAAGCAGAAAATCAGGGCAAATCAAATATGAAATTCTAGCAACCAAAACATGAATTTTTATTTTAAACTAAATTAATTTAATTTAATAATTGTTTACTCATAAATTGAAATAAACTGCTGGGCTATTACATTTATGGTGCAAAACAATGAGCGTAAAGTGAGGTTCTCTCATTTGTAGGCATCCCTTACCTGTACCCCTTCGATGTTGTCGAAAGGATTCATTCCATCTATACTCAATTTGAACCTTATATTCTTCAGTTCCGCACTGAAGTCTGTAATACTCCTATCGATGTTTCTCCACTAGACAGAATCAACAAGGTGTCTTAGCATTCCATCATTCTTACACTCCTTCGAGTGCAAATGCAGCAGTTTTGCCTCCTTTGTGTTTGCAAAAAATCGCTTCAAATGGGAAATTACAAGAAGATACCATACCACCTTAGAAGCAGGTCTTATCTTCACCTCTATTCCCTCATCATCATCTGGTTGTTCTTACGCTTGTATCGGGAGGCGTTGCACACTGGACATGCATGTATGTTTGCATACTCTTTACGGTAGAGGATACGGTCGTTCATACATGCATGTATTCTTTCTACTTCCATTTCCAATGGACAAAGAACCTTCTTGGCTTTGTACGTGGTTTTGGGCAACTCGTTTCCCTCATCATAGTTCCTTCGCATCGCGAAGAATCGATCTAGATTGTCATCATGCACCTATCGAATCAAAACTATAATTGACATCATCTAGCGGCATATCATTGACTTCATCAGCAATATCATTATTATTACCTTCCTGTGTAATTTGTTCTTCACCATAACTGGTCCAACATGCATACCCCTTTTTGAAACCCCTTAGAATCAAGTGTGCTTCAATATGTGCTCAGTTCTTAAACATCTTTAGATTATTGTAGTTAATGCATGGACAGTACATATATCCAATATATCTTTCTCGGCAGCTCTTATGAAAGCAAACACACCATTAATGTACCTTTCACTCACATAGTTTAACAAGAATAATTAATTAAATTACATTAAGTAGAAATAAACAATGAATTGACTAAACCCTAAAGCATACTAGATGTAAATAAACTTCTCTTTAGATCTAAATCTATGGTTAATAAACTTCTCCCTAGATATAAATAAACTTCTCTCTAGATTAAGCTAGCTTGATTTAAACCATCTACAATTTCTTCTTTCATCAAAAGCTATAGATCTAAATTATAATGCAATTAGGAATAAATTAATTACTAACCATAGGTAGTCAAAAAATGAATGGATCTACAATCACTCTTGGCAAATAGTCTCCTTTCACCAATGGCTGCCTCAAAGCCCTGCCTCTAGCTCAAAGCTGTTAATATAGTAGAATTATCATAGATGATTTTTAATACAAACCGTCTTTGAAGTCATTATCACGAACAGATTATAATACAAACCGTCTGTGATGTATCACAGATGGTTTGTAATCTTTGGCAATACCATAGATCATCTGTGATACTTCATAAACAGTTCTCATCATGAACCATCTGTGATATTGTCTCTTCACAGATAGTTTTGGCTCTGGCAGCAACACAGACGATCTCTAAACTAAAATCATCTGTGCTTGTATTGAACACTAACGGTTTTAGGAAACCATCTGTGATGTGTCGTCTAATATTAGGCTTTTTGTACTAGTGATCTAACATTTATCTTCATCCTGAATGAATGGTGAAGAGAAATAGTGTCAAAATGAAGCTTCCATTTTCAAAGTCTAATTGCAATACTGAAGTCTGGAGTTTTGGACTTCATTATTTGAAGATTTAAAGGAACTGGGTGTGTCAGCTCATTCTTTTGCCAATTCCACCTTTGAGGAACCTTCATTCCTACTACTTTGGGAGCCAAATTGCAGAAGGTGGCATCATATCTACCTACGACTAGATACAAGCAACATAGGAGCATCACCTCTTTAACTAAAGCTACAATTTCACATAGTTGGTGATCATAGCGATCGAAATGTCACAGAAGATCTAGAAAACAAATTGGTTTCAAGCATCCCACTGAAAGTTTAAACATGTGCTAACCGAAACTTCCCAAGCAAAAAATGCAAGTTTATACATGATGATGTATCCTAACACAAGCGGCAACATGGAAAATAAGGCAAAGTTATTACATCACCTTAATATAATTTCAGCAACAGGGAGAGCCTGTGGTCGAAGATGGCATCCATATGGCGGGCATGGCCAGAGAGGGCATGGAAGCGGTAGATTGGGGATGGAGCTAGAGATTTGGAGAGGAGGTAGTGCTGGTGGCTAGAGATGGCATCGAGGTGGTGGGCGCGGTGAAGATGGCATGAAGATGGTGGTGGGCGCGGACGGAGATGGTGTGGAGGCGGCGAAGTGGGGAGGGAGCTAGGGATTTGGAGAGGAGAGAGTGCCTGCGGCCGGAGATGGCGTGGAGGTGACGGATTGAGGAGGGAGCTAGGAATTTGGAGAGGAGGGAATGCCTGCGGCCGGAGATGGCATAGAGGTGGCGGATTGGGGAGAGGCATGGTCGGAGATGGTGGAGGCAATGGATTGGGGAGAGGTGCCCTAGAGCTGGTGGAGGTGCGGCGGATTGGGGAAAGGCTTGGCCGAAGGTGGTAGAGGCGGCAGATTAGGGAGAAGCACTGCCGGAGGTGGTGGAGGTAGTGGATTGGGGAGAGGCACTACTGGAGGTGGTGGAGGCACGGCAGATTGGGGAGAGAGGCGCCGTCGGAGGTGGTGGAGGCGGTGGATTGGGGAGAGGCGCCACTGTAGAGGCGGTCGATTGGGGCCAGGGCAGCTAGGGATTTGAAGAGGCCAGCCGAAGCACTTCGCGTGACTAGTGGAGTACTTTAGGAAAATGCCACTTAGTTTTTTTATGTGCCACATGCGCCCGAGTATACATTTTTTGTTGGCGCCAGACCAATTTCTTTGGCGTGGACACCAATCATTTAACCTGACAGTTGTAACCATCATGAAAATATATTTTATTGACGGTTTTACTGTAACTATCGGGAAATTTATAGTTTTGCTAAGGGAGTTACTATTCTCGTGACCAAGATAATATAACTTGACGATTGTTGCTGGCCCGTCAGCATAATTCGTGGCTGTAAGGTTTTCTCTGTTTTCTTGTAGTGATAGGAGGGGCAGATTTCTTCTTGATTGCTCATATTTCTCTTATGTTTTATGGTAAACCCGAAAGTTACTTTATGACCATCCAATTACAAAGTAGTATTTAGCAATATCTAAGTAAACTATTACACATTTAGGAAACTATGATGATCTTAGGTCTAAGGATCCTATATACACTATCAACACCATGTTTTCTTACATGTATCCACATTATTGATTTAATATTTTCTTATCTATGATCTGTAAAACATGATCATCATCAATACATGTGTTGATCTATAAATCATAATTTTCTCACATAATGATCTAAGATATAGGATAATTTAGAATAACATTAAAACAAGAATAAATAGTTCTATGTATACATCACATAGTTGTTGATCGGTACGAAAGACATTTATTCAAGGGACAATTACATATTATTCAAAATATTATAAATATAGATATGTTACTATCATCTCCATGATTATTTCTAGGATATATTACTAACATAGATAGCTCTCCAACCTGGGCTTGCCATGTGAGATGCAGTTGTGCATGAGTTGCAAAGTTGTACCGAAGTGGTTTACAGGACACAAACTGATCATAGCAAATACATACGCAGAGGAGTGTAAGCAGTGGAGAGTAGTACGGTAGTGGGTTGTCGATTGTTGGTTTAATCGATCAGTTTCTTTCTTCTTCCGCTGTCGGTCCTAGGTTAGCTTCCAATAGCTGCTTCGGAGGCACTGTACATGTTTCCTTCTAGTCCTCCTGTACTTGTTTGTCCTATCTTATCTTAATGCAAAGGCACACAATTCTCTTGTGTATTCTCGATAAGTAGGTAAACCGGACACACGAGAAGAACATCTTGACATGGCTAAAATGAAAGGCATATCCTATGCAATAGTGGTGGTGATTGTATATATAGGATATATATGTTGTCAAAATGAAAATTAACCATGAACACAATAGCAAGTTAAAGCTCAATTCACACACACTGTTTTACGAGTACAAATTAACGTACTGGCCGGTCTGTGTTAAAGTAAATAGTACTAAACAATAATGGAGCGAGCGCTTTAATTTCCTTCAAATTTGCATTACTCTTGTTGTATAGAGGGGGATAAATTCTCAAGAGCATCCATGCCCAGAACAAGACAACATATAGCCAAAGCAATACTACTACTGAGAGAACATATATACTAGTAGCACTTGTACTAATTAAACAAAACATGATGAATCATGCGGCGTAGTCAATAGCTAGCATTTTGGAGGTTGAGCGTTTATGATATTCTCTAGGTACATCTTGGTCTCTTGCCATTGCCGATCAAGTTGTTGATGCGCTAGTTGAGACCATGGGGTGTTGGTGCAGTAGTGCACGAGTAGCTGGATCAATGTGAAGGGAGGGTATTTATCGACGATGCCGAATCCTTCAATAACGTCCGAGATCCTCTCCTCTTTTTGGGCCTTGAGGTCATACATGTAGATGGCAAAGGCTTCATGTTGATCTCTATCCACGTAGAAGATGCAGTTGCCGTCAATGGAAGGGAACTTGTCAGAATCAACAGACAGGCACCTGTCGCCGAGGAAGAGAGCACGGCTACCGATGCATCTGGTCGGCTCGATCAACTTCCTCTCGGCGTCCACCCTGAAAACCTCCATGCTACGGCTTGCGCGTTGATGACGGACGAGCAGCATCTCCCCGGCAGATTCCACCAAGTAGAAACAAGGATACGGGTACATCTCAGGAGGAAAGGAGAAGACGATGCTGCTCAGCAGAGCGGTCATCTGCTGATCTGCAATGCCCCATATGCTGCGTACCTTGTCCAGCATGCTGTGGTACTCCACCACGCCGAAACGCTCGGCGTCGGGCTCGGCCGAGTACGCCGTACCGAGTTGGCCACGGAGCAAGACCAGGGTGGGCGAGGGGCCAGCCTGCAGATAGGCAGTAGCGCAAAGCACGGGACTAGCAGGCGCGGGCGCCATGAAACGAAGGGAGGAAGCCGTGAAAGGGTTGACGACGCGCGCGGCGTGCGGAGGGCTCCTGTCCGCCAGGACGAGGAGGCCGCCGGTGCTGGTGATGAAGTAGTAGTCCCCGAGGCGTGGAAGGTCCTTGCGGAGGAAGCGGCCGGTGGTGGTGTTGAGGAAGAGGCGGGAGGTGTCGCCGGCGCTGCTCCCG
The DNA here is from genome assembly GCA_036346575.1 of Dendrocalamus sinicus. Classification (NCBI taxonomy): domain Eukaryota; kingdom Viridiplantae; phylum Streptophyta; class Magnoliopsida; order Poales; family Poaceae; genus Dendrocalamus; species Dendrocalamus sinicus. The sequence goes on along the minus strand of JAYEVI010000480.1, from coordinate 3,797 downwards.
CCGCCGGTCTTGTTCTCGTCGAGCATGGCCCACTGCCGGGGCTGGAACCGGGGGTCAGCCGGGCTGGCCTTGGGGTCGTCGGTGGCTGAGCGCCAGCTCCGGCAGGCGGCGCGCAGGTCCATGAAGTAGTCGATGTCGTCGGTGGCGAGGAGGCAGTCGCCGACGAGGCGGACGAGGTCCGATGGAAGCGACGACCAGAGCGCCATTGCAGCTGTTAGCACAGCCTCCTCTGGATCACAGCAATGAACGAGCAATAGCGCCGGCAATACTCTTCAATTTGTCGAACGCTTCAACAGAGAACGCACGAGACAATTCTTTTTTTGGTGGTGCTCAATCACACACAAACCTTCTCAGGATTTTCTTCCTTATATCAGCATCCAAAATAATACACAAATCCTACTCCTTTTCTTACACGGGATTAGAAAATAGAATCGGAAACTAAACTGAAACCAGAACTGAAAAACAGGACTTCGGACCGGGACGGCTTCAGACTTCAATCCTGAAATTCTACTGACTTCAGCCCGGACTGCTACATACTCAAAACAACATCAAATCGAAACAGGAAATACAGACTTCCGAAAGATACAAAACCAGTTTAACTCAACATTCACCTCCCTAAACAGGTTTTTCTTTTTCCACAGCCAGCATACCAATCTCCTTTCTCATCTCAAGGAATTTAACCTACTCAACGGCTTTGTTAGTATATCCACGAGCTGATTACTCGTGCTGATATACTTCACGTCAAGTATATTAGGCTTATGAAGCAACCTCACTAGCAAAAAAAGGGTTTGCAATGGCGACCTCTGGTCAAGTATATTTGCGCCGTGAAGCATAATACACACACTATGTATGATGCATTTACATGGTTATCAGTAATCAGTTACACATAATCTGAAAAGTTTACTTAGTCAAGAACAGTGGTGGAACCAGCACTGGAGCAGCTTCCCAAGTCCGCTGGAGGCAACTAGGGACCATGGAGAAGGGAAAGGGGAGAGAGTCCACCTGTGGAGAAGGGCAACTAGGGACCATGGAGAAGGCAAGCTGAGTCCACCTGTGGAGAAGGGGAAAGGGAGAGAGTGCAGCTAATTGCAGGTAGTGTGAGAAGTGTCGGGGCCGCAGATCAAAGAAGGCAACGGCTGAGCAGGAGACAAGGGTTAGGGCGAAGGGTTAAGTCAAAACAACAACTAGTAAATTACCCATGTTTACAAAATTTCCTCTTCCTAAGTTGCCCCTATGCAAATCAAGAGATGATATTTTTTTGAGAGAGTACCTAAGGTACATTTCAATCATCGGAGAAAGTCTGCTAATAACATTGTAAGTATGATCATTAGTCTACAACAACTTAGTTTAATCAAATGGAATAAGTCCATTGGACTCGGTGAACTATAGCAAAAGATTGGAAATCAACCTTCAATTACAAAACCGGCCAGGTGTTTGACCCTTCCCCTCTCTCATATATCAGTACTGGGTATTTTACACCTCCTAGGGCATTTGAATGCTCTTTTAGCTAACGTGGCATCTTCGTGCATAGATGTCGCTGATTTTGATCACATCCATGTGAACATCCACGTCTTCCTTCTCTCATCTCTTTTCCTCTCTCCTCCACGGCCAAATACAAGCCATCCGTGGCTGCTGCCAAAAGCTCTCTGTCAAACCCAAAAATTAATTCTGAACATTTGTGTTTACTATGCTAGTCCCATGATCAGCACTGCACATATATTACAATATTGTATTACATCCGTACATGCATGAATAAACAATTGTATCACATCCGTACATGCATGAATAAACAAAGCATCATATAATGTTAAACTTTTGACATAGCGAACATAGGCTTATATAACTAAGCTTTTGACAAAAGGGTTGACCGGCCAAATAGTTCTCATATCAAGTAAATAGCAGTGAAGATAACGATTAATGAGACAAAATGCATGAATAAAGAAAGTATCATATAATGTTAAACTTTTGACATAGCGAACATAGGCTTATATAACTAAGCTTTTGACAAAAGGGTTGACCGCCAAATAGTTCTCATATCAAGTAAACAGCAGCGAAAATAACGATTAATGAGACAAAAATTCCAGCAAACATGCCATGGCTCACCATAGTCAACTAACTGGAGTTAAAACTTAGCAAATGACATCATCTTCGCTAACATTTATGACATGAAAGTAACCGATCTAGAGATCTCCTTCTTATTGCTCTAATAGTGTTCAACAAGCAATTGTTAGAATGAAATTGTACTCCATAAGACTTTATAACTAAATTATATAGTATATTTGTCTAATCTGGTTTACTTTACAAAAAGATGCTTTTATTTGAGAACGAATAATAGATTGCAAACAAAAGTTACAAAAGCAATTCATTTTTGATATAAGGTAAGTAAGATAAGCATAAATCACAACTAGTTCTCTATAGCCATGAGCAACAACTTTTGAAACATGCTCGTGACCAAGTTTCAAAAGTGGATACCTCCCACTCCCAATCAAATTTTGAAAACATAAGACTAACCTTAGCGACATAACTAATCTTTTCCCATAACTAGGAGTACGGCTATTCGAAAAGATTTTACACTTTGCAGAGGTTATATACTTTCACAAGATACGAATAGTGTGGCCAGCACTAGATTATAACAATGCCTTTACAATAATTGATTCCAACCTTACCCCGCTCGATGAATTTTAGTGCTTGGGAGTTAGAACACATTGAACCCCGAGCAATCCACCGTTGTGTCGGCGATTTTGGCCTGACACACAAATGTGACAAGAACCACCTCAAGCCACCATTCTGGTGCTTGCAAAACTCTGATCTACCACATGTGCAAGATGAGACCCAAACAACTTATTACGCTAGTGCCTTCCCGTAAAGCGCTTGTGGTTGTACAAAAGGCTTAAATCAGCAACACATAAGTTCATAGTCTTGAACCGACTCGGTGAGAGAGTCTCCAACAACCAACCACTACACGTGAGTTTCCTTTCACTCTACAAGTCATGTCCACATAATCTCCACCATCGAACCAATACGCGTGACTTTCCTCTCGCACCACAAGTTATATAAATATCTTGCCCAAATCAAAACCATAGTTTTTCAGTTTTGTTTCCTAAGTAAAATATTGAGGCTAGCCACACTAGTCCAGCAATATAACCAACACATGTTTTGAAAGTGTAATCAACCGATCGTCTAGTATACTGACAACTACGCAAGGCTAAACAACTCTATCTTATACTTATTCTAAAAATCCACAGTTAATCATACCAGCTGTGGATTTCATACTAGGGTGACAACAGTGAGTATGACAACTCTTCAAGGAGATATCAATAGAACAAATTGGTATAACTATCAACCATACCTACATAGCGATTTGACCAAAAATACGTGCTTGCATAATAGTTCAAGCAAACAAAATACATATCATTAAATTATGGGATCAACATGGTTAAAGGAGGGTGCTTGTCTTACTGTGAACACTTGCATCTTGCTCTGGGTTAGTTCTGAGGCATTCCCAGCACGTTGATATATATATCTATAACGCAAATAACACAAACAAATACCAAATAAAATCAAACTTATGAAAAAAATCAAATATTTTTACATGTTATGAAATATCAAGATTTTATTAAATTTTAGAAATAAAAATCATTCAATTTGGAGCTTGGACGCAAAAGTTACGGGCTTTCGAAGTTTTGCTGAGAGAGAAAATCCATGAAAATGAGAGAGAAAACACTGTGCACTATTTTTATTTTTATTTTTGTTTCTAAAGAAAACATGGATTCATTGCATCATTAGAGTGATAGATG